>OZ026621.1:86677653-87242359 GCA_964020975.1 Hermodice carunculata | reverse complement strand
AATGTTGACATGAAAATAATAACCATGCAAACATGAAGAAAACTCGTACACTAAAAGCATAATGAGAGACGTGACAAAGTTGAAGATTCTAAATCAAAAGGCCCAAGTAAGGAGCTTGAACATTATGTATTCGGCAAAGAATTATCAAACCTCATTGGTTATCCAAGAAAGAGCAAAGTGTGATGTATCCCCATGGTGAAACACCTTTCTGCTAAGATTAGTAAGAACATTTGATTTGGAAATACATACTAGTAGCTCAATCGGTATGCTTGTATCGCAATGTGACCCTTCTGTACCCATAGTACCAGGTACAGTATCTCGATATGAACATACTTTTAAAAATATGGGCGGGGGAAAATCATATAATACACTTCTTTGGTGCATGAAAAAGCAGTCATTGTGTTGATTCCCTTTCAGGTGTAAATTCCTTCGAGAAATTCAGCGTTTTTCAAATGATTTGAAACCTAGTAAACTCATTGCGTGCAAATGCTGGTTCACTTTAAGGTCAGGGGGTGTGTTTTAAGAAAGAAAACCCCTTTCTTGGGACGTACTTGCTGTTTGTTGTCTTCTTAATAGAGATTGAAACCGACAGTGAATCACTGATCCGGCTCTGCAAGACAGGAGCCGCTTCGAGCCATTGTTCATGACTAAAGTTCTCATATATATGATGTGCATGTAATTTTCTCCAGCAAGTGTGATATTTTCTTATTCAATTACAAACCTAATCGATGCTCGGAGAAAAATCTTATTTCGCTGCAGACATCATGGTATCTTTTTATTCCATGATTGAATGTGCTGGCCTACTACTGCCGCATAATTGTTAACTCTGGTTTATAGATGGGTTAAGTGTTCAAGTGTAGGAATGTTACGTTGTTTTCCCTTACATACTTAAAATCCAATTAATTTATTTCTCTGCAGAAATTATTTTGAAAAAATTGTTGCCTTGATGTAATATCATTTTCTTACTCCTTAGTTAAATGTCTGTTGTGTGATTTGGCTTTATGATCTGTTTATTACATGTCATGTCTTATACCTTTCTATGCTACTTTATCTTTCAGGAGGGAGACGATGCGCTCAATCCTGACTTTAGGTACCAGCTCGGTCTCCTTCGCGTAAGTGCAAAAAAACTTATTCCTCTGACTCTCAAGTACAAATGACATGAGTCGAGAACACGTTGTCACCAGAAGGCACTAAGAGTTTTAGAGAAACCAGCTAACGTCTCCTGACCATGTAGATTCGAACAGTGTCAGATATTGATATATATGATTGGAAAAAACCCGATTTTCGAGTATTACACTACCCGCGTAGCTTATCGTCCATTTTGTGACTGAGCAAATTACCCGAACGCCACCTACATATATATATATATATATATATATATATATATATTATATATATATATATATATATATATATATATATATAGATATATGCATATATATATATGTGTGTGTGTGTACCAGATTCAGCATATAACTATTTCATTATGAATTAAATTTAGCCAACATTCATGTGTATGTCTTATCAGTGTTTACAAATTGATAAAGTTAATAAGTCTACCAAATTCAGGTCTATTTCGTAGGGCTTCTTGACGGTACACAGTTCATTTACACCCGTCAGATGCCTAAACCTTCGTCATGGCCTCGTCATGTAACAATTAATGCACCCTACCCGGCCATATTCAATATGTAAATATCATTTGCACATGTCTATTTTGATTCGAATGTTTCACATTCAAACCTCGTAATGCGCATTCGTTCTGTCATCTGGATGGCCTGGTGTCCTAAATTAATGCATGTTGTATTTTATGGAAAATTACAGGATGACGATGAAGGTTTGACCGAGGCCTTCCGGGCCAGTATTGGGCTCATTGGTCCGAGGGTATCAATCAGGTGTCCGAAGTTCTCTTTACCCCAGACCTGGAGAAGGAGGAAACAATATCCAGATTTAAGTACACACAATACGTCAAAAACAATTTTCAAAATGCATCAGTGGAAGTTACGCTGGTGCCGAACCGCTCAAAGAACCGATATTGCCGAAGAAACATGATGTTGACCACATGGTAAGATCACAAGATTATGTTAACAAGGCTCTGTAGTCAGTGTAGTGTATTATGAACAAATCGCATATTGTTTGAAAAATGCATGGTAATAAAAATGCAATTGACATATAGAATGGTACACGTATAAAAGACTAAAGATTAACTGGAAATCGATGGTAAAGAATAACTAATAGAGTTACTGGACAGGTCTTTTAGATAGAACAGAGACAGAGGAGATAGATGAAGAGAGAGAGAGAGAGAGAGAGAGAAGGAGATGGGAGAGAGAGAGGGATAGAGAGAAGAGAGAGGAGATGAGAGATTTGAGAGAGATTAGGAGAGAGGGCATAGTGAATGGCCAAGATTGAATGGAGTGTGCTCTTTGTCACTAAACTGTATAAGCTATAAAAACGACCTGTTACTTAAATTAAATTTGAATGGCTCCTTCATCTATAATACTTTTGAAGATATTCAGCATGTTTTCCAAGCGCACTTAATTAGCATAAATTGGAATCCTCAAAGTTTCATCTTCATTTCATTGCTTGCGCCTATGAAATCTAGTCGTATCGACACTTCTATCGATAATACTTTCGAAGATATTCATATGCAACTTTTCCCGAGTGTACCTAATTTGCATCATTTTCAAACATATTGATAGTTCTGAATGATATTCAAACTTCACTGTAAGTGCTACAGCTATGCAATTTTTTTAAAGTTTGTAGCTCACACGGTGTATGAATTTGAAATGACAGAAAAATTGAGTGGAAATATAGGAAATCAATCGATACATAAATAAAGAATATTTGAAACAACATGTTTGTCTGTGTTCACACACGGACATAATGAGTTCACGGAAAAGTGATCCAGTAAAAGTTCGTGATGTCTAACGGTCCTGGTTATCAGACCATGTATTACTAGTCTGAGTATGTTCAGCATAGTTCTGTCTCGTATTCAGAGAGTTACAACGGTTTGTGAAAATAAAGGGCATGGTGTCTCAATCAGGGGAGGGCGTGCATAAAATAAGACTGTGGTAGAGACTGTATTGCACATGTTGTCCGCAGATTATTGACAGTTCATCAAGTAAAAGAACACTTGACTTCCTGAAAAATGTCTGACCTGCATTTTTAGAAACACCAAAGTGAAATCAATATCACTAAATTTCTTTTAGTGAATATAAACTAATATTTGAACGAACAGGAAGATATTGAATGGCAATTATGGAAACCGCTATGCCAATGGTCAATATTTTTACACAGGCTGACCGCATAAAGGCAAGCGAGGAAAGTTGCTGCATCCAATTCTGACCGCTAAGTGGTTAAACAGGGAGTGCCCCACATTTTGAGCGTGTTCATAGGAGCGTTACGGTCAGATGGTATTCTTGTGGCACACCCGTCTCTTGAAACTACGAGGTTTTGCACTTAAAAAGTATTGTAAACGTATTTCGCCTTGGTTGCTCTACTTTTGACCAAGCTAATCGAGGGGTTCCCCAGGATATATATTTACAATAGAAGGCAAAAATATACTGACAGGTCTATGACGCTAGCAATTTAATCTATTCATTAGTTTTTTGGCCTTTCGAATCCTGTGACTGGAGAACAATTTTTATTAAAATGAAAATGACACTTTTGCACAAAATTCACGTGTGCCAAGTGGCTCAAAAACGTCTCATGTAATTTTGTCATCAGTATTTGTTTTGCAGTTATGAAAACGCAAAACTGAGGTTTCAATATTTTGGACTCCTTCTATTTTCGAAAGCGCATATTTAAGAACAGTTATATACACACTTGCATGGGGATCTGATATTTAACATATTTGCCTGTCAGTTCAATATTTATTTAGCATTTAGCTCACAATTCTAGAAATATATAAATAAATGTTTGCATTAATACTTTTCAGTCTATGAGGCATGGTTAATAGCAGTTACCTAGGAATGCCTTTAGTGTCTTACTTGTTAATATGACCTAGATACGTGTAATGCTGATCCAGAATAAATTCAGAAATAATCGGACAGATTGGACCGTCTGCTGAAACGCTTTTGTACATCACTCTTTACCACAATAGTCCTGTCAACGAACGACAAAATATTCATTCACACACACACTCTTTCTCTCTCTCTCTCTCTCCTCTCTCTCTCTCTCTCTCTCTCTCTCTCTCTCTCTCTCTCTCTCTCTCTCTCTCTCTCTCTCTCTCTCTCTCTCTCTCTCTCTCTCTCTCTCTCTCTCTCTCTCTCTCTCTCTCTCTCTCTCTCTCTCTCTTCTCTCTCTCTCTTTCTCTCTCCGGGCCCATACATCATATCGTGTATACCAGATACTGCACGTTGATAAACAAATTTTATTGAAATCCTTCACATACAGGAGCCCTACAGCTAAACGTTTCATGTTAAATTTAGGTCTGTAGCTTATATGCATGTGCGTCGTAGCTTCTAAACCTCTGAGGGGCCGAATTTACTAAGTACTAACATTTCAAAAGCATGAAATTTATTGAGAATACGTAAGAACAGCCATTTAATAAGAATGGCTGTGTGTCCTTCCTGACCAGCGGTGGTCTTAGGTAATTGAACCCTTCTAAGCCATCGTGAACTTTCCATTCTTTCCGTTGTTGGCAGGCTTCTTTGGCTGTGTGGATCGCCATACTCCGATACATGGGGGACATACCTGCACCAAAGGGAGTACCTATAACACGTGTAAGTACAGATAAAGAACAGTACCTATAATACCTGTGAGTAAATATAACTTATAGTGTTTATAAAACATGTACGTATAAGTACACCTAACTTATTGTGCCTATGATGTATGTACGTATGAATACGTATCTATGATACGTGTACTTAAATGTGCATTTGACTTACAGTACCTATAATACGCTTAAGTACATATAACTTGCAGTGCCCATAATACATGTACATATAAGTACGTATAATTTACAGTACCTAAAATACATGTACATTAAAGTACATGTAATTTACAGTACTTATAATATGTGTAAGCACATATAACTTAGAATATCAATTATACAAATAAGAATATATAACTTACATTACCAATAATATATGTAAGTACATATGAATTACAGTACCATTAACACGTGGAAACGCATATAACTTAGAGTACCAATGCTTCGCCTATGTACATGCAACTTATATTACAAATAATGCGTGTAAGTACATATAACTTACAGTACTGATAATACGCGTAAGTTTATGTACATGTAACTTATAGCACAAATAATCATATAACTTACAGTACCAATAATGTGTGTAGGCACATATAACTTGCATTACCATTAATACATGTAAGTACATACAATTTGCAGTACCAATAATACGTGTAAGTAGGCCACATATAACTGTCATTACATGTTGATATTTAATGTCTGGAAATGTTATCTTAAAGTAGTGAACTTTTGTTTCGCGGCGTCCTGTAATTCCCTATGGGTCTACGATGATGAATTTTTTTTTCTGTTGCATTGTATTTCCCGTGTTTGATTGGAGTCTTACTTTCGATATAGCTGGTGTAGGTTTGGGAAGTACGATCCTGAAATGATTTCACATTTTCATGTTCAGCAAGATCTAAAATGTATGCATCGCCCCTATATTTTCCAGGAGAAAATTCCAGTCATGACAAAAATTTACAGAACACTACAACGGTATACACGGCGTAGAAGTTCAAGAAGCAATTCAGATGCTAACAAGCCGGTACCAAAGGAGCAGGTGGGTGAACTCAGTTTGCGTTAAGGCTGGGTCTGTAAAATGCCTCATTTTTCATTTGGGCATAAACATCAGTATTTTGTCATTCATTTTGGGGCCACACGAAGCAAATGATGCAGCAATTGTTATGTCCGTTGGTTGTGCACAGACTTTCAAAATTTTTCGTGCTTACCTCACGACTCTTTTTTGTGTTTGTTTTGTGTTGTTTTGTTTTTGTTTTCGTTTTTAGTTTGTATTTGTGTGTGTTAAAACACCGATAATTAATGGGACACTTCAATCACTTTGCTCATTGAAATATTTCGTGAATTTGACTCTTCCCTGAATTGAGACAGAATGACATGTTACAACCAAGATTAAATGTAAATATATATATATATATATATATATATATATATATATGTATATATGTATACATATATATATATATATATATATATATATATATATATATATATATATATATATATATATATATATATATATATATATATACCTATGTGTGTGTGTGTGAGTGTGTATATAAACTAATTGTAAGCACGTGTGAATGGATTGATGTCTTTACTGCTGTAATATACTGTGAAGTTCATGCATTGTAGGGAACGTGGGTGTGTGTGTGTCTGTATGTGTGGGGAGGGGTGGCAGGGGGGGTAAAGGGGGCCTTGGTACAGGAAAGAAAAATGGCTCTGTATAGAGTACAGGAAATGAATTCTCTACGGTACACAATATAGGAAATTAGGTACATGTTATGCTTTAAAAAAGATCAGAAGGTTTCGCCGTATCAACTGTGTTTGGTGAGCGAAACGGAATATAAATTTTGCCAAACTACTTTTTTTGGTTGCTCTCAGTACGATGTACGCACAGTATTATTTCTCTTCACCACATGAAACGAAAATGTAGCATTGTAAGGAGTGCAGGCCCTCTCACCCCCCCCCCGCCCCCACTGTTCACCATACATTCGATGTTTTGAGACCACTGCCCAACTTAAAGATAGAGTCAGAAGAGACTTAAAATAATTGAGTGATGACACCGACTTAGCATTACTAGCTGCTTGATTCATTTTTTCCTTAAAATGATGTCGTGCTACCGATGTCGTTTCCAGAAGGAATACCTGCCATTTAAGATGCGCAAGCGTAGCTCGTGGAAGAAGATAATGAGTTTGGTTCCAGATGGGCTGAGCCGTGCTGGTTCCCAGAAAGAGGCCCCCGCTCAGCCTGATATTATTGACTATCAGGGCAGTGGCGCCGCTCTGGTGGAGCGCGTCCCTCTGCATGAAATGGATCTGATACATTTCATCGTTGGCCATGGTATCTTACGGAAAGACCTCAGGTAAACCTGCTGGCTTCGCCAAATTCATCTACTTGACCATGAACAGACTTTTTCATTGTTGAAAACCATTACACAATCCGCAGTTCTATTTGTAAACCACCCTTTGTTCATAATTTTTTTTTCTTTAGTAGGATCTTTTTCTCTCAGCTTTATCTACTTTTTCAGTTGAACCCATTGGTATAAGTATTTTTAATAAACATTTGGGAAAATTGGTGTATATTTTCAGCAAGAATATGTTTAAAATTCGCGGAAGTTTTCAGCAATTTCAATGTTTCGCTAATTGATCTTGTCAGTAAAGTCATTTAACTGATTATTTTTCTGGAAGGAATCTTCGCAAATTGCTTCTTTGTATTCTTTGCTTTTGGTGTACTCTTATACAGGCGTCAAATAACCTACAAAGAGCATGTACTAATTCGTTTTCCTTTTTGAAAGTCATTTAGCGAATAGCGGTCACAACATTTTAGCATGGCAGATTTAATGTAGAAAATACGCTGCGTTCAACCATAACTTTATCAGTGCCGGTAAATAGTTGTCCTGCCCCATTGTCTACGAGAAAATTTGTGTGAAAGGTTGT
The DNA here is from genome assembly GCA_964020975.1 of Hermodice carunculata. NCBI lineage: Eukaryota > Metazoa > Annelida > Polychaeta > Eunicida > Amphinomidae > Hermodice > Hermodice carunculata. Next base: position 87,234,715 of record OZ026621.1, on the reverse strand, counting down.
TATTAAGATAAGATGTCGACTGTCAAAATCGTTCTGTATAAAACAGTTAGAAACGCAGATAATTTCAATACTGCTCATCAATCTCAGGTAAAAATCATCAGGGAAAGTACAAAACATACACCCTTTGTCCATATTAATATGACGTGTCCCCGTTATGTTTTCGGGTTGTCCGTCCGTTCGACCGCCCGTCCGTCCACTATTATTTGTTTGCAAACAAGATATGTCAAGGCTTACCGGCCAACCGAAACTACATGCAGAATGTATCTCCTTTGTACTCCGACACCATTACTTGACTCGATTAAATTTTGGTTGACTAGACCTCGTCTTCAAGTCCACAGGGCCCAAGTATGTGCACATCAGTCAATACTTGGCATTACATACCTTCTGTGTCTCTAATACTGATTGAGTCTTTATTTCACAGGGACGAGATTTACTGCCAGTTGTGCAAGCAGCTGAACAAGAATCCAAATGGAGAGAGCCAGACGCGAGGTTGGATGCTTATGTCTCTGTGTTCCGGTTGTTTCATGCCTTCAGAAGAGGTTCGGGTATTTCAGTGATGGCCTCAATTTCTCATAGTTTTCGCAATTACTGTTCATAGCTCAACTAAATTCCTCACATTTCGTATAATTCTCTTGAAAATAAAAACAAAACAAAAACAAAAACAAAAAACAAAACAAAAAACAAAAACAAAAAAAAACATGTCTGTTATCAATCGTCATTGGAATCCAAAAATGTACAAGAAAAGTTGTATTACAAAATTTGATTAAGCATATTTGGCTTGAACATGATTCGTCGAAGATTCTGACAAGAAATACGTTGATAACCGCACTACTTTAATGGCTACTGTTGCAGTTACTCAAATACTTGTTGAACTTCCTGACGTATGCTCCCCCGGCTTTCAAAGACTACGCTGCCTACTCGAAAAAAGTAATGCAGAGAACATCGGTCAACGGCATGAGATATCACCCGCCCAACTGGCTGGAATATCAAGTGAGTCACAACTGCCACTCATTCGTCATCATCAGAACTGCACTTTGCAAATATATAAGATATAGTCCTGTAGTACCCTCTCTGTGCCCTTTTCAAAGGTGACACTGTGAACTGGACCCCTCTGAGCAGATATACTGTTGCCTGAAAACATTTCATCCTCATATATATATATATATATATATATATATATATATATATATATATATATACACACACATTCAACATGCTTATAAATATATCAAATTTAGAACAGTTACATATGTAATTAATATGCTCCATCTGCATCTCTTGGATGCAAGGATTAAGAAAAAAATCGCACATTTAAAGATAATTTTCTTAAGTTTCATGCTTAATTGTTCAGGCTTCCAAATTGCGGAAATACGTCATGCTGCCAGTGACACTTCCGGATGGATCCGTTCAGACATTGGAGGCTGACGCAGCCACAACTGCATCAGAGATGTGCAATTCCTTGGCAAACAGAGTCGGCCTCAAAGATCAGTTTGGGTTCTCAGTCTACATCTGCATTTTTAACAAGGTAAAAAAAATCATTCATATTTAAGCAATCCAGCATGAACTTTGGGAAATCTATATTTTTACATTGGCTGAAAAGCATACAGGTCAGTAGCAAATCTATGTCTTATCATTAATACTATGATTTTCAACTGATCGGCGTGCAGACTTCCAGGAGTCAATGCAGGCGCATCCACAGGTCAAGGCTTGTCTTTGACCTGAGCCGTTAGACTGAGGTCAAGGGCAATCCGCAATTCCGTGGATGCAACTGAGCAAGTAATGAAGTCTAGTCTATTATATTCCGAGGATTTTAGTTTAGAATTTGACTTATGCCAGTCTTTCCTCACCCACCAAAGCCACATGAAGACAAACCCTGTTCAACAGGGCCCTTGATATTATTCCACGTGGGGGGCATGTCACAACGACCCACAGTGCTGTTCTCCAGTTGACTGAAGGCTCGTCCCAACCAAATAAACCAAATAACTTTCTATGCTTTATCATGACCTTTTTAATAGGTCCATGCTTTTATATATGGATCTTTTCTCTTCGTGTCTATATTTTATTTCTTCACTGTACTGACTTTAACACCTTTTTTCACCCAGGTATCTTCCCTAGGCAGTGGATTAGATCATCTAATGGACGCTATCTCGGAATGTGAGCAGGTTCTGCGCAGTAAGGGAGGGAAAGAAGAGGAGGCCCCCTGGCGGTTGTACTTCCGTAAGGAGCTGTTCACGCCCTGGCACGACCCAAGTTATGACGTAGAAGCCACCAGGCTGATCTACCAGCAGCTCTCTAGGGGCATCAAATCCGAGGAGTACAGATTCAGATCGGTGAGCATTCCAGCCTTGTTTCAAACAAACAAAAAACAAAAACAAAAACAAAAACAAAAGCCAACAAACATCTTTTGTGTTTCGCTGTAGCTAGCACATAACATTTTAACTACATTTGATGAAAATCGTATCATAATATAGGCCTATATCGCAAATGTTATTCAAAAGTGTTACGAAAAATGTTAGTATGGTAGGCCTATTGGTAAAACGTATTGAAACATTAATAGGTAATATTTTCGAATAACATCTTCGTAAAGCGTTGAAAATGTGTTGCTAACGCCATACCCGTGACAACATTTGACCAAATGTTGTTACAATATCATACTGATGGTATGGTGCAACCTGGATCACCACGGAACATTTATTTAGAACCACAAAAACATCTGTTGTCGTTCTGCTTGCTTTATGTGCCCGACAGACTAAATTGTGGATCAACATGGGCCTATCAAACACCAATATGAAAAATTGGACAGAAAAGTAAACGGTTGGAGGATCAGTTGCCTCCAAAGCAGACCCAAGCTGCGTATTTCGTTTACTGAGCTGGGAGTAACACGGAACTGCTTTGCAGGCAAGGGGATCAGACAGTTATGAACATTTTGAACTTAACTACACACAAACTAGACAACACTCTTGGATTTCCAGCTACAAAATTCTGTCCCATTCTCTTGCAGTACGTTTTTTTTTTTTTTTTTTTTTTTTTTGAGGTTTACGCTAAAATAGATTATAGTATTCCGATGAAAAGTTGCCTTTTCCTTAGATTGTGCTGTTTTTTAACATTGAAGCACAGTTTTTGGGTAAACATGCTCGTCAGCAGTGGCCTTGTAGAAATCTGTTTATTGTCCTGTAATATTGTTTTACAATAGTGTGTGGTCAGGGGTAAACTGTCAGCAGTTTCCTCATTGGTCCATTAAAACTGTTACGTACATAATCTTACTAATTGTCGTTGGGAATAAGCCACAAAAGTACTGAATCATATAAATAAGCAACAACAAAAAGCTATGATTATGTAGTCATCATCTGCGGGTATAGAGGACTGTTCGAGCGGTATCAAGCATTAGACTACCTGCTAAGTGTCTTGACAAAATAGTTTCTGTATTTTTGCAGGAAGAAGAACTGGCCAAAGCAGTTGCACGCCGATTTTTCATTGAGCACGGGTCAGCGATGGTCCCAGGCAAACTACAGCAATCACTGCAGGAATATTTACCGGACAGTGCATTCAAGGGAGGTAGAGCGCGCGAATCTTGGATGCAAATGATCATCTCAGCCTTCGAACAGCTAGGTTACAATGAGGGAAACACAACAGCACTGAAAGCAAAAGAAGATCTCGTCATCAGCGCCCCCAAGCTGTGGCCACTGCAGTTTTCAGGGTTGTTCGAGGCGTTCCGTATATGTGGACCACAATTTCCAAAGAATGATGTTGTAATTGCCGTCAGCAGTTCGGGCTTTTACGTATGTGATGAACCATACAGAATTGTTGCTTTGTTGGAGTACTACGAAATCGTCGAAATCTTCTGTAGCAGGTAAATAGTATCTAGTGGTTCCCTGGCTAGTCATGGTTATGGGACCATGGTCATGTAGCAGATTAGTGTAACTCCCGTATTTATAGCAGGTGAATCAAACTCATATTACGTAGCAGATGAGTGCATAAAACTCATAGGTAGGTGTTTGGTTGTGTGTCAAGTGACGTCACTTCGAGGATATCACTTCTTTTCAAATGTGATGTAGTTGTGACGTAAGTATTCGACTGGTACGCAACCCATCTGGCAACCACAAAATTGGCCTTTACATGTAGCCGACATGCTATCTTAAGAAGCGGACCCACGTGCTTTTGCTGGATGATCAGGTTTCGAAGTTATTAGTAAGATATCACCGTAGCACGGAACACTTGAAACGTATGAAAAGTAAACTGGTGGGTTGCTTGCAAAGCAGACAAAATTCCGTGTTACTACCCAGCGGAGTAGAAAAAAATACGCAGCTTGGGTCTGCTTTGGAGGCAAACTGGTGCGTGAATATATCAAAATTGGTCCACTGACATTTATGATAGGTTTCGCGGGTTTCCAGTGGTATTCCCTCTCTATGTCTGTGTTTCAACCAGTGACAGAAAATAACTGAGCATTACTGACGAGAGACGCCTGAATCGTCAAACAGCCTTAGCTGTATGACAGTGGTAAGATGCAAGGGCCTCTAATTTTCACCTGTTTTATAAGGCTTTTATACATCAAGTAAAATCGCCTCCGTGTAATTTTTAATTTTGATCCCACATTATTGAATGCAAATGGAGCATGTTTCATTAATTGGCGGAAAATGTCATGTGACGCTGGAAGCAGGTGCTGCCACCAAGCAGAATAGTTTATCTGGCATGACCTTTCAGGAACCATCAGTAAAATGTTTCCTTTGACTGACAATGGTACTAAGTGTCTCTCCAAGGACCCCTGATTGTGCTAACACGGTTTTCTATTTACATTCATAGGAAGGGGAAGGTGCGGGGTCAGAGTTTTAGCCTCATCACTGTTAAAGGAGACGCATACACCTTCATATCCCCCAACTCGGAGACGATTACCAACTTAGTCATGACTTTCTTAGATGGGCTTCGTCGGCGATCGCCATTTGGGGTTGGACTACAAGATTTCCGCTTGGAAGGTAGGGGGCGCTTCAGTCTGTTCTCCATGTGCACATAAGTAATTTATATTTGTCGGTGCAGGATTCTGCTAATTTTATTTCATCATATAGCTTGCGATTCTTTTCATAACGACAGAAAACCCTAAATGCAACCTTGACTTTTAACTTATTGGCATTTGAAGTCAAAACAGTAACATCAGTTTACAGTGATGATTTTATCAGACGATTGTGAAAGGGACATAGACCGATCTCTGTACTTTGAAAAGAAGTATTTATTTCACGTTTCAAGTTGTATTGTGCAATTGGATAATCTTATAGTTAACTTGAATAACCAGACGGCACCACATACTGGTCAAAAAGAACACCCATATCCAAATCATAGATGTTAGATGACCTCTCTTGACGGGTGGCGCCCTCTCTTGATTCAAGGCTTATCAGAACAAAAACTTGCACTTTGGGAAAACTTTAGTGCAAAACGCTATTTATCAGGTGCGGAGCCGTTCAATTTCCGCCAGGGTGACGTTCTGTGCCTGAAGGAAGACCAAGAAGGACCCAAACAAGATGAATGGTGTGTGGGAATAAACGAAAGGACAGGAAAGAAAGGTCGCTTCCCATTGGACGCCGTTTATATACTCCCTACTATAGAGAGACCACCGGATGAGTTCTTGGTGAGAATATATACTAGAATCTCTTGAAATTATTCACAGTTTCATTACGTTAATTGATATCGCCTTGCCATTTTGCTAAGCCTGTTTTGGAGCATTCCCGCAAACTGACTTGTACATGCAACCAACGGGGCGCAGTGCGGTATACTAAGATTGGAGTCAGCACAATAATGGAAAAATATATCCGGCCGTTCCGTGGTCGAAACATAAATATATTTTCTGGTATTACCTTAACGCTGGTGGACTTCAGACTCCAATTTTAGGACATTGTCGTAGATACTCCATTGTACAGGCCATATGCAGTCATATGTGCTGATCACGCGTATCTACCCCCACTGAAGTTTTTTTTAAGGGGGGGGGTTATGGGGGTGGGGTTTGTTTTGTTGTTTTTTTGTTGTTGTTTTTTTTTTTTTTTGTAAGAATGGGGATGTGACCGAGTGAATATGTGCGTTTCCCTTTTTTGGCCAGCCGATAAGTGCCGAAAATTGGTGGTTTAAGACCCGCATAGATTGAAATGCTACAAGTTTTGTTTGTGTTTATCAGATGTGCCTGCAGCAAAAACCTAAGAATTAAATTAGTAATGGCACCTCTACCTATACTGCCATTAAAAATGTTTAACATTTAATGTTTACAAGTGGACCCAATGAGCATAAATTAAAATTATTACCACTTCTTTTTCTCGTTCATTATATGCGCCTACGGCAAAAACCTATAAATAAAAGTGAAAATGGCATCCTCTACCTATAATAGTTTTGAATATATTCAACATTTACACTGCCTAAGTACCCCTATTCAGCATACATTAAAATTCTACAACTTTTGTTTGTGGTTCATTGGATGCGACTATAGCACAAACCTATAAATAGAAGTTGGGATGGCATCTACCTATAATAGTTTTGAATATGTTCAACATTTAAACTGCTAAGTACCCCTATTCAGCATAAATTAAAATTCTACAACTTTTGTTTGTGGTTCATTGGATGCGACTATAGCACAAACCTGTAAATAGAAGTCGAAATGGCACCTCTACCTGTAATAGTTTTGAAGATATTCAACTTTTTCCAGTGTTCCTAATCAGCACATAATCTATAAGGTTTGTTTGTGGGCTCAATGGATACGCCTGCACCACAAACCTATCAATAAAGGTTGGAATGGCATCTCTGTCTATAATAGCTTTGAAGATATTCAATATTTAAGCTTTTAAGTGCCCCTAATCAGCATAAATTAAACTTCTCTAAATTGGATGCGCTGACAACACAAACATATAAACATAGGTTGGAATGGCATCTCTGTCCACAATAGTTTTACATACATTCAACATCTAAACTTTTCAAGTGCTCTTCATAAGCATAAATTAACATTCTCCAACTTTGATTTGTCGTTCATTATATGCGCCTACGTCACAAACCTATAAATAAGCGTTGGAATGGCATCTCTACCTATAATAGTTTTGAGTATGTTCAACATTTCAACTAAAAGCCTCAAATTAGCAAGATTAAAATTCTACAACTTTTGTTTGTGATTCATTGGATCCGCCTACATCATAAACCTCTAAATAGAAGTTGGAATGGCATTTCTACCAAAAACAGTTTTTCAGATACTCAAGATTTAAAATTTAAATGCCCTTAACTTGCAAAATATTAAATCCACTCAACCATCTTTGTAAACAGGCATGACTTCACGTATAGATCTATAATCATATCAAGTTTGTAATTTTGAAGTGTAATAGTGCTCGAAAAAATTGTCGGAAAAAATTGCTGATAAAGAAGACTGGAAAAAATTGCTTCAAAGCAAATCTGCCTGTCTGCCTTCAAACGTTTAGAGGTCGTATGTAAATTACAAAAGCGTGCAGTGTTGCAACACCTACAATTTGAGCCTGACATGATTAAAATTGGGTAAAAATTGACCAAGTTATGGCCAGACGAAACTTCCAAAGTCCAAATGACCTTGACACTTGACCTTTTGAGGTCACCTGTAAAATGTCATAATATCTACAATTTAAGCCCAACATGAGCCAAATCAGATGGAAATTGACCAAGTTTTGGCAAGATGAAAATTTCCAAAGGCCAAATGACCTTGACCTTTGATTTTTAGAAGTTACGTGTTGATAAGAAAAATGTGCAGTGCTGCAATACCTACAATTTGAGTCCAACATGATCAGAATTGGATGAAAATTGGCCGAGCTATGATTGGATGAAAATAACAAAGGTCCAAATGATCTTGACCTTTGACCTTTAGATGTCCCATGTAAATTACAAAAATGTATTGTGTTACAATATCCCTTTTTAGGCCCAACATGAACCAAACCAGTTGACCAAGTTATTGCAAGATAAAAATTTCAAAGGGCCAAATAACCTTGACTTTTGAACTTTAGAGGTCACATGTAAATTACAAACATTTGCGGCTTCCAATACTTACAAATTGAGTCCAACTTGATTAAATTAGTCGCAAGTGATGGCCAGATGAAAATTCTAAAGGTGCAAATGACCCTGATCTTTGACCTTTAGAGTTTACATGGACACTTTAAAAAATATGCAGTGTTACGATACCTACAATTTTGGTCCGACTTGGTGACAATTGGATTAAAATTGACAGAATTATGGCATGATGGAAACTTCAAAGGTCCTTATGACCTTGACCTCAGAAAGCTACATGTAAATTACAAAAAATGTGCAGTGTTACCATATCTACAATTTGAGACCAACATGTTTAGAGTTAGATAAAAATTGACGAGTTATGGCTAGAAGAAAATTTCAAAGGGCAAAATGACCTTGACCTTTTACTTTTATAGGTCACATGTAAATTACAAAAATGTGCAGTGTTACAAACATATGAATTAAATGTGGATTGTTGTTCCTGTATCTTTTTCTTGTGGAGATATTCGAGATTTATTTTTCAAATGCCTCTAATTTGCATAATTTTTAAAAACCGTGTAATCTCTTGACGAAAAGTCATGACTTCATGTAGGGAAGTATAATCATGACAAGCTTGGAGTTTCTACGTGTAATAGTTACCAAATGAAATGTCGGACAAATTTGCCGGTAAAGAAAGAAAAACAAAGAAAAAGTTGAGAGAGAGAGAGAGAGAGAGAGAGAGAGAGAGAGAGAGAGAGAGAGAGAGAGAGAGAGAGAGAGAGAGAGAGAGAGAGAGAGAGAGAGAGAGAGAGAGAACAATAAGTGTATCCTGGCACACAGACATAAAGTAGAAAAAAAAAGACAGAAGAAAGGGTGAAAAGAAAGAAAGAAGCCCAACAAAAACAGAATGTCTGTGTGGGTACTCAGTCATAAATATTCTTATTTTACAATACCAATTAATATTTATGTACGATATACAACATAAGTATAAACTCCTGAAGTATGTAACAAATCCATCATCTGATGTGTCAATGCTATCATGAGCATGGAGTGACATGGGACCTTAACCTCCGTGACCTTCAATAACGTAGTTCGTTTCACCGCGCGGTTGGTACCAAACATATTTTGTGGGTGCGTAGAAGTTATGTAACAAGTTTCACGTAGATCTGTGCTGAGCAGTCTCAAAATCATCAGGCCTAACATTACATTGCCTATCACATTTTGATGAAACGACACCAAAACCTTATATATTTTTTCTTCGCAAAAGGTACCAAAAAGGCTTTTACCTTCACGTTTACCTCTGATGTTTGTTTCTTTCTTTCAGAGTCTATTTAGTGCCATGCGTTCTGAAGAAACTATGACCCTTCCACGAAAACGAGGTGCAGTAATTCTATCAAAGGAAACAATTGGCCGACATGGGGCGCATGGAAAGGAAACGGCTGCATAACTAATTATATCCTCATACGTGTCGCATGAAAGCGATATGCTTTATTAACTATCATGTTATTGGAAAGCTTTTTATGATATGCCAAAGGAAATTTACAAGGAAACGTACCATTGGCTTGTATGTATCACGTGACCAGCCAAAGGGCATGCTGGGTAACCAATCACACAGCTGATTACTTTAAGATATCTGATGACAATGACTGCCCTTTCCGAGTTTACAATATTTGATGGTTACAAAATCACAATTTGTGAGTTAAACGGAAGTAGTTGAACACAACATTTCATGTTAATGAAAAAAATGATGCACTACCATGACATTGATCTTTTTTTGAAAAGAGAAACACAATCCCATGCATTTAGTGTGTATGCTGGGCAGACAGCCTCAATGGATTTTAACTTACATGGACAGGAAAAAACCACAACGACACCCAGTTCTATATAACCACACCACTAGGACGCAATTGACCTATAATCTTAAACCCACAAGGTGCATTGGACTCCATCATTACAAATTTTACAGCACAATGTGTGGATGTCTCATGGATATTGCTCAGCATGTTGGATAGGAATGGCACATGATTATTTTTTTTCATTGATACAAAGGACGTGTTGTATATTTATGTTACAAGCACATGTTCATACATGTTACTAAAACCAGAAAAGTCTGCAGCGTCACAACAAAAATAGTTCATTTTATGAGCAATGACACACATACGACGGTACACGAGGCACAGGGTATACATTCGTGATGGTCACTTCATCTTATTGTCTATCCAAGCACAAAGAGAGCATAGTTCCACTAACCATGTTTTTGCCCGCCTTTATAACCTGGTTCAACCAGTTACCTCCAGGGGGCAGGTGGCTTGCACAGAGAAAACACTTCACCCTGATCAAGAAAACGGTTGCACACGAACTTTAAAAAAATAGCATCATTGGCTGTCATTGATGACAATGGAAATGGCTACCTAGTGAACACAGCGTTTTATTTACCCTAATTGGGGTAATAGCAGTCGAAAACAATTCAACCTGTTTCCCCCAACCCCATAAAAAAGAAGGAGAAAACAGAAAAAGCAGTGACCAGTTTTACGGCAGTTGAGTATAATCGATTACAAAGAAATATAAGATGGAAGAAGTGCTCCAAACACAGACAACGAAACAGGAGGATTAACTTTGGTATCTTATATGACACTGCGTGAAGATGTTAAATAATGCCCGTGTGGCAATACTGGAGATAAATCTCGTGGATTTCTTCCCATATTTCACAAAACTATTGTGTCAGGAAACGAGTTCTCGCGTGTGACGTCGCGATTTACAATTATGAGTGAAGCCAGGCGTGACATTCATTGATCAATGCTTAGTGGAGCTAAGCATCACACTATGGGTATCAAGCAAGCAAGCAGACATTTGCATGGAAGTGCTGTTTGCATGTCACCCGGGCATTTTCTTAAAATGAATAAAATTGCAATTTTACGCAATTTTCCCTGCCATAACAATGACGTATAATTGACGCACTTCAACATTATAGCTCTGCACTTATATTTCTGTGGCATCTCACAGAAAACCACGAGACAGTCTCGAGTTCTTAACTGACAGTTGGAAGTTTTGACGCACGGTAATTAAATGAATAGAATACAATATTATCGTTTATTATTTCACGTGGTTGCAAGTCGATTCTACAAATAAAGAGAAAATATATATAACTTTCTTTGCCTAGCAACTGTTTCTGATACATTTGTTAATTGTATTTGTGTCTTTTTGTCCAAAACCACTTCCTAGTAGTCATTACCCTATTCCGTAGTCCGAACTCTTTACTCTCCATAAGCTTACCTGTCCCTGTCTAACCTATATACATAGAAGTTCTATTGTCCATATTGTAATGTATATACAGTAGGGCCATTCAAAAGTTGATTGTTAACTGCTCTGCTGTCGTAAAGTAGTGCATTGCGCGGCCCATACTACTGTGACTTGACAGTCAAGTGCTGCTCTCGCTTCATCCAGTTAGCATCAGTAGCCATGAATTGATTACCATTGTAATGAAGCTGTATAATCATTGGCTTTCATTAAGCCGAAAGCGACTTTTGGAAATTTAAGGAACTATTGGCTCTATGCTGATAGTCAGGAAAATAATAAATATGCCAGTTTCTATATAAAACACAATATATTCTACAATTGGCAATAGTAGACGAGTTTTTCATTCCTTTCTATTTTGTTTCATACTCTTTGTTCTGCTCATATTTATTTAATTTTGTTCCATGATTTATTCTCTCCCACATTTCACACTTTTGTGTCATTTTTATGTCTCACATACAGTATACTTTGATATAGATTCCCCCTTAATATGCACACAGCAGTTGATTCAGTATAGATAACAACATATTTCAAATATTTAGTTTTGTCATGTAATACAAATACCCTAGTCCTGAATTTGCTTGGTTTTATCAACCCCATATGCTTCCCATTCAACATGACTTTTTAGACTTAAGTTGCTCTGCGCCGTTAATATCGCTAGAGACCCCACTGGACTATATATGTCTGCATGGAACTTTTTGCACGTAATAATATCTTAGTGAATTTTTGATAATAGTCGTTCACATACTACCCTTTTCATGTTACCCTATAGTAGGGCAAAATAATTTACAAATAGGAGAGACAAGCCTGACAAATAATCCTTGCACTATATTAATCCGTAAATAAGTTTCTTTGCTGTCTTCATAACAGACAACATATCGTTGTGTGTTTGGTCATAATGAACATTTTGTACACTTCTACATTCACTATTATAACTGAAAATAGTACCCGAACTTCTAAAATCATATACTCCTTGGGCCGCTTCATTTGTCATAACTGAACTGCGGATGAACACGTCTGATTTTGCCTGCAGTAAAAGTAACTTCGTTAGTTTCATAAACATGAAGAGGTGAGAAACCAGTCAGCGAAATATCCATGCATTGCGTCTGAAGTTGAAGTGTAATGATTCTGTTGAATCAGTTAATAAAAGAAGATGCTGCAACTTCGTAAAGGTTAAAAATCCTTTTTCATACTTTCGTTGATATCACAGGCAATTAATTACAAAGGCCATGTGCAAATCAAAAAAATATGAGGAGATTGTCCATTTTAAAAACTGATTCATACCTGTTTTTGACTGAAAAGGGTGTTTTCCATGTATAAACCATGTCCTCTACATATCAAGGTGAAGAAGAAGGGTTGTTGAAAACAGTCGTATTTATTTCGTTTGAATTCAAGTTTTATTGCTTCCACATGTAAACTGAATAAATTTACAAATATTACACATATGGGGATTGAATCTCGTAAGAGCTTATCAGAGTCCCTTAGAAACACACTACACAGTTTAACCATTCAACAGGCGACAGATACTTGTATCTTATGAATACAATACACAGTGAATCATGTGCAGGATCAAAATTGTTGTTTCACTTGGAGCAAAACATGAATAGGAGTTAGGATAAAAAGAGAGGAGAGAGAGATATGAAGAAGAAATTATCTAGTTTCACTGATAAATGATCTCTAAGCTTCCTTTTAAATGAGTATAAAGAGAGTACACTTCGCCTGACAGGGGAATTTTGTTCCAAACAATAGGACCATGCTATTTAAGAGCAAATTTATAGGAATTTGTTCGTTACATAGATATAAATAAATTATCTTTTTGTCTGGTAGAATAGGAGTGAGTATTGTGAATAAAATTGAAAAAAAAAATACTGAAAATTCTGGGAAAAATATTATTGACCATTTTATACTTAAACACACTGTCTTCATATCAAGTTGGATATAAAATAAACTTGTACTCTTGTAATTAGAAATACCATGTTCGGCTAGAAATCTGTGATCACAGAAGGATTATTAAACGAAACCTTCCCCCGTCCGCGGTCAACGAAAGACACCCCTTTAGTCAGGTTGGTCTTCCTGAAACGCATTCAAGCTAGCGTCATTGCTAAGTTAAAGTCAATGTCTCTGATAGCCAGTGACCTTAACCTTGGCCTGATACAGGCCAGATGAAAAGAATGAATCAAATCAATCGGTAATCAGAAATATATAACTTTAAAAATATCCTTTATATTTCGGCCAATTGGGCACTCGTCTAAATTTTTCATATATTATGCTCAGGAGTCATCTGTCATAAAGATGTGTACGGTCCTAGTTTCAGGAGTTTGACCAGCTGCAACAAAATCTATTGTCTTTTCTGTGACATGCACAAATAGTGTTTTGCAACTTGACAATTCCATTTGTAATTTACCATTGACAGCAAGATAGCTGTTAACCTTCTGACAATCGGGCCTCGTAGTACATAGTTCAGGTTTATGCAAAGGTGATGGGAGAAATGAACTTTCACATATGCCAGTCATATAAAACTCCCTTAATCCAGTAGATCCATTTGTACATCAAGAACAGTTGCACTGGGAGATTACTTTTTGCACAAACCAACCAAAAAGTGGCCCCAATTCATTACAAAATAATGCAATTACAGGTAAAATGAATTCTTATGCATATGTCGATCATTGTGGCCTTAGGTGGTCACATGACCTTGACCTTGATAATGACCTTGACCCATTGAGGGGCACGCTTTGGATTTGCTCTGTTGTCGCACAGTGCCAAACTACGCTTGTCATCAGAGAAAACAAAACTGTGAATATATGGATTTCCTTGGAAGATTCTAATTCTACGCTGAATTGCTTGATGTTTCACCTTTTTCAGTTTACGAGCATTTGCGTCTACTGCTTCTCCTTTACTGTCATTGAAACAACAAACAGCCTACAAGTTTTAGGGTTGTTCTTTCCGACTCTACTTAGTTGTGATTACTGTCATTGAAACAACAAACAGCCTACAAGTTTTAGGGTTGTTCTTTCCGACTCTACTTAGTTGTGATATGCGCTTACTGGCTTTTGAGAGGAGGATACAGAAATGATAATTGTGACGTTTTCCGCTGCAAGACCAGCAATTGCTATGCATTAACTCTTAAATCAGCCAAATACTGCATTAGTCTAACAAACTGTCATCTGGTCGGAGTCCTGTATTATTGCATTTTTGTTCTGCTCAGTGGCGCCATTTCTTCGTTTTAAACACATGAACAATCGGTTCGTAAATCGTGTAAAACTTCAATCACAAGCATCTGTATTTCCACATTGGTTTAAACATATCTATTTCTAAAAAGCGATTGGGAAAGAGGGCGGAGCCCTATATCTATTCCTTTCCCAAAAAAGGGAAAAGAAGTGGAGACAAGAAACAACAATAAAACGCCATTGTAAGAATGACCCACCACTGCAAGCAGACAGATAGAACGGCAATGCCACATAATAAGAACTGTTGACAGGACAAGACGTCACAGACAGGGAAAGATAATGGGGTATTCCATCATAAACAAGCAATACTTCACCACCCATAATTACGAATTTTTGTTAAAAAAAAAAATATGTAACAACGTCAGGCCTGCCTGTGGATTTAATGTACGACCGTATAGCGCAAAAAAGTTTTTGTTTTCTTGAAAAGTACAATTTTCGAAGCCAAACATTATGCAAACTATCTCGTTCTACTATAAAAATTTCCACATTCGAAAAAGTAGTGAAAAACATCCTCATTTGCAGCACCACTGAAACACCCGGGGGAATCAGCGAGACCATTTTGAATAAATCTGCTTTGAGCATACTGCACTTCATGCGTAAGCGAGCAGGTAAACTGCTAATTAAGTCCAGAGATTTTCTGCTGAAACAATTGTTTGCAAATGTTTGCCATCTTCATGCGTTTGGTGGTTAACTCATAAATAGAACTTCTCCAGCTTAAGTCAGATCGTATCAACAATCCTAAATGCTTATGTTCTGGTTCCATCTTTAAAGATTTGTCCATGAAAACGAAGTCCGGATGAAGATGTGGAAGTCGTTTCCTTGATAAAATCGTATTACTGGTTTTAGAAGGATTAAGTGACACTTACCATTTGTACGCCCAATTTTCTACTTCATGTAAGTCAGAATTCAGTCTGCAGTTACAGGATCCTCGACACTGGTAGAAAGAACTGTATCATCGGCAAATAATCGAGTGGAGGAATTCACAACGTTAAAATATCATTAATATATATCAAGAATAAAAAAGGGGACCAAGTACCGATCCCTATTAGACCCCGGCATTGAATCGGCTCCAAGCCGACTTTCCCCTTTGGCAACACGTTGCTGTCTACCCTCTAGATAGTCGGCAAACCATATTAGCAGAGGACCATCAATACCTGCGTAACGTAATTTGAACAATAAACTTGGGTGGTAGACACGATCGAAGGCCTTGGTAATGTCACAGACTACAATTCTAACTTCCTTCTGCTGGTCCACAGGCTTGCAAAAATGATGGTACAAGTACATAAGTTAATTGATTAACCGTACTATCCCCAGGATATATGGATGTATTACCAAAATGAACAGACAGGCCTCAGACAGACAGACATGACCTCAATCTTCAGTGTCACATGAGAAAGTGTTGGAACATAATTGCTTCAATATTCAAGAAAGTGCCAACATTACAACCGTCAAGGCAATTGTATGAATGTTTGATTATATATATATATATATTGCGTTGTATGTAATTTGGAATAGAATTTAAAGAAAGTCATTCAGGGCTTTAAGATTTCCTGAATTTAAAAGCAAACTAAAGGAAAGATACATCAAATTTTGGGAATCAAGAATAAGAAAACATCTATGGGAAAAAAGGAAATCTATGAAAGTTGAGAAACGTGAAAGGTTATTCAGACGCTGTACATAGGCAAGACAAAGGGTGGCGCAAGACCATCCGGTGGTACAAGACCATAGGATGGCAGAAGGCCATAGGGTGGCACCCATAAACTTTAGATTGAGTGTCCATATGCTAACAATACTAAATGGTCGTTTACAAGGCCAGTATAACCAAGATGTGATAGATTTTGTAACCATTGCAACAAACGTGGTGTATATAAGGAACAATATGAGACGCATTTCTTCATGACGTAATTTGTGTAACGAAAACTATTGTTCAGTATCACAAATGAGAACTGTTGCAATTTTGAAAAGATAGATATGAAATCCAAATTTTATCTTCTGACTTTCGAAGGTGAGCGCGTGAAAGTTATGGCAAAATACATTTTACGACTGGTTCACAATGAGGCTTAGTGCCAAAAACTTGTTGGCACCATGCGTCGTTGTGAAGCAACAGCATCACACACATGAAGGCAATTGTGAAATTTTTTGACTCTTGGTATATTTCTTTGTAGTCGATGCACGTGCAGACTGCTTTATTGCTCCCTTTTATATGTAAGTTACCTTTTCATATTCATGTAGTGTGCAGTATGCATATCTAGATTTACACATGGCCCCAAGAGGGCGCGAATTTGTGAATAAATTTCAGTTTCCTGAAGTCTAAAGGCATTGTACTGTTCTCCTGCACAATGTCTCTTTGAACGAACAGAAAAAAAGTCAAAACTCTACATTTATGCACTGAATCGTACAACACTGACAAAGAACTCCTTGTAAATGTCACCAAACTGAGGAAAAAAACACCATTTACTTTTTTTTTTCGCTGTTGATCTTATCAGCTAAATGCCAAGAAACTGGTTGGACAACATTTTAATTTTGTATTTTTTGGATTGATCTGACAGTACCACTTTTTATGCATTCATACAGCATGTTATAAATGGCATCTCATAAGCAATTTCTGGTTTAAATTTGTCATACTGGGGCATTCACTCGTGTCCATATTGTTTCCTTTTGTAGTTGTCCCATTTACAATACATGGGGTTGGCCCTGGCAATTTCAGAAGACTCGACAACATGCTTGATTTCATAGCTGTTTAACAACAACAAAAACAACAACAACAAAAGATCATTATAAACTGTGAACCGATTTTACCAGGCTCATATCTCAGCTTGAAATTTAACGCAGGACTTGCTACATTTTAGGTCCCCTAAGCGCACATTCTACAGAAGAAGCATGTGTAAATGTGCAAAGTTCAGAAGTTTGCAAAACTTGCTTGTGGCGTGCTCTGGCCGCCACGTGTCTGGTGGTCATCTTCTTCTTTTCTTCATTTTTCAGCTTCATTTGATGTTTAGATACAGATGCCCATGACTTCAACAGAAAAACTTTCGATTACAGTGACACTTCTACCTGTAGATTTGCGATGATTACTGCCTCGAAATGCGGGTACACGTTATATAGACCAAAACTCTCAGTGGGCACGCACCACTAATCCTGTCAACAGCGTTCATCTCCTGCTTTCCTTTCCCCCCTCCGACCAGCTTCCACTGATACTGTCAACAGCCGCAACAGGACGCAATTGTGTCCTACTTTTTTTTTTTTTACCCTGAAGACATTGAACGGTTTTTATGCAATTGTTATGCATAATAGTATACCACTGACTCAACACACATGAGAGAATGTAACACTGTTATTTTTCGAGCCACGATATGTACAGAATGACTATTACTAATGGTTATTATGTACATATAGTGGCTCGCATTTAATGTCTGAGATTATAGTTCTTTCTTACTTCCAAAACAGAAGATTTCCATTTGCCTGGTTCTTAAATTTTTCATCACGTCGCCCGGTCAGAATCACAACAATGTGATCACAATGGTAGAACCAGACCAGTATGTTCACCCGAACTTGTCCTGCCACAATATATCAGAAATTGAACCTTGTGATTTGACCTGAAGGTTTTGTTTGTTCACCCCGAGAAACATTGGACCGTAGCAATATAAGTGAATGGTTGTGGTCGCGCTGTCCTGTCAAAACGATCGTCCAATAACATGATCATGAGGACAGAATTATTTGGACAAAAGTGAAGGACAAAGTTGACAATGCAATGTTTTAACTGTAATTGGAGTGGGGCTCTCATCTCTCTGCTTGTTATGCTGATTTGTACCCTAAAAACTGGAAAGTCTGCACTTGGCCAGATGCGTTTTGATGGGTAAGTCGTCTTTCAGGTAGTCGTATTGGCCGTGTGCACCGGTCGGGTAAAACATAATTTTAGTATTCCGTGCCAGAGGTGAATACCATGGCGATGAACTAGGTTGATCGTGGCGATTATTTAAATCCTAGGCCAGAGTGAGCACTGTTAGCAAACGGTCTGTTAGGTATAACATTTAATTATTTCAGTGCCAACTGCGACCCAACTCGAAGTATTTTCAACGAACTGCTCTGAATCCTAGTAAGGGTGCCAGCTTCATGTTCCTTGTAAAAGACCGCAAATTCAAATATCAGCATGCCTGTAGTTACATAGAATACAATGGTCCAGGTCAACGGATTTCCTCAGTTTCCTCGCTACGCTTTGGCGCACCAAGGAAAGCTGTTGTCTCATTCTTAAACTTGGCACTGAAAGAGTTACATGTAACATCCTGTAATCTCACAAGTAGTCTCAGATACATATGAATTTGTTTTGATTTTCATTCTTCATTCGACTAGCATTGCAACCTTATTTTTGGCTCTCACGATAGTGCCAAAACTGGTCTCAGTAAGAATCTTCCAGATCATTAAATATAGATGTGGTTTTATATTACATTATATTATATATATATATATATATATATATATATATATATATATATATATATATATATATATATATATATATATATATATATATATATATACTTTTATTGGTTAAATGAAGTTGAGTCTGAATCAGCTGATTTCAACTTGAAATCAGCTGATGCAGACTCAACTTTAATTTTCAAGCAGTTAACTGTCAATTTTGAACGCAGTTAGTTTATTTCGTTTTTCTTAGAATTCTTCGATATAACGTGATAGCATTCCGACTCGCAGGAACCGTAGTTTCAAGCAAGTTGAGGGTTTTTTGTAATGTGTCGTTTGAGATTATATAATGTGCGTGCCAAATTTCAAATAATGGGAATGTACACATCAATGCCTGCACAGGCGTATGTATTCAAACACCGAATGAATTATCAAATAAACTAAACTCAAAACGGGAACAGAACATTGCATATGCAGCAGCTTTGTACCCGATGCAACAAAGCATAAGATGGTTGTCTGCTTGTTTTGGCAAAATCAGGTATAAGTGTAAGTAATTCTCAGGTTATGTTGAATTATGAAATGAACAAATGAACTAGGATAATGTTATGTAAATACGCACACATTAAATCGCATATATGTTTCTTTGAATTCAAATGAAAATTTATACTTGTTTTAGTCATTTAATTGAAAATCATTTGGACCTGAGGTTTCTTGCATGTATATTTGCCGAAACAGCAAACAAACAAACGATAACCTTATCATCTACTTTCAAATCGCATTGTGAATGAAGATTTAAATTTTCGAATGGTTCTCTTTTTTAGTATCTGGCCAAATTGCATGTTCATAAGCTAATTTTCACCCTTCCGGACAGTCATAATGATAAAAAAATTACAATCACAGGGAGGTACGTGACATTCAATCTCATAGTCGTGGGAAAGTCAAGTCAAAAAGTCATTTTTGCCCTTCTTTTATGGGTCTCGTTCTTGTATGGGCTTAAATGGACTTTACTTACTAAAAACCAAACTGCTTTATATTTTTGTAACATAATAAGTCATACAATCCATTATTTTTTTTGAGTGTTTACAGTATACTGTACAACGAAATTCTTTACATAATACAGTAATACCTCATACCTGTTTCACAGATTAAAACCTTGTTACAAGGACCAAAAACTGCAACATGTCCACTAAACTCTAAATTTACCATGTTGTTATTAGGTACATGCAAGGGACAAAACGATTTCAATAGCAAGTGTCGTATTTATTTTTCCACGGTAGGGATTGCCTGCTCCCCAATCGTTTTTTCTTTCAAGAAATAATCCAAGTTTAACTGTATAAACCAAGTCATACAAAGGCTTATGGTGTGTGATTGGGTTACGATCAGAAAGAAGTAGAGCAAAATCGCTCATTCGAAACGTGTTACCAAGCAGCGGCATTGCAAAGCTATCAAAATCTTGGTTTTGATGCCGATTCACGATGAGTCCATGATGGCAACTTACGAAGGGGGTTGAGGGGGTTCAGGATGCGGTCAGTGTTGTTATATCCCCGCTGCGCCCTCACACTGCTCAACGCCAAGGCTCCCTTGGTTGGCCTTTATCCCGACCAGCCAGTGCACCGCACATTCTGAAGTGCAAATGCATGTCGCACGACTTGGCAATATTTACACACATGAAAATATGATTGATTTGGGTGCACTTTAACTTTTTTGGTGGTGAATAGGGATTGGCCATACGACCTTCACTTTTTTTATCGGATTGAAAACTTATGGTAAGCCGAATATGTACCCGAAATCAAACTTCCCAAAGACAGCCCATATGTCCAGATTGGTTAACAGATTTGTGAGATATTTACTAAGAATTGACAATTTTTCAGGGCGCCAGATTTTGTAAAAGAGCCGATCAAGGCTGCTGTGGAAGTGTTATAAAAGCTGAGTCAGAGGTTGCCACTCATGCACGTAAAGCAAAATTTCAGCTTCTAAAAGCAAACCAAATCCACTAATGGACTTTAATAAAATGTCAAGAAAAAATGAAGAGGATACCGTTAAATACAATTTTTAAAAAAACTAAATGTTTCCGAACGCAAGTGATTGCAAAGAAGTAGCTACCCTCTGGCCAATACTTCCAATCTTAGACGTGTTTATCTAACCCAACTGTCAAATGGCAATATTAGCGGACCGTTAATACGATTCATTTGGTTGTTGAAGCCTTGCGTTCTAATAGTGTTTAGTTAAGGTATAGTTTTAGATACATATAGCCAGTGGCTGGATTGGTTATGGGGCGCAGACAGATTGGATTTTGCTATTTTGCTGGGGTTCAGAACCATACGAAAAGTGGCACTATTGTTTTTGTTTGTATAATTAAAATCCAGTGGTGACGTTACTGTGTTGTTCTAAATCTTCATGATTTTCGACGAATAACGAATTGCAACCACATTTTTATCAACTGAAATATTCAACTTTCAATCAATTGTCATAGCAATACTTCGTGAATGTAAACACTATATTTTAAGTCGATGAATCACATCGGAACCACAAATGTCGTGCAAAACAACAAGCCTCGTCCTGACGACCCCGGCATCACCATTTTCTACAAATGATGCCCCCTCGACAATAACCTTTACTGAATGAAGCTTCATGAAAAACACAGAGAGATAATAAATGGATACAGTTGACAAAATAATGCATTTTTACGATGATCATTTTCATTTAGATTCAAAGCTACATATAAAACATAACGTCTCCCAAAATTTGCTATTTTTTAGTTGTTAGACAAAACGTGTTTTCCTATAGGTAGATGACAACTGTTAAATAAATGTCAATGACGTTTATAAGATATCACATAGTCATAGTCAGTGTGTGTCTTATTATGATATAAGGCCGTTTTGAAGAGCCAGCCGTCGTTTGACATAATTGCAGCCGCAATATAAGGTAAAGATGACAAAACTTGCTATTAATTTCTGTTCAAATGGCCGAATGAACTTGACTTTCAATATTAAGAGATAATGAACAAATTAAGGTATTCTTATGACCACGAATTAAGTATGCAAGTCAATTTGTTGAAACCGGACAATTTTTTCGAATTATGACAACGTATAATCTTCTTGAGAGTGGAATTATCATGACCCAAAAAGTAGGCCAAGAAAAGGATAGTGAGTGCATGTCAAGAACTGACGCCACACTCAAGTGTTTTTATGACAGTGACATATGTTTAAAACTCATAACGAGAACTGCGTATTTCAAATGCCACGTTTCATTCCCAAGGGACCTTCATATTACTAATTAGCAGTTAATTACCAGATTCCAACTGAACAACAACTTGAAGGCAGTTTACTTCTGTATCAAGTCTGTTACAGCAACCATGATGCCCAAACTAAAAAAAATGACTCCTTTTCGGACGAATTAGCGTAAAAACATACAAAAGAATAGAGCATAGATGTAATCTACTCCCTGGCTAGCCTTTATAGTACTTGGAATAACACTTGTGCAATCTTTCAGCATGCTGAAACCACATCACGACCGTTAGAAAATTGAAATCCGTCAAGAAAAAAAAAATGTGTGTGCGCGCGCGGGCGTGTGTGTGCGTGTGTGCGTGTGTGTGTGTGTGGGAAGACTTCGCATCACAGCGCATAATTAACACATCTGCTTATGTCGAACAAAAGAAAATATTTTGGTCATAGTATAGCAAATAAATCGAATTTTATATCAGATTATTATATGTTAACAATTCCTCAAAAAGCTTGGTGAAAAAGCAGTTGAAGATATTGTCGCTGATATCAACCAATGCAACGGTGACCAACTGTTTAAACATAGTTGAATGCTGTCCCGCTCTGTCTTGCAGTATTTAATATATATTTTGCTGATATGTTCGTGTAAGTTGGTTTTAATGCAGATTTTATTTGCTTCCTTTTTATGCGGTAACATTACTACATTGCCTTTGCAGTGTAGTCAGCGCCTGTCAAAGCAAAACGTTCTTCGATAGCCAGCAATCGCTGAGGAAAAGCCCCTCCCCTTCCCTGAGTCTGCGTTGGCATTTGGAGAAGGGGGGGGGGGGCAAACTTTGACCTTATGTCGAGCAATGATCTGTACATCAATAAGATCGACGTGTCTCTTGATATAGCAATAGCAATGAAAGAAACTAGCAATATCAGAACATTTTTCTCAGATGACCAAATGGCAATGACCTTCAACTTTTGCCACAAATTGTGTGAAGTGACCTCTCTGCCAATTGATCCAGGGAACTCAACATTAGCTTTACGGCTAAAATGTCATCACAAATATCGTAACCTTCAAACACAGGTCCACGCCACCATTGAAGTATGAAGAATGGAGGAATTTCAAGAGCGTAATAAATGTTGATGTACCAATTACGAAATGTTGCCAACTCTGAATAATAATCTCGCTGAT
Organism: Hermodice carunculata; assembly: GCA_964020975.1. Taxonomy (NCBI): domain Eukaryota; kingdom Metazoa; phylum Annelida; class Polychaeta; order Eunicida; family Amphinomidae; genus Hermodice; species Hermodice carunculata. The sequence goes on along the minus strand of OZ026621.1, from coordinate 87,211,406 downwards.
GTGGGGTGCATGACAACATACCAATAAAGGGACAAGGTCATGAACCATTTTAATCGGTGGGAGATTTGAACTTGAATTTTAACAAATTATTTTTAAAAAAAAATTGAAAAAACGTTTGTCTTTTCAGCAATAAAGTACTGAGGATCCACATTAGTGACCAAAACAAACTTAGGAAGTTACACAAAATCACAGCGACAGGAAGATATCAGGTGAGTCTTGTATTAGCAAACTTTGGCACCGCGTTAGGAGAGCTCCATATGTTCAACAAGAACCACGGGTGGACTCACTTCATCATGTCACTCTATTTCAATTTAAATATTCCGCCTCGTAAAACAACCTGTATGTCGCATTAAAATTCGATCACACATATATACGCAGCTTTGAAACATATTTTTCACTCTGTTGGCAGTCGTTGATTCTGCTTAGAAGCTACATTTGCTTTTTTAAAAAACCACCCCCAAATCCCACGATTTTTGCAGCAAACATTTGAAAACCACTTTTCAGTCATATACGTACCGAAAATTAAGATTCAGGACCATTTGCAACGAAGGTCGTGCTCATTTGGATTATGATAATGATTTCAGGTTTATATTTGTCATGAATAAGACCTTTCATTCGATTACCAGCATGATGGTTGCTCCATACAAGACACAACCAGTTAGGTCAACAGCTTTCATTGGCACATTTTGCTCGGGATGCCTTGCACATAAAAGTTCTTCACTCAGCTTCAAACCAAGTTCTAAAAGATTTACTCTTTTTTCAGGGAGGTCACACTCAGTTTTGAAAAGTGACAAATGTCACATGTTTAAAATCTGTTTTAAAAACATTAACAAACATTCATGAAACCTTACTAATGGAGAATAACAATACTGTTTCACTGCAGTGTATTCAGACTTCAACTTCAAAGGCACAGACTAAGGCTGTTGATTCAGTCTTGTTTTAGGCCAGGGACCGGTGAGCAGTCAGAAATGATAGGACTGTGACTGCCCTGTGCTTAGCTGACTTTGCATGATAATTACCAGTACAGATGAAAGTTCTGTGCAAACGTATATGCGTTCATGGTAATATTGACCTTGACCATTCTTCTTCTTCTTCTTCTTCTTCTTCTTCTTCTTCTTCTTCTTCTTCTTCTTCTTCTTCTTCTTCTTCTTCTTCTTCTTCTTCTTCTTCTTCTTCTTCTTCTTCTTCTTCTTCTTCTTCTTCTTCTTCTCGCCCGGAATTTTTTAGGACAGGATATTGTGCACAAAAGTTTTTGTTTGGGAGGGGGGGGGGGGCGAGAGGGGTTAATATAGTCCTTGCCTTCTCCCCCCAATCGCATTGCCAATAAATATGTTTGACCAAAAGTTTTTAAAATTTATGCTTCATTGGGAGACAGATACTGAAACTGACTTTATATTCATATTCTGTTGGCATCTGTAAAAGTTTGCGCCGTAAGTATGTTTAACACGAAATAAATTGCGCTTGCCTATTAAAGATATACTACGCTGGCTTTTATGAAGCTATTCTCGCCATCCATAAAACCATTGTAATAACAGTAACAACAAAACAACAATTCCAATACAATAATAATTGTAAAAATACAGTGTAGCATGTTAAATCCATGTTCAGGAAGGGGTGCCGAATCCTATCCCACATCCTCAGTTCATGTCAAACGCGACCAGTTTCATCAAGTGGGTCCCATTTGACCTCACACAGCCCGACAATGCAGAGGGCATTGTCTTGGTTCCATCCTGTTTGATGGACCCAGAAAATCAGAGCGTCGTTTATAGTTGTGTATTTTACATTGATCTGCACCAGACAGAAAAGAGTAAAAGCTACACTGAAGTGAATCATGTCTTTTTCTATTCATGGGACAGCGGCTATAGAAATTCAAAGACATGTGACGTGTAGACCTACTAAAGAGCAGGTGTCATTGTTCACTTTTCTAAACACGAAAATGTGTGTGAGTACTGCAACAGAAAATAAAGATCAGGTGCACTTACTGGAGACCAAAGCTTTAAAAATGTTAATCGGCTCACGGAGAGTTGTTTCCACCAATTCGGAGGGTAGGCTTCTGTTTTTACGGGGCCAGTACTAGCGAGTTCATACTACTACTACTACTACTACTACTACTACTACTACTACTACTACTACTACTACTACTACTACTACTACTACTACTACTACTACTACTACTAGTAATACTAATAATAATAATGATAACAATCATCATCATCATCATCACGTTAGTTTTGATATGCCAAAACGCCAATATCAGAGAAAAGACCACTCATATTGTCTGCTCGGGTATCAATATTTTTTTAACTGGGACAGGCCTTATTAATTTGGGATATGGATTCTTTAAAATACGATTTTTACTAACATCTCTCACATCAGAGAATTTCCATGCTATAAAGGAGTGGTATGGTATGGATCGTATTGTATCGTATCGTATTGTATTGCTGAACTTCTTTCGATACAAAAAAACATCCATTACAAAATATGGAGAACAAGATACTGCTAATAAAATTAAAAGAAAAACCCTTTTCTTAGCTGCATGCTGAGGGGGCACTCTGCATTTCAACAAACAAATATAGAGAAAACCTCTATGAATCAGATTATAATATCTATTAAAGAAAGAAATAATTGGTTCTCCAAAACATGTAACATCAACCTCTTTTTATACCCATTAATGGGAAGCTTGCACATTCATAGTTCCATTATTTCTACTAGGGCGGCGCTACCGTGCTGGGGAGTTCAGAGGCACATGCACACCCAGCACCACAGTGAAAACCCAGTATGGGCAAACATTAGAGCCGTTCCTTATGCATTTATTATCATAGATTATTATCAAGCTTCCCAGTGATGTCAAGTTCTGTATGCATACAGGTATTGTATTCCAAATAATAGGTCCATCAACTATAATAGACATCCAAGTATTTGCTCGAAAATGAGACACCAAAAAATAACCCAGATCCCTGGTATGATAATAATACACATTTGAGACTTCCGTAAATAAATGTTCTTATTATATTTGATGCGAGATGATATTCGACTTTATAAATTCCCGTAAGATCTACATCTTCATTTTGAACTTTATAATCTCAAAATTTGTAAACAATGCGTCAGTATAGCAAACATAGCTAGAATGTGTAATTGTTCTGATAGTCTTTGTTACTTTGCGAGCTTTTATGATATTGTCGGATATGTGAAGTTGGCCCAAGTAGTGTAACAATACAGAAAATATGAAAAAACTAGGGCATTTTAAATTCCTGCAATTCGTCTGATTTTTAAGACATTAGCAATATGTGCTATTTCCAGTGCAAATTTCGGTAAAACCAAACACCTAATTTTTTTCTTGTTACAATTCTTTGTAAATATATGTCATCAATCCCTATCAGAAAATTAGAGGTGATAGTTTCATCCTCACGAAAACTCATGTAATTAGTTTTTCTCTATATTAACTGACAACCTGTCACTGTAAAACCATCTGATAACATCTTTAAGTACCCTTTTGGCTTTTTGTTTAGAATATTAGGACTTTTACCACCAATTAGTAGACTGGTATCTTAGGCTAAAAAATCTACAAAACGTCTCTTCCGATACCAGGCCTAAATCATTAATACAAAGTAGAAATAGGGATGGCCCCAAAATGAAACCCTGGGGTGCAGCCAATTCCATCTAACAAACCGGAAGATGGAGTGCTGTTTTACAGGACCAGCAATAATCAGGTTAACAGTTATAAGCCCGTCAGTGTTAAAGATGTGTCCTTTACAATGACAGAAAATGTATTTTCAGGCGCATTTGCCCCCACAAAGTGGAATGTCTTGAACGACTTCTATGCCATCGAGACCACCAGTACTCTTTTTTTTCCCCATATCTATTCCTGTCAAGGCCTATTTTTGACAGAAGAGCACAAACATTTAAAGTCATTTTACCTTTAATCATTGCGCGTTCAACTTGTACCAAGGCCTGCAATTGTGACTCTGTGTTTTATTGCCTGCAGGTAGACTACTGGGCTGTGCCACGTGCGACGCCATGTGACGTGGACATTCACCTGCCTGGCAAAGAAATTAACGACTTCAAACGAGACCTGACGAGACAAAAGCTACCGCATTCTGTATTTATTAACGACGTTCAAAGGTAATCAATTATTTAAGTTTTTCCCGGTAAATCAAACTTTAAAATCATCATCATCATCATCATCATCATCATCATCATCATCATCATCATCATCATCATCATCATCATCATCATCATCATCATCATTGTACTGTGGCTTCTTTCACACTTCAGAAATAATAATAATAATAATAATAATAATAATAATAATAATAATAATAATAATAATAATAATAATAATAATGGTGTCAAGGAGTCTAGTTTATGTGGCTATGGCGAGCCAAACCGGATACATGTTATTTCTTTGTATGCCCAATCATAGCAATGTTGTATCAAGTTACACGAAGCGGTCATAAGTCTTGCATCCTTCACCTTCAAAAAAATGCGACCCACATAAGGAAAGTTTCAAGGACAATGTTAAAATCACGACCGTCCACACTTACATTGAACAGTCCAGACACTTTGGCCCTCTCCTAACGTTATTACATCCTAAGTTTGAATGGTGTATATGACCAGCCATAATTTATATATTGATGTTGGTAAGAACTTCCATCTGCCTTGTTGTGTAATTGTTTGAAACTTAATTTTAATCTGTAAACATTGCCTCCAGCGCATCGTATCTTCTGTATCTTTATTATCCCTCTTATATATCATGTGCTGGAGCAGTTAGTATGGGGGTAACCCCGGTCTCCAATTGGACAATAAGAGATGTTTAAAACAAAACATCTCAAACATTATGTTTCGTTGAAGATTAAACGCTATTGCACTTGAGGTTGCGGCTTATTCAGACAGTATAACATTTTCAAAAACATTTTGCCGTTTTTTAAAGTAAGAATAGATCATATGCACGGAGAACTTCGAAGGTGATGTACCAGTTTGACCAGCCATATCATCAAAGTGGGGCTACCATACTGACCTTTTTTATTTTTATCTCTCATTATAAAACCTACCTACGTACCTAGTTTCCTGTCTATCTATCTATCTATCTATCTATCTATCTATCTATCTATCTATCTATCTATCTATCTATCTATCTATCTATCTATCTATCTATCTATCTATCTATCTATCTATCTATCTATCTATCTATCTATCTATCTATCTATCTATCTGTCTGTCTGTCTGTCTATCTATCTATCTGTCTGTCTATCTATCTATCTGTCTGTCTATCTATCTATCTATCTATCTTTCTATCTATCTATCTATCTATCTATCTATTTATTTGTCTGTCTGTCTATCTGCCTGTCTGTCTGTCTGTCTATCTATCTACAACCTGCAGATGAAAAGAATATTTCTGTCATGTGAACACAGGGAGCCATAGTGTTAATTTGTCAGAAAGAAAGAAAGTATTCAATAAGGTAACCATGGGCCGCTGCTATCAGTCAGGAAATCCTGAGATGCTACATCATGTTTAAAAGAGATCTTTGAAGGCATACAAGACACGCTTTTTCAATGAAATTGATGAGAAAAAAATGTTAAAATGTTATCAGATGTTTAAGCGGTCGGCCTTTGCTGATATATATGTATTTACGCCCATGATTTTGCTAGCACACGCCTGAAAATTCTAAACATGCACAGGTTGCCTTGGGTCGGGAGAAGACGAGGCAAGATGGGGGGTTATCCCATGGTCTGCGTGTATTATGCAGTGAAAACAGAGACGATCTAGCAAATTTCTACTTTTGTGCCAAGCAGTGAATGATATCAGGAAAAAATTCTATAGCGCATTAGAAAGAAAGTGATGGAACCGTAAGTCAGCTAGTATATCTGTATCATGAGTTTTGTAAAGCTGTTGATTTACAAAAAAAAAAATTCGTGTAACCTTTTGCGATATAACTAAAGCATTTGATAAAGTCTATCATCCAGGTTTAATTTATAGATTTAAGAAGGCGGGAATCCAAGGTCATGTACTTCAGTGGGTTGAGAGTTATCTTCAAGATCGCTCTCAATGTGTCGTGATTCAAGGGATAGCCTCTGAATGGGGTAATATTGGTTTAAACATATTTTATTAAAGCAATTGGAAATCAGGCATAGCCTATACAAATTCCTCTTGCAAAAACAAAAACAAAAATAATAATAAGGAGTAAAAGGGGTAATATTGAAGCAGGTGTCCCACAGGGGTCCGTATTAGGCCCACTATTATGCTTTATTTACGTGAACAACATAACAGACACTGTGCAGTCTGAAATAAGACTTTGATGATGAGCCCATGACACCACCATTCATATTGAAATCGACAACCCAGTTGAAAGTGCGGTCACACTAAACCAAGACCTTATATCACTTTCAGACTGGTCAAACCAATGGCTTGTAACATTTAATCCTACCAAAACCAGAACACTTTTATTTAGTAAAAAGGAAAAAGCCTGCCGATCATCCTGATCTGGTATTTGAACAAAAAGTTATTGAATTATTGACAGTGTTGAACAACAAAAACGCCTTGGTGTTATGTTGTCTGAGCATCTCAACTGGTCTGCACACATTAATTACATTGTAGCTAAATCAAGGAAATTGATAGGTATTTTGAAATGTCTACAGTACAAACTTGATAGACGTCCACTTGAATCCTTGTATTTTCTTTTGCTAGAACCTGCTTAGAATATGCCAATGTAGTTTGGGACGGATGCCCGCAGCTAGACAGGGACCTTCTTGGAAGTGTTCAGCTGGCTGCAGCCAGAGTTGTTAAGGGGACTTTGAGCCATACTTTCCACGGGATGGGAGCCACTTTCTGAAAGACGACGGAAACACAAAGTCATACTTATGTACAAAATAGTTAGTTGTCTGGCTTCCTCATACTTATGCAATTTTAGTTCCACATGCTGTTGAAGAACGAACTAGGTATAATATCAGGTCAAAACAGGATATTAGCTCAATTTATGCCTTTTGTAGTTCTCTTTTCCTGCCACAGTGCGCGAATGGAACCATCTTCCATAGTCAGTTAAAAAGTCTGAAGATTTAGGTGAATTTCAGACGAAATTGAATAAATCCAAGTCGAAATGTAATGAATTGTTTTATTTTTTAAAGATCGAAGGATGGGTATTATTCACGCTTGACTGAGAATGGGTTGTAGGCAGCTGAACAAAGACTTTTAAAGGATGAATCTAATTGAATCAACACTTTGTTCCTATGGTACCTCGGTAGAGGACAGTTTACATTATTTTTTCCAATGCAACAAATATATGATGGTGAGAGACGAACTCCAAACTAAAATGATCCCCTTACAGGCCTCAATTAAAAAACCTTACTTTTTGGATTTTCAACAAAAAATAACTCTGGAAATCGGGATATATTCCAAGCAGTTCCTAAAACTATATTAGAACAACTGGAAGATTCAATGTTTAGTTGCCCTAGCAGCGGGTTGCAGCTCTGCCATCATAATAAGCCTCATAATTAGACACAAGGCAAACATTTTACAGAGATAAGTCATTTATATTCTACTTATCGCTACCTCCAATTATATATCCATCTATTTACGAGAATAATGATCACCCATTTCCGTAGTTCTCCCTCTTTCCCATCCTATTTGTTATGTCCTGTGCGTTCTCTATTTGTTGTCTAGATGTTATCCACTTTTTGGTGTATTGTCAATTAATGCACAAGAGGCCTTCATATAGGCATTGTGCCTGTTGGCCAGTTGTTTTTGCGAATAAAATATGTTTAAACCAAACAGAGTGTAAAAAGTTCAAGTATGATTATGTTCGGCAACGTTTTTTTTCCGCTGCTTCTACACACCAAATTATGTGGACCCACAGAAAACATACACATAATTTTGATGAAGATGTTCATAGACTTCACTACTCCCCATCCAGTGAATGTGTGGATTCTATGACCGACGTCGGATATCATGTCCTCAGCGCTATTCGGTTTGGTCATGATATCCAGCGGAGGTCATAGAATTCACAAAATCACTACATGGGAGTATTAAAGTCTATTCTATCACGGCTAGACTTAATTTAACTCAAAAAATTACCCCCAATGCAGCACTTTTCGCATAGTAGGCCTACACAGGTCTACCAGCAATCTTGGTGATCTCCTAGTAAAGTGGCACTTCACTGCAATCACTGCGTCTGTACCAAATTACCGCTTTGAATTTAAGTGTTTGTAAGTTAATACAAGCAAAGAGTCCCATTGATTATACAAACCTTAGAGCATCACATCCACACACAAATACTGTTGGACTGAGTTAACACTGTGTTCAACTTCAGCATCATATTTGGAATCAATTATGAATGCCAAATAGTGGCAACGGTAGATCAAAGGTTTCAAATGGAAGTTTGGATTCTGTCAACAGATAGCACTGCATGTATGTAAACGAAGCGTTCCGGCCTACTTCGAAAAATTTAACATCCCGAAATGTGTGTTTTAAATTTTAAAGCATGGAAACAAAAAAATTATAGTTTCTTTTGGATGGATGAATGTTATTCACTCTCACAAAACAACAGAAAAAAATCATCATAAATTGCTAGATGGAGCCGTGGTTAGTGCTGATACTTATACTGGTCTAAGATTAAAATGCAACAATCTCATTGGCCGTTGCCCGCTGCCCATAATATAAAGCATTTATACGACCACACAATTAAACATTATATCGTTGAAGCTTGGCACTACAGGGCATTGTCTATAGAAGACTCCTAGGGCTGATTTTGGCCACGGTTGCCTACTTATTTGCATTAACTTTCAAACCTTGTATATAAAGATGTACATAGCAATGATTTAATAACAGTCACGTTTTGGTAAAGCCAGAGCTCCAGGCGTCCCTTATTAAAAAGTTGCCTTGGCTCACTTGTTATGTAAATATGTGAGATTGTTAGATTTTAAAACATGCAAGGATTGTAATCAACATTTTGTAAATATGTGTTGATCCTATTCTGTGTTAATGGTGGTACTTTTACTTTTATTGTTAAGATATGATGGACGCATCTTGGACTTGCCTCGGTCCATGGTGCCCCCGTGTCAAAGGGGTAGATAGATAGATAGATAGATAGATAGATAGATAGATAGATAGATAGATAGATAGATAGATAGATAGATAGATAGACAGACAGACAGGCAAGCAGACAGACAGACAGACAGACAGACAGACAGACAGACAGACAGACAGACAGACAGACAGACAGACAGACAGACAGACAGACAGACAGATAGATAGATAGATAGATAGATAGATAGATAGATAGATAGATAGATAGATAGATAGATAGATAGATAGACATAACTACCTCCATTGAACCGTTGTTTTTAAAAATGGGGATTTGGTCGAGTGGATATGTGTGTTTGCCATTTCAGCCAGGCGACTGGTGCCAAAGGTTGCAAGCTCGAGTTTTGCTCGTTCCGAACATAAAAAATAGATAGATAGATGGATGGATAGACAGATGGATGGACTGATAGATAGATAGATAGATAGATAGATAGATAGATAGATAGATAGATAGATAGATAGATAGATAGATAGATAGATAGATAGATAGATAGATAGAGATGGATGGATGAATGGATGGATGGACAGACGGACAGACAGATACATACATACATATATACATAGACATATAAATAGACGGATACATGGATGGATGGACGGGCGGAAAGACAGACAGACAGACAGACAGGCAGATACATACATACATACATACATACATACATACATACAAACATACATACATACATCGCACGGCTTGTGACTCTTAGTTACTCCACTTTAACAACGGATGCACGTACAATAGACCCCTCGGTGCCTTCTCCAATGCTAGCCAGTTTTGCGGGAAAAGATAAAGCAGACGTTTTTTTTTTGTAAAGTGTCGTTGTTGTGGAACATTTGGGACGGAAAGCGATAGTTTCACTTTTCTTCACTTGTTTAAGACTCATCGACATGGAAAGGGCATGGATAAGGAAAGAAAGACACATATCTGATCGAATTAGACGAGATGCATCCGTACCACACGGCATTGTTGGTAAATACGCAGCACTCAGTGAGGTAGGAATTTGACACAATCAGATCACGTGCATCACGGTCCGACTCAGAATTGTCCAAACATGGCCGTGCAGCAAATACCTTTGATTAGCATTAGTAAATTATCTGCCCCTCACATTTTCGATTGCCTAAAAAAGGAAAAACGAAAATTTTGTGCAAATATGTGCGCACAGCAAATGTTTTTGTTTGAAAATCATAAAAATACCCCACAATTAAAGTGACATTGTAAAACAATTGAGTGACAAATCTGAATCTTCAACTACAGGTTATGTTTACGTTCTGGGTTTCGAGGCTACTCAAATATATTCTTACCTCTGAAATTAAAGTTTTCGGACATTTTGTTTCTTTTAGTTTCATAATATCTTATAACAAAGAATAAAGACATATGACGGTGTCTGTCACAAAGCTACTAAACACCCAATTTACAATACAAACATGAAAATACTGGTATAAAATTTATTTAACGTTATCCAGCCTCAATATGATATGATTGTTTTCTATGCAGTATACATTACCCATATTCTAGTCAATTTAATGGTTGCAAACGCTTAAAAGTTTTTAAAATGTAATTTTAATATTTTTTTTCAAATAGGTCATTTAAATCAATATGCGTGCATATCCAGGTACACCAAAGCCGATTTTCTCATAAACTGCTTTATAATGGATGCAAACAATGTTTAAAACAACGGAGCGGTAATGTAACCTATAACAGTGAACCTGACACGCCCCCCAAAAAGCAGAAAATCAAGAATTTGCGTAAAATTTGAATGTCAATTTGGATCAGAATGGTAATTGTATTTGGCAAAAGACGACACAATTTCAAATCAGCGCACATTATCTCAAAGTTGAAAACAGTCAGAAAGGGAATGGAAAACTGCATTAGAACACCAAAAATATGATACTTAAAGATTGACTGTTTATCTCGGGGTACGTGACATGTAATGCCTAAGGTCACACCTATTCCTTTTGTCTTACGATATTTTGGATCAACGAAAGAAGCTGGGTTGGTTAGTCCCCCTGGAGCGTCCACCTGGTGGCTACAAGAGGAAGCTACACGTTCTGCCACCTACAAGTGACAACAGTCAAATCTTTTTGACCAGTAAAGTGAGCTATTTCACTCTCTCAGACAACGAAAAGTGACATTCTTCATGAAATTAAATGACTCTACATGAGACATCATACTGGATGTTCTCAGTGATTTTATTACAACCAGGCGTCGCTTTTGATGTTTTACCAGGATACATCCTTCAGCTGCATTTCAACAGCTCTTTGAACCGTTACTAGATCACAGGCCATGACTCAAAAACTATAAAAACTAAAATAAGTTACGTGAATAAGAACAAATAAATCAGATTAGCTTTTCCTGTCTTACTATTCAGATACGTCAGTGGCAGAGCGAGTTGGTGCAGTCTCTGAGTGAAGTAGTCAGTCTCCTGACTATTGGACAGTCATATGAGGGCAGACCTTTGGAAGTTCTTAAGGTAAATGGTGCAATAGTACGAGGACAAGTCACATTCTGCATCTTAAGCAGAGGATTAATCATCAAGTTGCCAATTTTCTTTCGTGATCGTTGGTGCCGAGAAAAATTCTGTTTGTTAAAGATATAAACCCCAGGCTTGTCAGCTCAGTTGACTTGGGGATGAGGGTCGGGTAAGAGACTGGCGTTATGGCCCTCCCCGCTGAGCCATGATCATCGCCCCTCAAATGTGTTGTAAGAGCTTGAAGATTTAGGTTACTAAGCAACCTCCAAATATCCGTGCCGTTTTCATTAAAAGTTTTTAAATAAACTTTACATTGAAAAATTGAAATCAATGTGTGAGGAACACTATTGGTTTAGGCCATATTTTAACCACTTTATGTTAAGTTGAGTGGTCATAAATTGTTTCAGACTATGTTGACAGTTTCCTCTAATATTTATTTATGTCTGCTTAACTATTTTCAAAACGTGACTGAACAAAAACTTAAGCTATTGAACATTAAATTACGTTTACTCTATTGAAAAGTGTACATATAGTGTTCCCAGCAAGCCAATTCTTATAGAGAGTGTAAACTCTGACTACTCGCCTTATTTACACTAAAGCTCAGATGTGAAAAGGTCATGTATCTTTTCAGTATTTTTTTTGTCTACATTGTACACCTCTGGAAAAAATACTAACAAGAAGGTTCATGCATAAGAACGGAGGTAATGTGATGTAAATATGTGAAGCAGAGTCAACCCGATAGGACAACCTCAAATTTTGTCCAAAATTGATATCTTGAAGGGCTGATGAGCAGCCACTATGGAGAATGCCAATAGGGTTAATCTAGGTTGTTAGTGCAGTCTTCTCCCACAAGATGTCATCACAAGCATGGCCCAGTAAAGTATAACACGCTGAGACAGGGACACTGTGGTTCTTGGCTGGGAAAACGTCAACCTGGTTTTATAGTGTTGATGTAGGGTAATTATATTAACTTATCCTATCATATCAGAAATACAACCCTATATTTTGTCATTATAAAGGAAATTAAGTCTTAGAACTTTCATTTTAAGATAAAACAGGCATTGACTTTGGAGGTACATGATATTCCATTCACTCACAAATGGTATATCATGATCCATGCCAAGTTAGCATATTCCACCTTTGCTCAGCCAGACCACACTCGCGCGAAGCAATGACACACGCGATACTTTGTGGTGGTGGTTGCAGTGGCAACTTGCATGCATTGGATATGTCAGTTTATTGCAGCTAGTTTATTGCAATAAAGATGTATGTATGTATGTATGTATGTATGTATGTATGTATGTATGTATGTATGTATGTATGTATGTATGTATGTATGTATGCATGTAAACAAGTATGTATGTATGTGTGTATGTATGTATGTATGAATGTATGTACGTATATATGTTTTATCAGGATGCATAATTAGAGTTTCCATTTATGCATCAATGTTTAAATATACATTTGGTTAATCTAAGCAATGATTAAAGCGCTACATGTCCAGCCTTATTTGCATTTTATGACGTCCATGTGATGCTTCTCTCGAGTAATGAAAATTGTAATTTAATTTTGTGCCTTACCAATTTGACCTTTCAATTTTAAAAACTTTTGCAAACTACCACGTACCTAATGTTAGAACACTGTGAGACCAAAAAGCAACTTTCACAATTACCCGGTTTGACCTGTTGTGTTGAGTAGAGTTTATGGATATTGAAAGCATTTCTCCTTTAATTATGTGTTCCAAGTTATACTGGTGGCAATGCAAACGAAGATTCTTTTCATTTTCTTCGTGAGTGTAACATATACGGATTACATAGAGGCATATTACAAAGCACAGTTATCAGATTAGAGCCATTCACAATCCAGACATTAGTTTATGGCTCCATATATTGCTCTTTTATCGGAAATGAAATCATTTTTAAAGCCGTCCAAGAGTGTATAAATGACACAGGTAGACTCGGGGCAGTGATATGGAAGTTGGTACAGCAGTATATCTGTAAAGTAAAATACAAAGCAGTTATTACTTCTAATATCTAAATCAAGATACATATATAGTGTGAATATTTACCCCAATCCTTTTGCTGTCTGTGGTGTCTTGTTCTGGTTCACTTCTTCAAGCTGTGTGACAGTGCCACTCTGTCTGTCTTGTCACGTATTGTTACATCTCTTACAAGTGTGCCGAGCAAGTGTATAGTCTTCCTTGTTGTGCAGTGTCCAAATACTCTTCCTTTTTGTGCAAGAGGGATTAACACAGGGCTATGCCCTGATTCCCAATTCTTCTTTTTTTTTAACAAAATATGTTTCAACCAAGTCATACTGGTGCCATTCGCTAACAACAATGTGTTGTGTAAAGTTGTAGAACGCCATGTCACAACTTTGGGCGTCGGGTGTAACACGGTTATGGTAAAAGGACTTGTATTGAATATTATTCAGTTGCATTGCAAAGAACACCTTTCAAAAGGGAATCTAGGATACTATCGCCACAGCTGAAATATTATCAACACTGTATGCATAAGAACATGTTTGAAATTCTCCTTTACATCCAGCGCCAAACGTCGTAGAGCGTTAACTTCTATTACTATATCAAAATGCTTCTGTGCTTAGACAGTTTCAAATATAACATAGAGTCGAATGTAATGACACTGTTTACCTGCAAACAACTAGATACGATGCTAAAATTCGTCAACTCGGAAATTTATAATATCGGGTTTTTTTTCGTCTTCTCTGGTTCATAAGTTTTGTACAAAGGAGGGGGGGTGTCAGTCAACAACGTTTTTCGACGCACTGATGTGTCAGAACACGTGGAGAAAACTGCTGACTCAGTCATATTCGTGTGTGGAAAAGTAATAGCTTGGCATTTGCTGTAGCAATATAGATGTATGTGTCTCTTACACACTTGTAAGTTGACTTACAGTTAAATAGCTTTAAGCGTATTTATTGCTGTACAAGAATAATTCACATATGCTAAGTTCTGAACGACTTCAGAAAAAGTCCAGAATGGGGTTATACATTAGTCGTACGTTAACAGCGTCGGTTATATTTACCAGTTTCAAGCAGTTCTAACATTAAGTCTTCCTTCGATGTTACACAGGTCGGGAAGCCGGGGGTTAACAAGAACGAGGTATGGCTTGATGGCGCCATGCATTCCCGCGAGTGGATATCACCCGCCTCAATAATATACATGCTTCACCAGGTAAGAAGATGGATTTTGGTCGACATAAGTAAGGAATCTTAGGATAAGTACATGCATTAGTCAAAGTGCCTGCAAAATACTCTGAAGATTTATTTAATTTTAGCGTACAATGTGGATTGTTTTTCGTTGTTTTTCAGGTAAGAGTGCTAACAGCCCAAAAGATGATTCCTCGTTCAAACACCTAAAGTTGTCACATTTGAATGACCCTCCTGGCAAAACTATGCCAAAAAGTACGCAGATAATATGAGACCTGCTTTTTTATTGCCCCCGTTGACACCAAGGACGTTCTTTTGTAACAACATGTTTCTGCGAAAACAAGAAATTTACAAGGTCTACTTCTTTGTGACCAAACTCAGAGAACTGAATCGCTCAAAGTTTGCTCTTTGTTTGTTTTTGGTTTTTTTTTTTTTTTGTTTTGTTTTTGTTTTGTTTTTGTTTTAGTTTTACATGATGTCTAGAAGTTGTTGACCTTAGTGGGATTTGCACCGTTCAACTCGGCCTTTGGTTCATTTGACATCTAATGTACAAGACCACCTTGAACTCCACTGTTGCGATTTCTTTGTAGTTTTGCATATCAAATGCCAAAGATTTTGGTCCCTTTTTTCAAAATTTTGGGCCATTTACATGTCATATATCATTATGAAAAATTATGTATTTTGAAAGCTGGCTTGCACTGGGTGCCATGCATGCATGGCGAGTGAGCGAAGCGAACGAATTCTGCTATATGGTGCCCAGTGCGTTACTCTCCGTATCGACAAGAAACCATGCAATGATGTGTTTATCTCATGTTTGCCAAGTTCAATAAGTTGTGCCTCACCATACGCCAAATGTTCTAGCAGAGATTCAGAAGTCTCGCCGACAGCAGAAGACGCCATCGTTACCCGGGAGGTAGCTTAGCACATAATAGTATATCGTATATCGGTACTTCCGGTTATAGGTACTCTGCCGAACAGTAAACCTAGTATAGCACTTTCTAATGACCTTTTTATAGGGCCCATAGTGGTCTGGCCTATTTGAAATTTATACACGTGCTTTATAGAACTAAAATCTACACAAACGTGAGATAGAAATAAAAACAGCATGGTTTAATGGTAACATTGTGGGCATATTGGCTTCTACAAATATATATATAAAGTTGCTTGGGGGTCATGTGAGCACCCTGTACATATTTCACCTTTTTGTTCTGTGTTTCTATGACTAGTTTCAATAAATAATTTGACTAAAGATTGAGAGGGTTAATATCCTCAGACAACTGCTCACATGTCTGAATCTGAATCTAAATCTATGACTTTCGCCCTGTGTTGATTACTGTCCTGAGGAAAATGAGTTTCTTTCACAAGTATATTTGGAGTATTAATTAATATTCGTGAAATATGTTTGGCGCAGAAAAATGGGTTGTTCAAAATATCACACAATCTTCATTGCATGCTTGACACAACATATGGACAAGAAGTATCGTTAAAATTATTTTTCAAAAAAGTCAATTGGATGAAAAAGCTAAGTCTTCTTTGTAGACGGCCATAATAATGTATTTAAACTGGAAGATCAGGTACTGATCCTGTGCTTAGCTGACTGAGCTTAAGCTTGACCTAAGCTGAGGGTAAGCTAGGCTTGACAAGCATACTACATTTTGTGAATTCTAAATTATTACCTTAACAAATGACTTATTCGATGACTTGTGGGATTCTATGCTCTCTTGAAAATTTAAATTTCCTTTAAAAAAAAACTTAAGGAAACCAAAGTTGAAATTTGACTGCTATGCTAACAACCTTTGGCTATTGTAATGCAATTTGACTATTGTTCTTGCAAGTTTTGACTGCTATTTTTCGTTTTGAGACCTAATGTCGCTTGTTTCTGACTGGTGTTTAACATTTACACGAGTGTACTTGCAAATTCAGACACTTTATTGAATTTGACCACTATATTTGCACATTCAAAACCTTTCTTGTGGAAATACTCTTTTTTTCTCCTTTAAAACATCATGCGTTTAGCTACATGTCGAAAACCCATCAAATTGTATAATCATGTTGTTTGGATTCTTGTTGATGGTCATTTTAGGCCCAGGGGCTTTTTTGAAAATTGATGTTGGTGTTAGTGTGGACTTGCATGGATGATGATCATTGTTGAGCCGGTGGTTGCGACCAGTACTTTTTAAATGCCAAATTTTATTGATATTGTCAACAAATTTGAAACCTGTGCTGTTGTGCTGCAGATTTTGGTCCCTTTTCATGAATTGTACGGTCCAAAATGCACATGAATCATGCGCCTATTCAAGCCAATTTGCTGAAATAGGCCTATAGTTTTAAACAAACAAATTTTTGCATTGTTGTCATGTTAAAACTAGACATGGCTTTTTTTACCCTTTGGACCTTTGGATGTATGTTTTTGGACTCTTTTGGGTACAGACGAACTTTAAATTTATGTGATTCAGCTAAACATACCAAGCAATGTTGCCTTTGGTCGGAATTAACTTGGATATTTGTTTTATTAGGACTACGGTTTGGATATGGTAATGACAGTGTCTAATTAATGCTAAAGCATGCTTAGGCTATGGCTTGGGGTTGGGATTAGGCTTAGGCTGATGCTAGGCTGGACCTTGCATGACCTAACCTTAGCCAAGCCCTCAGCCAAGGTTGGGCTGGAATAGGCTAGGGTATGGTTGTTGAACAAGTAAATAAATAAACCATAACTAGGGTTTCCCAGAAGTGTATCTGTGTGAGTTTGAAGCAGTTGGGCGAATGGTTTCAGAGAAGAAATATTTCTAAGATTTGCCCCCCTCCCCCCCCCCCCTCCAAGTTTTGAAATGAATCCAGTTGATGGTAAGTTTGGCGTCAAGTTAGAAGTGACTCTGGGTGACAGTTTCAGAGAAGAAGTCGAAGTGTGAATTCATGCCCAATGGGCAGATGCATGCACGCAGGCATACACAGAGGACGGATCATCGTAAAAGCTCAGCTTGACTGGGGTCAGCTGAGCTAAAAACGATCTTTTCTCAGTATGTAATATATCAACCATTGGTCGGTATACAACGAATGCAATAGATAGGCTGCCATTATTAAAGACCTGATTACACATTAACCACCACGGAGTTTTATATTCGTTCACACAGACTCCGAGCTGGTAGATGTAGTCCAGAATAAGATTAACCTGACTATGCATGCACAGCGGATCAGGGGATGCTCATTTGCTTCAAAACTATGGGCGTATAAGTTCCCAGTTAATTACATAAAACTTATTCAGCAAACATGGCCACATATTATTAGAGTAGCATCTTTTTTAAAAATCTTGTTTTTTTTTAATTTTTACAGCTGTTGGTGGGATGGACTAGAGGTGGAGCACTGGAAAAGCAAATACTAGAGACCCTAGATTTATATATCATGATAATTGCAAACCCTGATGGATATGAATTTTCACGCACTTCGGTGAGTAGGTTATGATCAGAAGTGAGTCATTTAGGTACACATCTCAAGTAGCCCTTGATTTATTTGGTAATAATCACAGTGGCTTGTTTTCCCTACCCAGTACAGACGACGACATCATCATCATCATCATCATCATCATCATCATCATCATCATCATCATCATCATCATCATCATCATCATCTTCAATAATAAGTCAGTGTTCGTCAAATAACTAATGATGAAATTTGACACTTAGGTACCTTGTGTGTTTGTAAAGGACCTCATTGGAATGAAAAATGGGTGACAGCAATTTCTTTTTGAGGTCAGGTCACAGGAAACACATTAAGGACATATGTATCTGTGGTATAACTTGATATGCATTTAAAAAAAATATTTGATGAAAGGTGATCTAATTTCTTTTTTCAAATATGAGTTTTGAACAAGAAAACACATTTTAAAATTGCCGACTGTTAATCTTTACTTTATATTCAATGTCATGTGCGGGACTGCAGAAATAATATAGTTTTTTCATGATGCCTTGAGATGGATTTGACTGAAGTAATCCACTCTTGGCAAAAGATATTGCCTCTCCACATAGCTTTGCTTGAAATCGGGAATAAGTACCATATAAATCATTTTCAACATCACAGATACTTACAGAACATCGGTTTGCTTGTCTCATATCTAAAAAAAAAATGACAAAAGTTAATCAAACATGCTTATATCATCCATGTATCTAAGACCGTGCTTGGCAATGACCTTTGCCGAATCATTCTTGAGTTATCATATCATTTTCAAGGTCACTTGGTTGTCTAAAGGAAATATGATTTTATGTGATAACTCAAGAAGTATTTTGTAATAGATGTCTTATGATAAGGCATCTAAGTAAGATCTCATTTCAGGAGGCACCTGTTGAACTTGAGCTCATTTGACATATAACAAGATCACAGAAAGTAGATGACTCCGGAAGGAGTTTAGGAAAGTTGATAAAACTTGGCCAGATTATGTCTCAGGAGGGCATTGTTTCGGATTGCAGATGGGTGATCTTTACCCTATTGTCAATGTCATTGGGCTACATTAAGTACATCGGCCTTTTGTGCAATAATTTGAAGAGGAATGGACTCTTCTTTTCAGTTATGAACAGGTTATGTATTTTAGACACACATCGCTTGAGACTGCGGATAGATCACCTTTGCCTCTTTTTGAAGGTCCCACAACTATTTAAAGTAAATAGGTTTCCATATTATAACTTGCAAATTGAGACAGCGAGATAAAACTGATGAACATCGTGCATGCGAGTGAGTGTCTAAACCTTGACTTCATTTTCATGGTCAAATGGCAGCCCAAGTTAAAGCTGGTTTTGCGTTTTACCTTGTGACGTGTTGAAGTTAATCAAATTGGTCAAATCATGCATTGTCCTGTGGAACCTTTATTTAGATTGCAAATGGGTGACTATTACCATGTTCTCAGGTTGACTATGCCAATTAAAAGCAAACTGGTGTCATGCTGTATCTTGAGATGAATATGGAAAAAATGGACGACACACAGTCATAGTGTGCGTGCTAAACACACTCCACATTTATTGCTTCTGATCAAGGGGAAGCATCAGACACAGATGGGGAAGGCCAGTTTCAGAGACAATGTTGTAGAATGAATCTAATTAACAGTGCATCTAGAACTGTAGATGGACATCATTCTCCAGGTTAGAGGTAGCCTGAATGGAAACGTTTTTTTACCAAATAAATGAAGCGACTTTACTTACGTGGACCAAAGTTAGCCAGGTTATGTGTCTAAGAAAAACAACCTACATTGCAGTTTCAAGTGAAAAATCGTTATCTGGTTCACAGATCAATTCAATAAATATGGACTATATATGTTGAAAGAGTGCTTCAGGGTTTGCATGCAAATTACTAAGCATGTCAGCTTCAAAATCAAAGATGATGGGGATTCTGAGTACTGCTTCATGTCAGATATATTTTTGTGAACGGTGAGCTTATAAATGAGATGAAGTCTGCCAAACAACAAATAATTTTGTTCCTCAACATAAACCAGTTACCATCCAAATAACATTTTACCAACAATTCCCATTTCTTTTAGTCTTTGATTTAGTTTGGCACATATTACCTGCTTTCAAGAAAAAGTCTACTCCGCTATTAAAACACTCTCTCTGGTCTCCTTTCTGTTTAAATTTAATATCTTGTACTCCGTTTTAAGATGACTCCTACTTAAGACCTATCTTCTTCACCTGAGAAGCAGGTTTGATCGTGAGATCCTACTGTATCGACTCACGAAAAACACAATATACAACTTTCTCTAGGAATAACTCATGATGATATATAACTTGCATCATCAATCTATTGTAGAACCGCCTTTGGCGCAAAAACAGACGTCCTAATCCAGGATATAAAAACAGCAGCTTTTGTGATGGGACAGATCTGAATCGTAACTTTCCCTTTCACTGGGGAGAAGGTATGTGGAATGATCACGATATTCTGATTGTTGTGGCTTCTACGTTGTGACTATGATGGAAGTCAAAATAAGCACTTTTATTTGTTCTCTGTTATGTTTCTTTTGGTACCAGTCAACCTTGACCAGATATATTGAAAGCACTGCTTTAAGTACTTTTGGTCCTTCGACTGACAAGTCAGGAGAACCAAAACGTGGCAAGCCTGCCATGTCTCTTTTTATTTTGGGTGTAAGTTGTATATTTTGGGGTATACATGGTTTTGCCCGTATTTTTAGAAAAAACCTTAAGGCTGCAGTTAGTGAAGAATCTATTTCAAAGGTAGAGAGGACCAATATAAAACCACCAGGTGCTTTTAGTGGATGACAACCTGTAGCAAGTCAGAAGTGAAATTTATTTCTTCACATAGGTATTGGAAGATGAATGTTGATGTTTTCGCAACATTGTTTGCATGTAACTTTGCTGTCACTGTTGGGTCGAAAATTGTGACTATGATCATGTTTTTTCTCAACCATCATGTGAAATTCTTGGAGAAGAAATATTTATTGAGGACAATCATACATCAAAACCTTGAAGTATTGAGGGCAACCCTATGTGAAAATCATGGAGAGGGATTATAAAGCCAGAAAGGACAACCTTACATGAAAACCTTGAGGAGGGAACAAATAGAGAAGACAACCTTATATGAAAACCTTGGAGAAGGAAAAAGTAGTGAGGACAATTTTATGTGAAAAAATTGGAGAGGAAATAATTAGTGAAGACAGCCTTGCGTGAAAACCATGGAAAGGGAATAAGTAGTGGGGACAACCTTGTGTGAAAACCATAGAAAGGGTACAAGTAGTGAGGACAACCTTATGTAAAAACATGGCGAGGGAATAACAAGTGAGGTCAAGCTTATGTCAAAACAGTGGATAGGGAATAAGTGGTGAGGACAACCCTGTGTGAGAGCCATGGAAAGGAAACAAGTAGTGAGGATAAGCTTGTGTGAAAAACCAAGGAAAGAGAATAAGTAGTGAGGACAGCCTTATGTAAAAACTTTGGAGAGGAAATAAGTAGTGAGGACAGCCTTATGTAAAAGTTTTGGAGAGGAAATAAGTAGGTAGGACAGCCTTATGTAAAATCTTTGGAGAGGAAATAAGTAGTGAAGACAACCTTATGTGAAAACCTTGTCCGAGAAAAGAGGTAGTGAGGACAAACATGTATGAAAAGCCTGGGATTAGTAGCGATAAAATTGTACGTGATAAACTTGGGGTGGGAATAAGTAGTGTGGACAAGCTTATGTGAGTACCTTGCAGAGGAAATAAGTGGTCTGCATAAGAGGAGGATTATAAAAAGGGTTGAATTGCATCATCATGAAGACTTATAGTAAGACAGCAGTTGCTGTCTTTCTTTAACCTGCTTCACTCAATAATGTCAACCACGTGCCTCACTTGTTTATATGATAAAAATGGATATTTGCTTTTATAAGTTTTCTTTTTGTTATAGCTAGAGCCAGCAAGAGAATTTGTAGTAATTTGTATAGGGGTCCCCGGGCAGCATCAGAGCCGGAGACAAAGGCGTTGATGAAATTTGTACAGTCGCATGCTCGCACTCTCACATGCTTTATCAGTGTTCATTCATACAGCCAGTATTGGCTTGCAAGATGGGCATATACTGAAGAGCTGGCCCAGCACTACAATGAAACGGTATGTTGCTTCTTCAAGCCAAATTTGGTCAAACGTTTCTGTTGATCTAAGCAGCACTTAACTCAAATCAATTTCTTTTGACAAAATGTGGGTTTAAAATCAAGCATATATTATAATCTGGTATGTTTTGCATAATGTTTGAAGTCGTGATGTGAGGATAACTCCAGTTTCAGAGCGACCCAAATGATACATGCTTGACAGCATTATACACTTTTTGGTCTCATGCATTGCCAAATTGGCACCGAATGAAGAAACAAACATAAATATGTGACATTGAAAGGAAACCAAGACATAAATTTGCTGAAGTCTGTGGGCGTTGATTTTTCAATGTACCTTTTACAAGATATAATATAAGAACTAGGTAATTGTTACTTTTTCCACGGCTCTTAACCAATGAAAATTGGGACTTTTGATCAACAGAATGGAGTTAATATTTGTTGATTTGCTTCAAATCCATATATATAGCAATTCTTATGCTAGCATGAAAGGTTTTCCATGTATTACCATAATGTGTTCTTAATTTTGTCTCCATTTTCACTGCCAGAAGTCATAGTTATCTGTCATTATTGCATGCTTATCACAGCATGATAAGTGTCATGGAACTTGACCTTCAAGACCTCAACAGTCTTTTGCCTGTCGTGTGTTTTAATTGTTGCTGAAATGCATTTGATACATCTGCCCTGAGGTGAATTTGACATAAATATGCCTCCAGAAAAAACTTGATCACCTTTTCAGGGCCAAGGTCACATAATGCGGCGACTTCATTTTAATCTTTTTTCCCTGTTGATATTGGAATTGCTTCAGTCGTGACAGGATATCTCTGGTTGTAGTTAAGGGGTGTCATGTGACTTGTTTGTTCAGATGACATGTCAGGAGACTCAACAGTGCTGCCACTTTATACTTTTTTAAAAGTATGATGCTTAATTTTTCAGTTTCACTTTATTTATACTTTATTTATACTTTTTCCCAAAAAATACCTTTTTTATACTTTTTTTGGACAAATTTTTTAACTTTTGATTGAAATTCGGTTAGGCATTTAGGGTAGTGTTTTCAGCATTCTCACTGCCTTTCTGAGTGTCTTGTTAACAGGAATTATGAAACATCTTCCCACTGAGTGACAACCATGTGCCCTTCAACTTTCATTTGTATCAGGCAACTTTCTTTCCTTTGCCGGTTTCCCATGGGGCAACTTTCTATCTACAGCAAAACATATCATTTCCAACAATAGTGGGAACATTAAAACGGTTCCTAAAATCTTTTTGTGCAGAAACACTGTTTTCATAGTTGTGACAAATATTGCTCTTGTTCATCTATATTTGCTATATTTTAAATATCAGTGTCCCTTAACAAGCTTACTAGTAGCTACAATTCACATGTGGTGGGAAACTGGGCAACTTTCTGGAGGCTTGGGCAACTTGCAAAAATGCTGTGGTTGCCCAGGGGGACCTTGAAAATGGCTAATTTCTACCCTTGATGGATGATTTTTAGTTCAGCTGACTTGTCAGCTGAGCTTATGTGGTGGTCAGGTATCTGTCGTCTGTCTGTCGGGATCCACAATTCATTTTTTCGACTTCTTCTCCAAAACTACTGGCCAGATTTACCTCAAACTTGGTGGGAATGTCTCTTGGGTGGGTTTCTACCAAGTTTGTTCAAATGGTCACGGTCCATTCATTTTATTCAATTAATTTTTTGTCTTATTGGAAGCAAATCTTTAAAAAATCTCCAAAAACCACTTGGCCAATTGCTTCCAAATTGCTTAGGTAGACGTCTAGGAGCCCCAAGACTTTAATTTGGGCAACCGGTGGCGCTGTGATTTTTCAAATATTTTTTTGTGTACAAAAGTGTGTTTTAGCTATTTTCGGCTTCTCCCAAACAGATTATGCTGGAACATAGTGGAAATGTTCCCTGTAGAAGGACCAAACAAGGTTGTTCACAAAGTGGCGATGCTATGAGTCTCTGATTTTTAATAAATTTTTTAATTCAGATACTTATCAGTTAATGCATACAGTGCTATTGATTTCTGTGTAGGTGAATGGGGATTGCAATGTTAATTCACATTTTCAACTTTTTATCCAAAACCCCTCACCAGATTCACTCCAAACTTGAGGGAGATGTAATTTGGGTGGGTCTCTGCTAAGTTTGTTGAAATAGTCCTGCTCCACTCATTTTTTTATGTATTATGATTTTGTTGTTGTTGTTGTTGTTGTTGTTGTTTTGTCTTGTTTTGTTTTGTTTTGTTTTTGTTTTTTGTTTTTTTTTGCCAAATCTTAAGGTCACTGAACAACTGACATGAAATTTACTGTTCACTTGATAACTTAAGATCTATTTTGAGCTAGGACCTTGATGTTGCACATGTTGATGTTTTTCCTGTGAAGGTCATGCGTAGACAGTACATGAGTGACCTTGAACTCATTTCTGTGGTCACAGTGCAACATACATGTACATAAATTTTACTCTACGGTGATATAACTTGAGAACTACTTGAACTGGGACTTTGACGTTGCACGTGTTAGTGTTCTTCCATGGAAGTCTGTTCATTCAGACATTTACTTACCTTTCCCATCTTGCGTCAGCTGTATTATGCCCTTATTCATCCACATATTTTGTATTGTATTGAAGCTTATGGATCAACATATAAAACTCATGTCGAACCACTTTTAATATTACAAAAACCGAGCCATACGAATTATTACCTTTTCACATCCCCAATGTCACACAGAAAATTTATTTAAGTACATCAAAATTCTTCCCTTTTACAAATTATATCTTTTAACTATATGTTTGTTAGTCTACAATGAGTGGTACATCCTCCATAGAATTTGGTTTTCAAAATTGTTTTTTGACACATAGTTTTAACACACGAAATCGAAGGATCTTATCTCGATCCCAACAAAAATCAAATTACTTTTGCCAAAGTGTAGTCCATACTGGTCCACAATTATATAATTTAGTGCCTTATGAAATTAAAAATGCATTTCTGTCTTTTCCTTTAAGAATAAACTCAAGTACTGGCTAATTGATGAAAATATTGATGTTTATGCACACATATATCCACATAGAACACAAGAACAGAACACAGATTAGTTAGTGTCTACTTCTTCCTGTCTTTGTTAAGAGTTTTATTTTACTTCACCCTGTTTTTGTACTACAGAGAAATTGTTATAATTCATATACTTAATTTATGTCAACTTAAAACTTTTTTGATTATTATTATGTTTCTTATGTGTTATGTTGTAATTTAATCTTTATTAACAAAGTTTAAGCACATGTATCCCAACACATATTTTATTTTCAGTTGTTGGATGGCGGTACAAGGCGTAGCCTTCTAGCCATCCTCACACCTATGATTTTGTAGTATCTATAATTTGTACAAAACTTTTGTTGTGGAAATAAACTATTGAATTGAAAAAAAATTGAAAAAGTCAGACTTACTCAGTACATTCCTGACCTTGAGCCTATCCCGAGTTCACAGAGAATGATGAATCTCTAGGTCAGCTGAGCATGGGCTGTTCACACAACCCTCTTGTTACAGTATAATTTGGCTGCAATACTGGTGAGTTGTTTCAGATTTATCCTTTTTTTATACTTTTTTTTCTGAAAATTTATACTTTTTCAAAGTTAAATTGGATACTCTTTTATTGTAATTAGGCAGTGGCAGCACTGACTCAATCAAACACAAGGAGTTTTGTCCGATCGTAGTTCCATGATATTCTGACTAAGGTTGTAGAACATATATTAAAAAATCAGATGAAAAAGGTCGGATTCTTGGAAAGATTGAATGGCTAAATCATGAGCTTTCCACAAAGAATTAACTGTCACCATATTGAGATAATTGACTGATTGAACTTCACAAGGGGACTGATAATTATTTAGGGACAAACCAATGTGTTTTTATTGCAGATGGCGCTGCTTGAGGACACTGTGAAAGCTGTGGAAGCCTTGTATGGAACACATTACCAATATGGCCCATCCAATTCTGTACTTTGTAAGTTACCCAATAGTAGGAGCTCAAGGAAAAGTTATATTCATTAATATATTAATTGTACGCAAAATCCTGTTAAGAAAAATTGTTTTGATAACATGTTTTTTGACATAAATGCTAATGACTTTCATTCTTTTCTGACATGCCTAAATGCACATTTACTCAAAATTGACAGTATTTTCTTAAATGTCACAAACCTGACACATTAAGTTGATACATTGACTCAGAGTTGGCAGTTAAATAGAGCTTAATTGTTTGGGGGGTAGGCGTCATCACAGAGTTTGTTTTACATTTCTGGTGCAGGATGTCCATTGTTACAGTCCTTGTTGGGATTTCCCTTGGTTTGTACAGGTGGTCTAGTTGCAACTGTTTATTTTACTATCACTGGGACTGAATATAAGGCCCCAGCTTGTTTCCACTTCAGTTATACACTGGCGGGTGGTTTAACTAGGATAAACTGTCCAGCCAGAAAGGGTACATACTGGTTCAGGGGTAAGTCAAATTGTTCTTATCTGAACCTGTACTATACAAATTTAGTAATTATGGTTTGTTTGACAGGGGTTCTTCTTTCATAACGAAGCTCTGCATTTATAAGCAAAACTTCACGTATTTAGCTAATTCATCATATTTGCCACGTTCTTATTTATTCTTTATTATGTGGGTTGTCTTTGCTGAATATTTAGCTTAGACAAGGAGCCGCTACTCAGAGAGACATGTACGGGCAAAAGGCTCCGAAACATGTTGAGTAGTTACCCGCTGAAGACCCTTTAATTTATTTGGGCTGATACAGCCTATGTCAAAATTTTACAGAGGAACGTGTGCAATATAGACAATAGTAATTTCATATGTATACAGGTTAGACAGGGACAGGTTAGCTTATGGAGAGTAAAGAGTTCGAACTGCGGAATAGGATATTGACTACTAGGAAGTGGTTCTGGGCAAAAAGACACAAATACAATTCATTTACTTTCGGCCGACAGGCAAATGCACTATTTTTATTATGTATCTGCAGCTGAGTGTTGATGTGGGTGTGAGTGCATGTGAGAGTCTCCCGTTTGTGACAGGCTGTAACTTTTGGTGCTTTGACATGTATGAAATTTGACACCTGAGGGTTGTCATCTTGCATTAGTTGGGGCCAGGTCCATGATTCAGGTCACAGAAACTGAAAGATACTTAATTTTTCATATATACGCTTGTGTATACTCAGTGGCAGTCTCAACAGGTGTTTGACTTAAAGCGACAAACAATGAGTTATTCAAATAGCATCTAGTGTAATAAAATGAATAAATCTGAAAGAAAACTCGTGACTGCATTTCAATTATAATTGAATTTATTTCTGACTTTTGTTACGAATTGGTTTGTAGCTCACTATGGCCTTTTTCTTTTGGGCAAAGTCTGTATGCAAGCCGTGACAGCAAGAATCGACTCTGATTTTCAAAGATTAACCTTAACATGACAACAATAAGCATATTTATCATTAGCACGGTATTACATTCAATCTTGTGGGTGGTGATTAAAAATGAAACAGTTTCAATGTCAGTTGACCGGCCCCTAACTTAACCCCTCACAATACTTAAATTGTGTTTTTCGTCATTTTGTCTTATAGATAAATATTCAGGAGGATCACCTGACTGGGCACGTGGTGAGTTAAACGTGAAACACTCATACCTCGTGGAATTACGAGATCGTGGCCATTTTGGATTTATACTTCCCGCCAATTTTGTAGAACCAGTGGGAGAGGAACTGTGGGCAGGCATGAAGGTGATTTTAACCCGGATTGTCAATGAAAGCATTGCAAGTGAACGACAAAATGGACAATTTGATTTGACGACTTCGAAGGATTTCACATCGCCAGTTTCGAAGTCTCATATGGACCAAAGAGATTCCCAAATCTTGAAACATTCTTCAGTAGAGAGAGGTGTGACTAAATATTTAAGTACTAAAGGTGTGATATATACCTCACACCATGGAACGGGATCACGTGCGACCAAAGGCCCAACACTGTGTACATCTGGATCATCTGATTGTCAGCCTGTTTCCAAAGCTTGTGTTTTAACATCAGGACTTTTCAAAAAGTTAGGGTTGACTTTATTTTATTTCATTTATAGAGCATTTGTACTTTGAAAAGCAATTATGTCAGAAACCCGTCCAATTACAGTTGTTATATTATGAGTGTATAGGGACTATTAATTTTACCTTGCGGAAATACCTTTCAACCATGTTATAACGATGGGAGCAATATTGGGCCCAAATACAACACACAGGCCACGTAAATGTTATTACAATGAACCAAACAGACACATATTAAATTCAAATGGCTTCTTGGGTGCTGTCAGTTTTTCCGTTTAATGTGTGAAAAGCTAAATATAATATTTTGTATTGAATATTTATAAGGAACCCTATGGTGTATTTATAAGGAACAATCAAATCTTGCAGTGTGAAGAGTCAATGTGGTATTTGATTATAATATATTTTCTGCAACATGCACTTTCCGTTGTCTATTTGATGTATATTTTAATTTATTCGACGTTTGAGACAATACCACATTCATCATCGTCGTCGTTCGCTTGGGTCTGGTGACAATACATCGAAGTGCTTTTGTCAGTCATTGGTCTTAAGCACAATACACAGGTGGTCACAGATAAATTGAAAAATTGTCCAATGTTTCTGTCTTTTCTGTGAAAGGTGCCCCTTAGAAACGATAATTTTATAGGCAACTGTTCTGCCAGTAATACACTCGTCAGTAAGTATTGCTGTATTCTAATATATCAGTCTGAAAAGATATACCTGTCTCGTAAGTTACAGTAAATGAGTGTCAAGTGCCAATAATTTTTTTGTTAGAGCATTGGCTGGCAAGTCAGTGACCTATGGGTAAGTGATTTATAATTTTGTGTGACGTTTTATGGGCACGCTACTGTAAGTTAACTTCAACTTGTTGGTAATGTAAATGCATAGCACAGTAACGCATTGGTAAAACAGAGTTACCGACTGCCAGGTTTAGGTAACTGACCCCTATGATGTAGCAAATGCCGGCTGGTTAAGTTAACCGAGTAATTGATAATAGATGTTGGGAAAATTACAACATTCAAAGGTAAGGCAGAGTTTTACCAGTAAAGAATAACTGTTCACAAGAGTAGCGGCATCTTTATGTCATTACAGAGTCAACGAGTCTCTGAAATTGCAACACTAATCCTCTTCCCAGTGGAATCCCGTGGAGACATGTTGTTTTAGTGCCTAGTTCTTAATCTTCCTCTACTGCTTTGTTTGCTGCTGTTGCTTGTTGTTCTTCTTCAACACATACCTTCCGTGCGATAATGGGTCACATATATGAAGTTCATTTTTATGTGATAAAATTCGAAGAATTTAACTATATATATGCTGTATGATTTTATTTTTTTAACAATGCCAATGCTCTTTGAGAGCTTGAAGTGCATGTAATAATATTGTAAAAATTGTTTTAAATGATTCTATCTATATTAGGCCTAAATAAACCCTGCATGGTAAGCTATAATAGAAATACCACACACTCACTCAGACTCGCATATGTGCCCCAAGCTGAACTATACTCTTGGGGAAAAAGATGCCCCCGCTCCTGTTCAACGTTAAGCAAGCATTAGGAGGATGTGTGTGGAGAGTTTGTTTACATTATTTTACTATTGCTTTTCACATCTCTTTTGGGCGAAAATGATAGTCCTTAAAAGGACCTTTTTGGTTCATCTTGTTGTTTTGTTGGGAGGCTGCTTGCATCACTAGCGGGTGTGACCACCACGCTTCTGTATGCAAGCTTGGATCTGCCATTGCATGCTGTTTGTCAGCTTGGTGATTTCAGACTGGGAATTTTATTCCACTGGTCTGTGAGCCTCTGTGCCAGTTGGTCCACAGTGGCTGCTGGTTCTTCATACTCATCACTGATTTGACAGCCAAGCACATCCCGCAAACGCTCGGTGGGGGACCGTTTAGGAGAACCGGCTGTCCATGGCAACAATGGGACATTGTGTTGCCATAGATACTGCACGCTGACTCAGACAGTGTGTGGTTGTACAATATCCTGTTGAAATAGTAGCCCTCGATATTGTTAGATGCATAAATCAACTGTGGGCAGGATCTCATTCACTTATCGCTGACCTGTTAGAGTCCCATTCAACCTGATGAGAGCTGTTCTCACTGTTGCTGTGATTGCACCCCCCCCCCCCAACATCATGACACTGCCTCCTCCCTAGCTGTCATGTTCAACCATATATCCATCTGCAAACCTCTCAGGAGGCATTTGTGGAACCCTTATTCTTCCATCATGGAAATCCAAGCAAAATCGGGATTTCATCTGACCAGATGATGCTGTTCCATTAAAATCTGGTCCAGACTGCATCTGCCACTTTAGTCTTGTGTGCTGGACTGAGAGCGAAGTGAATGCCAGGGTGGTATGCCCTCAGTTTGACCAACACAGGTCTCTTGCCCATGGTAGACTGTGTCGGTCTGATGTTATGGGCCTGGCACCTCTGCTGATGACACCTTTAGGTGGAAAGAAACCTGTGCCTCTTCCCCTAGTGGAACAAGTAAAGGTCATTCATCCCATCTAGCAGTCTTGGTCGCCAAGATCTAGCCTTCCTCTTGCATCCTCTGGTTCCATGGAAACGGTCCCACCACCTTCATAACCGATGGCCTGGAGTACCCCCTTATCCTGGCAACCTCCTGCTTTGAAATACCAGCCTCCAGCATCACAATGATTCTGCCCCTGGCAAATTCAGAGTTTTGAGTGACCCGTATGGTATGGCACTGTGGATCCACGTTGATTCTAGTAGTGTCATGGACCCTTATAAAGCCCATAGGCACCTCATACCAGACACACTTTTCGCACCTCTCTGGCTTTTGTCTTGTTTCAGGACATTTTTGTGTGACAGCTCAGGCACACCTTAAGCTATCCTGTTGATAATACACAATATTCCATGCGACACCCATATTTTCCATATAAAGGGATATTTAGAGCCGCCCATGTTAAACCAATGGGGATGGCATCTTTTTTTCCCCCAGCAGTACTGCTGGGGAAAAAATATGAGTATGAAGAACCTGCAGCCACCCTGGACCAACTGGCACAGAGGCTCACAGACCAGTGGGGTCAAATTCCACAGGCTGAGATCACCAAGCTGCCAAGGTGGATCCCAGTTTGCTTACAGAAGCGTGGTGGTCACATCTGCTGTTGACGTACACATCCCACAACAGCAAAAACTAAAAGTTGACCCAAAAATGTCCTTTTAAAGAGTGCCATTTCCTCCCAAATGCGATGTGAAAAGCAATGGTATGATAAACAAACCCCACACACATCCTCATAACATGCGCATAAAGTCGAATGGGGGGAGGGGGCTCCGAGCAGTATATTTGTTATCTGCCTCAAATTACTCAAAAAAATAAAAAAGATTCAACTTTATAAAACAAACACACAAATATATATATATATATATATATATATATATATATATATATATATATATATATATATATATATATATATATATATGTATCGGTATGGGGCTTAATATGTCCAAGCATACTATTGCATCCATTGATCCAGCGGTGTGTGCACCATGTTCCAAGGACAGTTGTTGATTTGGTCTTGTTCCAATCACAAATGGGTTAACAGCAACGTTTTAAATGAGCAGTTGCCTCGTGTTCCAGGGCAAGTTCAAGCACTAGGCTTGTTCAATTTATGTTGTGGTTACCAGTCGAGAAAAGTTTAAAAATTTAATTGAGTCCAGATGCCAAAATGTTAGCAGTATTGACATTGACCACTTTCAGGCATGACATGTGGTCACACAAAACAACCTGTGACCAGGAAGGAAGACATCTTTTCCCTTTCTTTTCATTTTTATAATCTATTTCCTACTGTGTATCATATAGCAGACAGAGCTCTCTATTGCCAATATTGGTTTATTTTGTGTTAGTGCTGATAACAACACTTTGACCTGCATGGTCAACTATGCCTATTGTGTCATGATTACAGGAGCAGTATATACAATGGAAGAAAAACTCAAATTTGCAATCGAACCTTCCAGGCAACATAAATAAAACTCATTTTTTACTTCAACAATCTTCTAGTTTCCTTTCACTATGCCTTGATACTTGACAGTGACAGTCTTGCCTGCTCACCTGATCCTGCTCACCCTGCGCCTGTTTGACGGTGATAGTGACAGCGAGACCGAGAGTCCTCGACAGAAACACAGGGTTTCACTTCATTCAAACTCGCTCAAATATTTAATAACCTTGACGTATCTGCTGTATTATTGTATCCATCTCGACTGATACCAGTATTTTTATTTCATGATGAACACAAACGAAATTTGTATTTTGGTAGGCGTGATCCATTTTTGGCAGAGATGATTGAAATGCACTCTCATTCTGTCCCTTGTTTTCACGGGAGCGAAAATCCATTGCACATTTCAATATTTGAGGTTGATACACCCAGGGTCTTCTATAACTACTTAAGGGAATATTGCCTCTTTTTGTCATCTTTTCGCTCAATTTAGCTGGAATAACGCATGTCAACGCATGTTTTTACGGCTTTCCTTTCCCTTAGATCACTTTTACTCGTTTTTATGAAATTCACATACTTACTCATGGAATCTCGCATGAACAATTATTTTAAACAGCGTGAACCTTGAATGCCTTGCACCCCAGCGTCTGAAAAGGCCCAGTTCAGCAGGGATAATAAAGATATTTCTGGTTTTAGGCACAATGTGACCCCCATGTGTAGCTCTTGACAAAAACTTAATCAGTATTGAAGTAATAACCTAGATCTTTGTATTTAAAAAAATCATAGGGAAATTTTCGTCCACCTGATACCTATAGGCTGGGACATGGAATGCATGTTCCTGGTCCCAGAAAAAGGAATGGCAGGCAAAATGGATCGCGTAAGGACGAACTTCCACATTTAAAGAGTAGATTACTTACCGTCAGTTTCTTTATGAACTAAATCCAGAAAGTCAACTGCCACATTGTCGCTGGTGTTCTTAACATGAAAGGTAAAATCCCCAGCAATGACAAAGGAGCCTTGTGTTGTGATGATAGAATCCAGGTAATCAGCAAATTCTGAGAGAAACGACCGGGGCTTCCATCCTGTGTTTGTGCTTTTAATAGTTTTTATGCTTTACTGTTTTCATCAATCTTATTCGTAAAAAGTAATCTTATTGACCGACCGTCCTTTGTACTTACAGCGTTCCAGAGCATGGTTACCATGAATTTCACGCTATACAAAATAAATTATTATTATTATTATTATTATTATTATTATTATTATTATTATTATTATTATTATTATTATTATTATTATTATTATTATTATTATTATTTGCACATGGGAATTCTAAATAGACCAACAGGACGTACTTTAATTTTTAGCTTATCCGTTTTGCTCCTGTGCCTGGGCAAAAAGGATCAAGACACAGGGCATCAAATTCTCAAATTCTCTCCATTTATCCAGAATTTAAACTCCTCAATGAACATTTAAATTTATGAATAAGAAAAGAAAAGAAAGGCTTTTTTAATCTTTCTGGCTAAATACAGGTCTATCTTATTGGTGACAAACATATAGTTTGTCAGACTAAAAAAGGATTTCAAAGTGTTGATAATTTCGGGCAAACAAGGATCATTTGGGCGGGCAAAGCAGACTGCCACAATCTGTGGTACATCAATGAAGACGAAAAACGCTAAGTTGTGAATCGTATCAAGCTGCCAGTAAAAACTGCACGATAAAAATTGATACCATGATAATTCCGTATCATTTGCTTCCCATGAAGTATTATAGTCAATCAATTTACCCGCAGGTATGGACATAAATTATTTTCTGATGTTGTTTTCTTTGCTCACACTAAATTTTCACTGATTGATATCGTCTCATGATCGAGTAACCAAAAAAAGTAAAAAGAAAAGAAGTACCAAACAAAAATAAAAATAAATAAACAAAAAATTAGCGGTATTCTAACAAGCTAACGAAATATATGCGTCCAGAGTATCCCATTACAAACGATATACCGTATCTTTAATGCACGCGACTTGATTCTGCTTGCCAATGACTACAATAGTGAATCGGGGCAGGAAGGATCACCGTACAGAAATTAAAATAAAATTTTGAAACGCTGCTGCAATTTCCAAACCATTTTTCTTCAGATAATCAGGGGAGATAAAGTGAGCAAAGATGTCAATCATATGATTTTTTCATTTCCACCATTGTTCTGGATTTGTGTATCACACGGCCAAGATAGCTTTTAGACTCAAAATAATGCTACAAAGGATCAATGTAAAATGATAACAAGGGTAAAGCGGATCGGAGAAGATCCGTTTCACTCGGCCCCCCCGTGCCCAACATAGGCATTATGACTGAAACCTGCGGTCAGAATTATGTATTTTTACACTTCTTAAGACAGAAGGAATCTTATTAGTTGATAGCCCTGAGACATTCGATTTGTCTCTGCGAGCACCTTTAGTAACAGTCTACATTTTGTCTGACTGCGGCCCGCTGACACTGAGGCTGACGTGACGTCACATTTTGACATACTTACTTGCATCACTTAGAGCGCGTTGTCCTACGTACTTATAGAAGGCTCACCGAATACGCCGAGTTACGCCTAGTTTCACTACATGGGGTAGGAAGTATGGCATTGAAACAGGACAATTTATCTGAAGTGGTTTATGGAGAACACGGAATTTTGCTTGTGACTTTCAGTGTAAGAAAATTAACAGACAAACCAAATGTCAGCCCCGAGCAAAACATTGTCAACCTGGACCTTCGGTCTTGGTTGGTAATGTTTTCCTCGGGGCTGACATTTGGTTTGTCACCCACCACCCACATCAACATTTATATAATGTTCAATTCTGATTGGTACAAAAACTCTAAACTACAAACACGATGCCCACTTCCTCCTCGAACTCGATTATTTTACATACCCAAAATCTACGTATGAAAAAAATGTAGAGAATTTTTGCTAGAAGGAAGGCCAAAAATGATATAAGTGCTGAAAGTAAATCACCTCCAATTAAATGATTCTATTTCTATTGCCCCTTTCAGCCTGGTAGCCTCGTTCATGTTTACACATATAAACACTCTGATAAAAATACTATATATTAAAAACCACGTGATCTTTTTCGCTCCATCTATCCGTTTTGCTCGCTCTGTCCCTAACGTGAATAATCAGACTTTTTTGAATGTACACTTTCTTGCACAGAGTCCGGTAAATTTAAAGTTAGTCCTCAAACAATTTGCAACACGGGCGTTTTAAATTGAGTAAAGTTGTTAACCATCACCAGATTACCTTTCAAAAGTTTAACACAGACCAGGCACAATCGACCAATTTGGGGTAACAGGTCACAAAATACAATTTTGATAAAATTCGGAATTTTTACAGGACATATTTGCTCAGTTGTTTGTGAGCTTCTGCTTAA
This sequence comes from Hermodice carunculata, assembly GCA_964020975.1. Lineage (NCBI taxonomy): Eukaryota > Metazoa > Annelida > Polychaeta > Eunicida > Amphinomidae > Hermodice > Hermodice carunculata. The sequence goes on along the minus strand of OZ026621.1, from coordinate 87,175,707 downwards.
AAATGTTTGTTGCTACTTCAGGTCATCTTCAATTGTTTTCAAGGTCATAAAAGACCAAAAAAAAGGGGTAAACGTGCTACAAAATAATGTTTAACCCATATTAGACACCTATGCAAATAAAACAAACTAAAATACAATTTCTTTTGATGATATATATATATTTTAATATGTAATATGTTTTACGTTACAACAGCTCACACCTCTGCACTCTCCACAGGCTGTGGTGCACTGAAGGATATTTTCTTTACAGTAGCATCGTAAAGTTTGTTGGCAGTCCGTTTTGAAATTGCAACAGATCACCTTCAGTAAATCGGATGGGGCTAGTTGAAGATCTGTCATTATGGGAAGTAGTCTTCAATCATTCAGATGCCCCCCCCCCCCCCCTCCAATTCACTTGCCTGTAAATGCAATGCAGCTGCTGTAAATTTTCACTATATTATCTGGGAAAAAATATTCGCATGTGAATTTAGCTGGAGCAGACGTGGGCGAAAATGACCTAGCTGACACAACCTTATTGCCTTTAGCAAGTTGTTTGCAGAAAGAGGTGTATTGAAATGAATTCAGGCTGGCTCCTGGGCTTGTTCCATACAGAGATACAGGAGCTTTCTTTCCACCAGCAAAAATATCAGTCCATGAAACATCATGTGGCTCATTAATATTGCAGCTTCGAAGCAGATATACTCACCATCTAGAACCCTTTTCATTGAGGCAGATTTTCGCATACCATGAATTTGAGAAGTTAAGTAACAGCTAAGGAAGTCATGAATGAACAGGATGTTTGAGCATACTGTTTCTCCAAGTGTGACTTTCGTTTTCTTCATATTCCACATCTATCTACCTTTGCCATTTTCTGGCTAAAAGAAAAGTTATAAAGTGTCCTATCAACATGGTAAAGCAGCAACACGAGAATGTCTGCATCGTCTCTAACCAAAATAGTTGGGACATCTTGGTTCTTCTAAGGGAAGTTTGATAAAATGGATATGGTAGGTGGTGGTTTTTTCACAAGGCTGCAGATATTAAAAGAGTAGCACAAACATAAGGGGAGGGGATGTTTTGGTACGCACTACAAACATATTTTAAAATGATGAAAACAGGCAGAGATTGAGGGTTGGGATGAGTTTTGAGTCCAATGTGTCGTAAGGTAGAAATCATTTACAATAGGATAAAGAATGTGAGCGAGGTAAGGGGTATTTTATTAGGTGTGCGAGTAGGGAGGGAGGGTAAGGAAGTGGGGACGAGGTGAATGTGCGATAATAGAATTAGAATTGCACTGTCCCAGGGGAGTGTTATTGGGGTGAGTGTAGGCAAAGATATAGGGTTTAAGTGCAGTTATGAGTTCCAGGTTTAGAGTAGAATGAGGGGTATGAATATGTTTAGTTAAGAACCAATGTCTAAACTAATAGGAATTTAAAGGTGATGGTTGCAAGATGGGGGAGGATATCCGCCTCAAAGATTGGGATAGTAGCTGAAGAAAGGGAGAAGAGTGGCTCTGGACAAATGTACATTCAAGCATGTGTCAGAGGGTATAGTGAATCAGGGTGACAGAATAGGCTTAGCAGGTTGGTGAGTAAATAAGAAGTAGGAAGTAGATAGTAAAGGAGGAGGTGTAGGCTTTATGGGGTTGTAAGGGAGGCTTTGAGGCAACATAGTGGGGAAGGTGGCCTGGGTTGGATTGTGGGATCAACGTTGCTCCACTCCAGTGTTGAGCCCCATTCTTAAAAGGGAGTGCCTCACTGATGACTGATGGTATGGCTTGGTATGGTATTTCATTGGATACGCACATAGAAGAAACTCAGAATAAAAACTGGAATAACATCTAAATCTACGATCTAAAATATTGAAATTTTAGAGCTTCGTATTAAATTTACCTGTAACAGTATGTTCAATATTCTAACATACATATATTGTTTGGGACTGAAAACAGAAATAACCTGATGTGTTGTCAAAGTCAAGCAGCCATTATAAATATATAGTTTCCACCACCCACCTACCCACCCCCATGGAGCCATATAAGCTAACTAGTACAACACTGCAATAAGAATTAAAGTAAAATAAGAGGGCCAGAAAAAATTATTAACAAGCATAATTATACAGATAGTCTTTTGTACTGAATGATATAACAATCAAATGATAGTTCAAGTCAACTAACAAGCATGGTCCTGATCTGCTGTATAAAAGGTATCAGCAACATTCAGTCCTGATGAAGCTAACTTTAAGTGATACATACATCTGGTATGTAGAGTACATACAATCTGTCAGCTTAACTTTGATGCAGACTTAATAGCTATACTTAAGTGGGAGAGCAATATTGAATGTGTAAAATCAAATCAACCAAACCTTATAGAAGCTAGACAATTTAAAAAAAAAAAAACAACTATATGCTGCAGTAACAAATCCAAATATTTCAATATGGCACTTTCGGGTCATCAAACTCCTGGTTGAAGTTATCCCTTTTCTTCATATTCATGATATATTCAAAGCTGCAATTGACTAATTTATTTCATGGAATAAATAGTTTATGTTCAGCACATATGATGTATAAAATTTCCACTAATATCTGACCAGCACTGTAGAGGGCAGAGCATGTCGTACCTTCAAGTGCTTTACTGAATATTTTGCAGGTGTCCTGGACATGCTTCCATAGCATGTGACTGTTTCACTTCCCATATATTTGTCACTGACATTTTCTGGTTTGGTTTCATTGCAGCCGCATGCTGGATGACAGGCAATCTCTAAGTCATGCGATCTTTGCACTGCCCTTGTGACAACACCTTGAGTGGATCTGAGGTTCATCCCATCTTTACTTCAAAACAATTTTGTAAGTACCCCATGCTCCACTGCATACTACTAATTCAACTCTTTAGTATTCTGTTTTTGACAAGGAATACACTCCCGCTTACCTGCTTTGCCAACTATCTTAAGCCAACTGTCCAACAGGAATTGTGAAGTGATGCTAAAACCTGCATGTTTCAATAAAGTATGTTGGAACCTGACATGTAACACTATCACATATGACCTGTTGGCAAAATGATAGGGTGCTTGCTTTCACATGCAAGCTCTGACAACTGGAGCCCACCTTTCACTCTCAACTGACCTCAGTTGTACCTTGGCAGTGGCGAGTTCTGTGTATGATAGCTTCCCAGAATTACAAAGGGACACCCATGAATGAACATTGTGAACAAATTGCAGCATTCAACTAGTGATTCTCAGTGCCCTTGAAAGTGTAACCCAACATTTTGTTTCTAATAGCTTGATAGGACAGTGCACAGCAGTCATGGTTAGGATGGATATACATTCCTCCTGACTGCCAGGACACTTATCTGATGGTCCATTAAACTACGTAGTTCCTGACAACCATGGACTAGAAACAGCCAACCCATAGCAAATAGACCTTGGGTGATCAAATCAACAGGATTATCCTTGCTTGGGCGATGGAACCAACAAGAAGGGTCGCTAAGATCCTGGATCTCCAAAACCTGATTTGCTACAAATGGTTTCCACCTAGAAGGATCACCCTTCATCCATGCCAGAGCAACTGTAACTATAGAATCTGTTCAACAGCATCAACCAACCTCCTAGCAACTCAAGATGAGGCAAACTTACCGTTTTCAGGGGTGCTACTTTGGCCCTAGATATCAACATTGAAGTTTAACAGCTACCATCAGTCTGTGATATGTGTAGATACACACATGCACCATTGTCTTCTCCAAAGTGTCTCCAAAGGTATGCAACTCAATACCATTGAGACCTTTCCAAGATGATGCATAGCTCTGTGGAATCTTCTACTCTTGCAATACACTAACTTCTGCTAAACAGTGTTTCAAACGTGAGTGTATATCTTCAGAAATCTCATCATCCCACTACAAACCCAACTGCTAAAGTTCCTGGGACAGGGTCTTGGCAATCATGGCAAAGGACGTTAGGAACCCTAGAGGGTCAAACAACCTAGCAACGAAACTGAGCACAATGCACTTAGTAGTCACAATGTTACTCAGAACAGTAATATCCTGGTAAGAGAAAGCATGTTCACTTGGAACCCACTTGACCCAAAGAATCTTTATGCTTTCTTCATAACTATGCTTACTGCCCAACTCTGCATACACCTTGTCCGAAACTACTTTACAGTTAGGTTTCCACTTGCTGGGATCCATGCCAGCCTTGAACATCACCTCTTTTTCTTTAGAGAAATTTTACATGCCTCAGGCTCTGTGTCTGCTTGTGACAACAATCATCTACACAAAGATTCTCCTTCAATTCTTCAATGCCAGGAGTGAAGAGCAACAAGGATAAGTGGATTTGCAAAGTATTTTTCAAAAGGAATGGGCTACTGTTGTTTCTGAAAGTCACCCTAGTAAAGCACATGATACTAGTAGACCCCCTACCTCCCATAGGAACATGTGCACATCTTGGTCTTTCCTATGCCACTTTATCTGAAGGAATGCCTTGGCAACATCAGCAGTAGTATTTCACCTTCAGAAATGCATAAGCATCTCCACAAGTTTGGGGATCAATGAATGAAAAGTGTCTAGGCAATTGAGAGAAACATTATTTGCCACCTTTGCTGAGGCATTAAACACTGGTCTCACCTCAGTAGTTGAGCTAGCTTCCTTTACCCTTGGACAGTGGGGAAGTTAACATGTGGGATATGGAACTTTCACCTCTTCCACAGGTACTTTCAGAATAACCCCATGTTCCTCCATTTCCTTGAGGGCACCATTATACCTAGCCTTGAAGTTTGGTTTCTTTATTAACCAGTGTGACAGACTTCGAAGTCTCACCCTACCAGATATCACATTGTCAACAAGTTTTGGTGCTGAAGCAGCTTGTTTTGACAGAAGTGTTCCTTCATACCTACCCTCCTCAGACTTGATGGATTCCCTGAATCTTTCCATACTGGGTCAATGCAAATTAACTTAGGACTAAATCCAATTGATTCCTTGAATCTTTCCAATACAGGATCAATGCAAATTAACTTAGGGATAATTCCAATTGGCTCCAAGTTCCAAACACTGCAAAGTGTCTCTTGTGGAACATCCTTTGAAAACAGTAAGTGATGGGATACTGAGCACTGAGAGCTATGACTTGCGGAGGAACCTGAAACAACATAACCAAATGTGTCTCCTCAGCCACCAAGTTTGAGTTGAATGGGATTATAAACCCATCCATCCTCAACTTACAATAATGATCCAAGCCAATCAAGATATCTAAAGACACCTCTCTAGTTGTTAGCAAGGACAATATGAACAATATGCAATGAAGCAGGTGGGACTTGGGGATGTTGAAGTGGCACACAGATCACTGGCACTCAAACTACAGAAATGGACTTTCCACATCCCACCCCCCCCCCCATCCCATGGAACCCATTGGATATCTGAGATGTCAGCGACTTTGCCTGTAGCAGCAAATCCCCTCTTCAGTCCACCCTCCATTTTTTTTTTTTTTTTGAGGTGTCAGAGGCTCTATTGGGTAAGTAGGACTAACTCTGGAGGAGTTGGCACCACTGTCAGGCATTGACTCGAATTCAGTGAGCTGTCCAACATATGTCCCGCTCTTGAGAATTATGTCTTCAGGGGACAAATTCACCAGCCGGGCAAGTATGATGGACCTCATCTTCACCAATACTGCCCCTGCCAGTGCATTGTCATAAAAGCTAGTGGGCTCTGAAACAGTCATAACATCTGGTGATTTTTTTTTTATTTCTGCCATTAGTAGCTGTTCAGCCTCAGGGGAGAGGCATCCATCTTGGGCAAGGGTAATCTGAATCACATGATATCCCTGGGCTAATGGTGTTTAAGTGGGTTGTGTGTTTTGCATGTCAGCAAAACACACAACCCATCTTTAGCATGGATTATGGCAAAAAATCTAGGCCAAATAAGGCATCATCCCGCATCAGCCAATGTACACTGGCCAGTCCAGTCTCTTTCTAGCAATGATAATGTCCACTTGCAATTCCTTCCATCCCACAGTAATGCCAGTTGTTACAAAACCATGAAGGAAATGGCCTCTGTCCCACACCTTGGGCCTTACTGGGTACAAAGTGAAACTTTCAGTAATAATAGTAATTTCCACAACAGCATCCACTATCGCTTCCACAAGTACATTATTCACAATGATGGGCATGCACATAGTATGTCTCGGTTCTTTCTCATTTACCAAGGGGGCTCGTGTGCCAGGCTACTACTACGGGGAGAGCCATAAGGACAATCCCTCATGAAGTACACTTGCTCTCTGCAGCTAAAACAGGCTCTTGGTGAGGTAAATCTTGCTGGATGAACCACAACAGGGCGAAGAACTTCACCCTTCAGGTTGGCAACCATCCCCTGTACCATACATGTCTTGTCCAGTCTTGTCTATAGCCAGGTGCCGGGCGAGTGCTTTTGCTAATTCATTAAGCATGTGTGGTGTTTCATTCCACTGGGAGGATGGCGGCATTGTCTTTTTGGTACACTCATCCAGTCTTTTTAGTATGCTGTCATGTCTCTTGAAGCCATCCTCCATTCTCTTGTGCAAATTGTCTATGCTTGCACCCAAAGTCTGGGACGTATACATTTCTCACCAAATTGACAATAATTACTCTTCCTCCCCATTACTCATTCCCTCTTTCCAGGTAACACTCTGGATCTTTCATTGGGGACCTCGCCCATACAGAGCAGCATGATAGAACTCACGTGAATACACAGAGGAAAGAGCATCCCTGAGAGTTGAGGGGCTTGTATTTAGCACTTCTTATCCAATGTTATGGTTCTTCACTCCAGTCAAGGAGGCATAAACAGCCATATTTTCTCAGTCTACCTGTACCAAGTGGGGATAGGCCAAAGTGGTGAGGTGGCTCACCTCTTGGGCAAACTCTTCCAGGGTTTCTTTGCCTTGGGAGATGGAATATGGTTTGGATCTCAAGGTCATTGGGGGGTTAATGACTCCAAACCACTGCCCCAGCTTTCCTCGAAGTTCCAGATGGGAAAGTTCATGGTCTTCCATGAGGGTACAGCCTCATAGCTGGGCCATGAAGACACTCAAACAAGGCCCTGACCTTCTCATTCGACCAGGCATACTGCGAGGCAATCCTCTCGAAAGGAATGTTAAAGAAATCCCATTTGGTACTCCAATGATATTGGGGGAGCTTCAACCTGGGCCTTGCACGACTCTCCTGTCGAGGCGAGTTACTCCCATTGCTGGACCAGGATCGGTGGCCCCATCGCTTTCTCTCTTGTGGGTGCTACATTCATCCTCAGCATAGGACCAGTCCCTGTGATGCGATTTTTCAGTTTTCTCTGTGGTGAAGTCTGAATTGACTCCCACTTTGCAAGGGGCCCCACAGAGCCCAAGGGCTTGCCGATCACCCTCTATTGTTATTACTCCTAGCCTTATGGGCTTCACAACCATTCTGTTCATCAATCAAGTCCATTTGGCATTGCTCATTGGGGCCATGTCTTCTATCTCGGCCCTCTTCCAGTCTACCATTATCTCACAAGGGTGGCAAGTTGATGGATTCGGGCGGAAATGGCATTGGGATCTGTCCACATGCCCCCAGCTTGCCCCTGATGCTCGGCACATACTCGTCATCATCATAACTCTGCTGTAGCTTGTTGCCACCAATGTTTTTCAACCAAGCCTGTATATCATCCATTCCTGCATTGATGGACTTCTCTGTTTTATCATCTTTTTTGGCTTCAACTGAACTTTCGATTTGGCTGACCTGTGACTTCCTGTCGGTTAAGACCTCAGGCCCATCCCCAATGGTAGATGCATACATTTAATTATTTGATTTATTCAGCACCAAACATAATATACATAAGTATAAAATAAAGTAACTAAACAAACAGACAGGTGCTAAGGATGGCCCACGAAAGTCCAAGGACATATTTTCAGTGGGGTCATTGCACATGATTGGAAAACTTGATAAAAAAAGTACATTACAAATAAATTGAAGAGATACAGAAAATTAAATATAAATATATAAGAATACAATATAACAAATAAAAGCCAAGGTGAAATCATATTTTAAAGATGAAAAAGATATAAAGGCATATATCTGATAAAAGCCATACAAGAGAACAATGACTTATTATAAACATAAAAACGCCTCTTTTAAGGAAACAGTTATGACAGAAGGGGAGATGCACAATTCCTTCCACGTTTCAGAGAAGACTGGATAGTGGGTACTTTAGAAAGGAGATATATAAATTTATTTTGTCCTTTCGATGCTTAGATGGTTCAAATCTGATCCCATTTGCCAGAACGGTAATCAGCTTTGAAGATGTGCAGGTTAACAAAAATAGACCCTTGCAATTACATGCTATTTGTGTGCATTCATGTGTTATGAACTGACATTGTTTGCCAAATATTGTATGTACACGTGAAGCAGATAAAGGCTACCTTCTTATCTTGCATGAATAGAAAGAAGACTTAATAAAGTGTTTGCCTTCCTACCCATCATTACCTCTCGATAACTAGTACAGTTGTATCCATCATTACTTCCGTACTGGTGGTGTATATGTACCCAATATTACCTCTCCATCACTAGTGCATGAGACCCCATTCTCCGTTTTTGTGTTCTTCTGCCACCAGCTGTATACATTGCCACTTAATGTATCATAGATCTGTATGTGTGTATGCCCCATTCTTTCGAGCCTGGTCCATCTTTATCATAACTGTGTTAGCATTTGAAGCGCATTTTTTCCATTTGCTAGTGCTGAAGTAAATATGTGAGCATGTATGCATACTGACTCCCATCCTGAAAAACACATCAATGGTGAAGTGACGGACATTGAGAGTCTGACAAGGGAGTGTACACATACAGGTAAGGTTTGGGGAAAAATGATTGAGAACCGGCTAGTCCCTATTCACAGTGATTTGGTGATAAAATTCTATAAATCTGAGACAAGTGGACAGGCGGTTGAACAAGCCTAGTATTTTATACCTTGGTGTACCCCGAGGAAAAAAACAAGGTGTAGTGTGTCTCTTAACCAATGCACGGGCAGCTAAATTGTGTACACTGTGGCTTTATTCTATTGGGACTGATTCCATAAAAAAACCAACAACAACAAAACACACACCCACTAAGTGCACTTTCCATTTATTCAAGCAGTTAATAAGGTGTATCCAAGTGTAGTTTTAACTGGATATAGATTAATGTGAATTTCTTGTAGATCCATCCAGAACTAATTTAGGCACATTTTCAATGCCATCAAATAAACCATATTTATGCAATATTGTGCCCTGTGTTAACTAAAATACAATCTTCTTGATGCCATGTCAAAAATTTCAAAATATACATTTTAGATAATAAATAATTTGTAACGTCAATTGTATTTCTGTAAAATTCTTTGCTATTTTTCCTTGATACATGTCTTTGAGTGCCCTCTCAACTTGAAGAGAATACAAGCGCCATGGGGTCTCTTCATCGTGGCAGACAATCAGGTACATTTTGTATACCTTCTGTCATTACGACTGTTGGAAATTATTCAGCGTCTATTTATTTATTTATATACTTGATTACATGTATGACTTTCAGCTAATAAAATTTGATGATCAGTTACACGTTTGAATATAATTATCATTTCAATTTCAAATATATGACTAATTTGCAGATTCCATAGCTTTAATTTACATAAATTCACATTGCATGGCTTTAATTTACGTTTCATTGGATGTGCCTATAGCAGATAACTAAAGAACTGAATCAGGTACATTTTGTATACCTTCTGTCATTACGACTGTTGGAAATTATTCAGCGTCTATTTATTTATTTATATACTTGATTACATGTATGACTTTCAGCTAATAAAATTTGATGATCAGTACACGTTTGAATATAATTATCATTTCAATTTCAAATATATGACTAATTTGCAGATTCCATAGCTTTAATTACCTGTCAGTATTTTTTTTATTTTGATGTATGATGAGCCTTTAATACTTTGGATCGTAAAATTTTTATTTAAAATTGAAATATTAAGGTGTTGGCTTGAAAACCATGTGGAAAAATTATCCCAATATGTTCAATTTAATAGAGTATCTTCTAAAGTATTGCCAATAAAGACTGGAGTTCCTCGGGGGTCAATATTTGGACCCTTTCTTTCATTCTTTACACAAACGATACATATTTAGCATATGCAAAATTTGAATAGATTGTTTATGCCGATAATACAACTTGAAAAATTCCCTTGTGTTCTTTTCTTTTTATAAACGTGTCCAAAAAATGCCTAAAATTTATCTGATGATATAAATAGTGAGTGAAACAAGTTGCTGCTGACGCTAGCCATATACCCCGTGACAATAATCATTGTGGTAAATACACGAAGTACATTTGTATATTATAGTTTACATGTAAAGTGTGAAAAGTTTTTGTTGGTGGTAATATGGAAATAAAGACATACAACACACAACCCTAGCAACCCCCACCCCTCAAAAAGGTTAAGTCCAAACTGGGAAAAAAATGTGCAGGCATCCCACTAGACAAACCACTTTTGAGATTTTACCCACCTACCCCCTTCCCTCCACACCAACTGGCAGAGCTGTTCCCAAACTAAATTTAACACAAAAATCATCACAAAGTTGCTCACAATATATTAACAGTTCCATGCTGATGGTGCAAGAAACAGACTTTCATTTTGCCACTACCCGGGAACACTTTCAGTTGCGACAAGTATCTCCAGTGTCAAATCACACACAGATGCACTCATCAGACAGCCACATCTATTATGTGTAAATGTAGCGAGAAATCCTACCTGCAAAACTTACCTTTTACAAGTCCCACCACATATCACTGAACAATTGCACAATGTTAACAAGTCTGTGGTAGCTTTTGAGTTTCGGTTTCGATCTGGGTCTAGCATTTTTAAACTAGATTGCCAAAATAGCATTGTGATTCAGTGTCTGAGTTCCAAAGTTGGTGTATTGGTCAAGTTATTTGTGAAATTTTCGTAAGTTTTCTCAGGTCAGTTAGGGGTCACTCAACACAATGGTTACTATGTCCATGGAAGTGACATATCATTGCCCACAATTCTGACTAGGTAAAACAGATTTTCCCCCTTTCTGTTCATAGGTTTAACAAATACACCGACAGCAAATACCAACACATGCATTTAATTCATATTTCTTATATTTTAACAGCTGGTAGTATAAAGCTGCCTGGTGATCATTCAAAACATCCATGAACATGACAAGTTGTTGCACACGTGGTCCATGCACTTAAATCGGCTCAGCAGTCTAGACACACTGATGCCACACAAAATCTTGTAAATATTGTGGAGACAGCCAATAGATTCACCAATAAATGACATCTGAGCCATAAAACTCCTAATGAAGCCCATATCTGTCACACAATGATCAGCCTTAGAGCCTTTTTTAACTCTTCATTCTCAAAATTTCTGCAAAAAGCCAAACCGTCTTCACATCTAAAATCCATTTTTTCCAAAGCTGTTCATATTGAATGTCTTAGTGTGGACAATAAAGTACCTACACAACCTTGTCTATGAAGGTACGGATAAAAAGAAAACAAAACATACTAATATTTGTTAAATAATTAAGTAATAAAAGAAAGTAATCAGCCAAATAAATTTAATCATATGCGCACCTCCTACCTAAGATCTGCCAACCCTGAAAATTTGGAAGGACTAGCATTTATAGTTCCAAGGATATGACCTGGACAAAATCATTTCCCACCTGGAGGTTGCCTAATGAAATTTTAATTCATTAATGTAAGCAATTATGCGCACAATGCCTATGCACACCTACTACCTATGATCTACCAGCTCCGTACATTTCAAGGGGCTAGCATTTATAGTTTAGAAAATATGGCCCAGACATAATTTGTTCTAGAAGGAGGGACAGTGCCCATAAGTATATACCCCACGCCCACCGCCACTTTGTGGGCAGGGTATAATAAGTTTTCTGCTGTGATGTCAGAAAATAAATCATCCTGACATATACATAAGACGAAATATATATGATTTCATTTTTATCAAAGAAAATTAATTTCCACTTCGAGTTGTAAGTAAATATTACCATGATTTCTGAATTTGAATAGTTTGATTTTCTAGGACGAACAGTGCATGGAACATAAAATGGGATGCTCATATCAATAAAGTAGCTCGCAAGTGTTCTAAAGTAATTGGTAGTTTCAGAAGACAAAATATATACATTCCGAATCTTCATTTCTAGCTGCGTGTCTGTATTTGTACACATTCTCTCTCTCTCTCTCTCTCTCTCTCTCTCTCTCTCTCTCTCTCTCTCTCTCTCTCTCTCTCTCTCTCTCTCTCTCTCTCTCTCTCTCTCTCTCTCGTTAATTTGAATTATTGTATTCTTGTTGGGGGGTTCTCCTGTGAAAGTATTTATTTTAACATTTGTTAGTCTTGTTTGCAATAAAAAACACTATGCTCATACTGATACATTGTTCAAGAAATTAAATATTCTGAAGGTGCATCACATCTGTCAAGTGAGAGTCATTAGTTTTTATTTCAGATATATCCAAAAGCAATTACCATTAAATAAGTAGACAAATGAGCCTTTCCAAAAGCTCACCAAAATTTCTTCAGAACAATGTACCAGATATACCCCTTTCTAATTAAGGTCCTTCCTTATTGTATCACAGATAATATCCATACACACTCACATTTCGGTTTTTCAGTTTAAAATATATTTTCTTCAAGAGCATCAAGATGTTTGTACTTAACAAATTTTTTTGTAGGTAACAGCTTAAAGCATTTTCCTAGTTCCTACAGATTCCATATTGCCCATTGTTGACTGTGGATCTTGTGCATGAATTTTCTGAATTTCTTGGCAGGTGTTGGAAATTTAGCCTCTTCTCTCTTCCAGGTTGCCCAATGATAGCAGACACATTATAGTTATCTGGAGTCATCCTGACATTACCATGTAAATCTAGACAAAAGGGCATCTGAAAATGAGCTTAATTTTTTTTTACATTACGATTGTTTGCTAGGCACTAACTTTTCCTGTATAAGTCCAATAAAAGTATTGACTCTGACGCTGACTCTCTATGTGTGTTGGTGACTGTTGTGCCCATATAAAGGAAGTGGTCCACATAAGACTTCAAACCGGCAAAATTTAATCCTTTAAAGCTCTCAAATCATACTGTTATTCATTTTATAGATGACCTGCAATGCTTTCATCGACAACCCGGGTTAAAATCACCTTCATGCCTGCCCACAGTTCCTCTCCCACTGGCTGAACATAATTGCCAGGAAGTATAAACCCAAAATGACCACGATCTTGCAATTCCACCAGGTAAGAATGTTTCACATTCAAGTTGCCACGTGCCCAGTCAGGTGATCCTCCCGCAAATTGATCTACAAAACACAAAATGACCAAAAGCACAATTAAATGATGGTATGGATTAAGATAGCTAATGAGTCTTTGAATTCAATTGACACTGAACCTGTTTTCATGTGTAACAAACACAGCATTGGATGTAATATCAAGCCAATGATGATGAACACGATTAACGTTGCTATTTTAAGGTTTACCTTAGAAAGTCCAAGTTGATTCTTGATGTCACGGGCTGCATATGCACTTTGCCAAAAGAAAACGCACAGTGATTTACAAACAGATTCATAACTAAACTTATTAACAAATTCAATTATAACTGAAAAGCAGTCAGAAGTCTTCCCTGTATGACACAGGATGCCCTTTGAATAACTCATTATTTCTCACTTATAGTCATGCACCAGTTGAGACTGCAAGATGCTGCCATGGACACAAGTGTAGACATGTAAATACAAGGATCTTTCAGTTCCTGTGTCCCCAATGACTGACCTGGAGACCTAAAAATGCAAAATGGCATACCTTCTCGTCCTCAGGCATGGATGCGTCAAATTTCATACATGTCAAAACAAAAGTTACAGCTGCTGCAAAAGTGGTGGAGACTCTCACGTGTACTCACATAGACACCTACACATACATACATGATAACAATTCCCAACCCGCCTGAAGGTTTATAGGCAATGAATAAAACTCTTCATTTACATATCATGATCTTGATGTAGCAAGCTTGGCGCTCAGTTTGACTGGTGGTTTAATAGCTCCGCTGATTCTTGTTTTACAAAGCATTTCATCTTGTAACTCTTCATTTACCCATCAGGCATCAGAGAGAGAGAAAGTGAGATTGGCCCAGAGAACCATCCAAAATTTCCTTTTTAGGAATAGGAAATTCCACAAAATGTGTCAAAACATACACATAACTTAAAGAACATCATTTGTTTTGTACAAAATATATACAGTTAAAGTATACAAATACGTTTGGTTGTCATACACTGATAAAAATAATTTACAGTGTTGCCATATCATTAATGATGGTCCACAGCACAAAAAGGGGGGCATACAGTGTAAAAAGGACTTACAGTGTTGACATGGCATTTATTGTACACGGTACTAGTCATAACTGACACACTGTGTGTAATCAGAAGACCGTGGCAACAGACCACATCACCCCAAAGTAAAGCCAAAGCTTACATGTGACTCTGCTCCACCGCAGTGGAAAATTATTGCACATACACCACAGCCCCTCCCAGGCCACGTGACCTGCCACCACACACCTCGGGTCAAACATGTTACAGTGCTGACACGGCATTAATCATTATTTAAAGTTCCAGACTTCTGAAACCTTGGACATTTGTATATTCATCCTCTCAAAACATTCCTAACATCATTCACTCAGGTTCCAGACACTCTGTGGCTATCACTTAAAGGAAGTATATGATCACATACTTGACAACATGGATAAAGGTCTACTGGCAGGTATCTTTTTAGATCTCAAAAAAGGCGCTCGATTCAATAGGCCCAAGTATTTTGCATGACAAGCTATAATGTGTTAGCATCCAAAATATAGAACATGCATGGTTCAAGAACTGCCTCTTGGATCGATGTCAATGTGTGCAATTCAAGGGTGCCTTATCAGACCAAATTATTTGGTGTCCCTCATGGGTTCATACTGGGCCCAGTTCTCTTTCTGCTGTGCATTGATACCTTAGGTAGTCCAGCATACCAGGACAGTTCCCTATGCAGATAATATTGCACTGATGTTTGACCAAAACAGTGGCTCACATTCAACTACACCTGAAGCAGGATATGAAAGTTCCACCTTGTCCACCTAGAACCACTTAATGCAAAACATATGAAAATCCAAGTGTATGCTACTAGGTACTCGTGCCATACTGGTGAAAGCCGAACCACTAAATGTAGGAGTTTTTGGCAATCTGATGGAGCAAGTTGCTTGTTTCAAGCAACTGTCCGTCTGGATTTTTCAAGCCATGTCCTGGAAAAAACAGATTGCCATAGCTACAAACATATCACATAGATCTGGGCTACTTGAAAGGGTATCCCCATTTATCTCACAACCCACAAAAGTGGTTCTGTTCAATGCTATAATCCTTTCCATTTTCCACTGCTGTGATGTTATTTGGTCAAACTGTAGTATAAAAACAGTCAGACAAGCTCCAGTGACGGCAAAATACAGGAGCTTGAATTATACTCTCTAAACTGAACAGAATCACAATTTCTGAAATGTTTTCACTGCCAAATTGGAAAGGCAAAAATACCATCAGGTTATTGCACTGTTTAAAGTAGTGCAAGACCAAGTCCCTCCACATTTTCTGAGATGACTGGTATGTTTCAACTAGTTTCTTGTGTGCATAGCTACAATGCTAGACAAAGCCCACACGATATTCACATTGCATCAGGTAAATCCAGGCTAAGAATAGTCAAACCCAGAAGTGCGGAAATTTGAAAAGGTTTACCTGATGAAGTTAAGGTATCACGTTAGTGGGTATTTTTACGTCTAGAAACCTGAAATATATTTAAAACACTTCCTTTTGTGGTCTAGGATACCATTGCACATTTGACATCATGTGTGTACATCATAGGTGCCTTTTTAATCACATGAAAATCGTTTCTAGTTGAATGTTTTATTTTTCCCAGTACATTAATGCTAGGACTAGTAGTATTGTATGTGATTTTTGTTCATGCTATAACTTTATGTACTTTAAATAATATATATATATATATATATATATATATATATATATATATATATATATATATATATATATAACACTTATCCTTAATTTGTGCTTGTATTTGTGTCAATGCATGTGTGAATGCATCGAGGGTCCCTGTGGAAGTCAGCCGGTAATAGGTCATCAGGTCTACCCCAGGTAAATAAAATAACAATAAAATTCCATTCAGCTTTGTTATCAGCTAACTTACAAGACATAGAATTTGATGGGGCATATATATATATATATATATATATATTTTATATATATATACCGTGAAACTAAGATTACATAAAACTCCTAGCGTGGTGATTACTGATCTGAACAAACGTGTCACTCATCACCCTCTTGCCCCGTGGTAACCACCAGGCATGTCAGTGGCTCACAGACTAGTGCAACCAAATTCTACAGGCCGACAGGGTGCTGGCCTGCTTCAAGAAGTGTGGTGGTCATACCCACTAACCATACGTTCAACTTTAAACAAACTATAAGGTTCTTTTCAGGACCACCATATCCTTCCAAAATATGAAATAAAAGTACTGGTACAATAAAATCGACAACATTCCAAGATAATAGAACATATATTAAACAATCAGAGGCAGAAGGATTGATTCTTGGAAAGACTGAATGGTAAAATCATGAGGTTCCACAAATAATTAAGTGTCTACAAATTGACTGATGGAAATTCATAAAGGAGTCATCATTATTCTTTAGAGACAGACAATTTTTTTTATAGATGATGCTTCTCAAGGACACCATGACAGCTGCAGAAGTTACCAATATAGTCCATCAAATCCTGTGCTCTGTGCTCAATAGAAGAGCTCTATTAATTACCTCTCCACCCACAGGCAGAGGTATTATTACTATTATTGGTGTTGGTGTGGGGGTGAGGGCATGTGAGAATCTCCGCTTTTGCGGCGGTCTGTATATGTATATTTTTTTAATCATTATTATTATTTTGCTTTTATTTGAGTCACAGGAACTGAACGATCCTTGTATTTACGTCCCCACTCTTGTGTTCACTCGGTGGCAGCATCTTGCAGTCTCCACTGGTGCCTGAAAGATAGTAACAAGTGATGAGTTATTCAAATGGCATATAGTGTCATAAAATGAACAAATCTGACGGGAAAGTTCTAATTGCTTTTTTTTTTCAGTTATTCTTAAATTTATTACTAAGTTTTGTTACGAATTTGTTTGCAGCTCATTGTGGAATTTCTTCTTGCAAAATCCGTATACAGCCCGTGAAATCAAGAATCAAATTGCATTTTCAAAGGTTAACCATAAGCTTTAGACCGTGAGTATTAAGTCTAGGTTTCATGTCAGGCCAGGGAGGGCTTTAACACAACACCAAGCGCCATTTTGAGACAAGCCTGTCTGTGTCACAAGTTCGCCTTGGTATATATTAAACTTCCGCCTGAATGACAGCTACACTTCATAAGAGCTTGCATCTTCTATTTCTGCTTGCAGATGAGCATGATGCATCAGCATGTAACCCAACAAGTACCCCTTTCTTAAGGCCTTAGATGAAATACAGGTATGGAGGTATACGAGGACGGCCAATACAAGTTGCACATTTAAAAAGAACACTATGAAACACATGCTTCCCAAGTTAAAAATCGCCATGAAAAAGTCTGCATATATCAAAAATGGTTGTTTTTCTTTTTTTTTTTCTAATGCGTGGAAACGGGTCTGGTAACTTGCAAATATCTGAAATTCTCAGTCAGATATCTGCTCCTATAAGGATGATGGACAGACCACATCACAACATTTAATTTTAGCATCCAGAATTTGAAGATTCAGAGTCGGAAATAACATCCCTCCCAATTAGAAATTTATAAAGAAAAAATTAATAAAGCTTCTGATTCCTGAGTCTTGAGAAGTTTAGCTTAACTATTAACTACAGGATGGATGTTTTTGAAGGGAAAGCCACAGGCATCTGATTAAGATTTTTAAAAAACATATATGAAACAATATGGATTAACTGTTTTGCAGGTATTGAATATTATATTATGTTAAATTCAATTTGGGTGCTTAACTTCTGGAAATTTTATACACTATGGCTACCTCTGAAACTGAAGTCAGAAAAAACCCAGAGACCACCAAAAAACATTTGAAATTTTTTATTCAAAAAATATTATTTATACAGGATTGTTCTCATAAAAAAATCCTTCAGATGACTAGCAAAAAGACACACATTCAATGACTAGAGCATGACCAAAATTAACAATTTCAGGTATTGATGATTTAAAGCTTAATGTATCCTTTTCAAAACTATCAAACCTCAATATTTACTGGCTTCTAAGAGATTTTCTCCAAATGCTCCTCGTTTGAACTAGTAAAAATGGACGAAAACTTTTTTTCAGCGCCTGGTATTTCTGGGGTATATTTTGCTGTACTCAAAAGCACGATAAGCTGAAGCCATCATTGTTGTTAACACATTTGCGTCAGTAGAACATTTAAGCATTCGAACTAGAAGACGCAAACTCCGGTTCTGCTTCCGTAATTTCAATTAAACTATGATTTATTTCCCCATAGTTGCAAACTTTTTGTAAAAGAGAGATCTGGTGTAACATCAACAAAATTGAATAGATACTCCTTTTCGAAACACAAAATCGCTTTTCGCTGAGGAAGGTGTCAATTTTCACACCCACACCATTGCCCGTCCCACAGTTTGAAGAAAGTATGATCTCACTGAACTGTTGTTCGAACGTAAAATTGCCGGGTATGACAACAATAGTCCTAGGAAAGGTTATTTTAAATCTTTTCCAAACCTTTCGCTTGATTTTACCTTCTAAAGTTGCATAAATCTCTATGTAAGCCAAAAAGGAGCAATCCTCCACCACTCCCCGCCCCTGGGGAGGGGGGATACTCGCTTAGTGACGATACTGGGTATGTGCCGTTCTGAAGGTCCCTCTTTTCAGCGGAATTCCCCTAATAAAGGTCCATTATTTTGCCAAAAACTCGCTAAAAAGTGTCATTTTTCTCTTTTACTATGGCCCAACATTCGGGACAATTTCCCACAGGTCAAAATATTCTGCCTGGAGCACTTTCTCACGCCAATTTGGGACCATATTTTCAACTCTTTCGGTGAAAAAATTCCCTAACAAACGTGTCATTTTTGTGGAAAAGTACCCTAGCAAAGGGTGGGTTTTTAAAGATCGAGCCGCACACCCCACCAAAAATTTGAGGAAGAGCCCCACTCCCTCCCTCCCTCCCCCCCCCCCCTCATCTGCCGAGCACCCGCCTCTTCTCCAGACATGACAGCGTCTCATTGCATAGCCAATGTAACATCATTCAGGAATTCCTCCCAGGAAGGACCTGGTAAATTGTGATCATCCGGTCCAAGACTAAAAGATCAAGCGCCGAATGTATTATGAACTTGTAGGGCGTATTATGCATTATCGATTATTATAGTCTAGAGTTGCAGGGAATTCCCAGGTTGCCGGCCGCTTTTGACAGCAAAAAGGAACCTTCGCTTCGAAGTCGCACAAATTGCCGATCTTTGCTTGAATTAGCCGAGTTTTATCAATGTTTTACCGTATTTTTACGAAAACATTAAACGAGGGCAAGATTTTTAATTGCGTTTTCGTAAAAACTTCGCATCAAATGTAACACAGACAGGTGGGGAAAGAAACGCGCGCGACTGACACGAACCATATACATGTAGTTTCAATTACGCACGGCCTAACATGATAATATCAAATGTGTTCATTATCATCAGTATGATATTACATTCAATGCTGTGTGGATTAAGCATGAAAACAGGTTGAATGTCAGTTGAGTGAAGAGACCCAGTAGCTTAACCCCTACAATAATTTAATTGTGCTTTTTGTCATATTGTGTCTCGCGGATAAACATTCAGGAGGATCACCTGACTGGGCACGCGGTGAGATGAACGTGTAGCACGTGCACTTCGTGGAATTAATTGCAATATCATGGCCGTTTTGGATTGCACTGCCTGTCACTTTTGTGCAACCGGTTTAAGGGAGGTGTTGGCAGGCATGAAGGTGATTTTAAGCCGGATTGTCAATAAGAGCTTTGCAAGTGAACGAGAAAATGAACAAAAATTTGATTTGAGGACTTCGAGGGATCACACAGTTTCGAGGTCTTGTATAGAGCAATTTGTTTCTATGCGCTTGCAACAGTCCTCAACGCACCTGGCGAGACGCGTGACTGCAGATTTAAGTACGAACAATGCTATACATACCTCACACCATGCCAGAGCGGGATCACTCACGACCAAAGGAGGCCTAAAGGCGTGTAGGTCTGGAATGTCATGATAATCATGAACCAAAGTGACAGAGATTAAATTTTCGGATTCGTTGGTTGAATGCCTTCGTTGGCGCTGCCTGTTTCTTGCCAATCTTGGTGCAGTCCGTTGAAATTAAATATTAAGTGCGGCATCAAGTTATTTTAATAGCCATTTATAAGGCACAATCGCATTTGCCAATGTATAGAGTCAGTGTGATATTTAATTAAAATATATCATCTGTGATATATTCCGTTGTTTTTTTATGTAAATTTGAATCTCCTCGACATTTAAGAAATCATCATCATCATCATCATCATCATCATCATCATCATCATCATCATCATCATCATCATCATAAACACCACCACCACCACCATATGCGTAGGTATGATGACAAAACATCGAAGTATTTTTCTCAGTCATTGCCCCCCAAGCAAAACATGTTTGTCCAGATGGTCATACCCACAATGAAAAAGTGACCAATGTCTGTCTTTACTGTTTGTGCCCTCCAGAAACGGTAATTTTAAAGGCAACCCTCCTATCACTTTGCTTTCCGTGCGATAGAACCCAAAGAACCCAGCAAAGTTCATGAAATTCAGTATGAATGTATCTCAGCGAGACCGAGGTTAGGATTGGATACGGGTCACCTTAACATAATTCGTAAGGTTGATTCTTTCATTGCCAATTGCGACTTAAGTTGAACTACTGAAAACGAACTGCTCTGATTATAATATGGGTACCAGATTCATGTTCCTTATAAAAAGACATTTCATTCAAGTACTAACATGACTGTAGTGACTTAGAAGATAGGCCTAATAGTCCAGGTGAAAAGCTTACCTCGGCGTGCCTTTTATGCAATGGCGCGCGAGGAAAGCTGCAGACTAGTCGAAAATGGGGCGCTGAAAGGGTTAAAGGGTCGCACATATGAAGTTCGTTTTTGTGCGATAAAACTGGAAGAATTCAACAAAACTTGATGAACCTTTGTCGGATCATGTGTCTGGGTGAGACCCAGATAAGGATCATATTAGGATCGCCTTCACCAATTCAAAACATCACAGGATCACCTACATGAATTGCGTTTCTGCGCAATGAAAGAGAATCTAATGAAAGTTGATAAAACTTCAATGGGTTATGTCTCTTGGCGAGACCACGGCTGAGACTTTATTTTATACCACCTTCACCCAATCTCAAGGTTACATGCTCCCTACCTAATCTCAAGGTCCACTCTTTGCTTGTGTAATTTCATTCCCGTGCTACAACACCTGGAAAACTTTATGAAAGGCGGTAGCATTATTTATCTTTTTTATACATACACAAACCAGCCCTTATTTGAATTGTCGGTTCAATGCATGCAGTGTTGTGTGACCAGGACGAATAAAGAAGTACAGAATGGGGCTAATAGCTTTGTGATCACAGTTACAGGCAACACGTTCGTTCTTATGATCTTTGACAGAAAAACAAACAAAACAAAAAAACGCGAAATTTTTGCATGCAATTGAGCATTTCGTGTTCATGTCTGTATCTTTTTGTCCATGAGTTTCTAATCAACTATATAAAACCTACAGCGGGTCAGAAATTTGACCCGGTTGCGGCCCTCTTGTTGTAACGGGCCAACTTTCCGATCAGCAGGAATGGTTGACTGCCTCTTCAGGAAACCTATCCACTGCCTTGCGTGTTCAATCATGTCAAGGCTTTCTGTCTTCTTTATGCACGCCTCCCCTTGACACTGACGGTCGTACCCTTGCTAATTGGTATCATATGTCAGCCTCCCGTGTATGAGAGGGATAGAGCACTTAATGCGTTGCCTTAGAGGGCAGGTACCATTTTACCAGAGGAGTCGTCCATTTTTTTCTAATGCATTTGAACATTTTATTATGAATGTATTCTGGTCCTAAGTGTAAAAGAGCAGGAAATATTCTGCAAATACATTCCATTTTCGAAGTACCAATCTATTACGGTTTTGGTTTGGGTGGCGGAGACCTTAATAGCGAGCATCAGCGAGCATAAACACATGTGAATATAGGATACAACAGAAAGTAAATTATCCAATCAGAAGAGTACTCAGTATCTATCCAACGAAGTTGATTTTCTTCGTCATCCCCTACTGCGCGTGCGCACATGGTCGCAGTCGTTGCGTTTTTGAGGCACCCCGGGTAATTTTGGCTGTTTTGTTTTCACCAAAGTCTCAAACTTACTGGCCTTTATGGAAATCGTGCCAACAATTCATAAGTGGGCTTCAGAAAACGTTGTCGGCAAGGTCTAATAAATGATAACGATTCACCAACTTGCATCGTTAACACCTCGATGGAACATGGACCAGGCAAACACGCTTCTGGGCCTGGAAATGGGTTTCCGCGGAATAGAAAAACTTGACAGGTGTGACTAAGGGTAACCTAAATAAACATCCCAAAATATGTAGTATTTGTTGCACATGTTGCGTCTCACCTTACTAGTATCTGCACGCTGTGCTGTCACCAGGTCGCTTTTTGGGGCCTTCCAGATCGCAACTTCCAGTCATACTTATTCCCAGGAGCCCCAAAGCGCCATATTGCGAAAGCCTGCTCAGATTTGGTGTTGTCACACGACATTAGTTCAATGGCGATCTTGGGAACAAAACTTAAATTTGTGGGACAGTGTCTAACAAAAAGAAAGCTAGGCTATACAGCAGATAATTTCGTTCAGCTGTTCAAGGTACTAAGGCCTCGCCTCTCTAGACTGGTTTAGTAAATGGCCGCTAGAGAGACCTAACGACCAAGTGCTATTTCTGGAGAACCCCTCGATTAGTAACACTCTTTGTACTATTGGGCAATCCAGTTTGAAATAAATATGTTTACAGCCTGATCCACTCTCGTTATCATCGATACTTTGTAGCTCCCGAAGGGAGCTAAACCGTTACGTGCGTACAGGAAACAAATTAATTCATGCTCCCTTATCTTGCTAGTGGATGGCCTGAATTGCTTGCGGCACAGAAGTTGTTTTTTGAAGCAAACAGGAACCGGAAGTGCAGTCTAGAACCCATGAAAACTGAATCATTCTCCGCGACAGATTAACCCAAATGAAAGAACAAGTTCATTGTCGTGTACATAATTATTAATATTTTTCTCAAATTTTCGGATCATTAGTCCTTCTTCAGGGAATGACAGTTGATAAGCAAAGATAAACGCTCACCGGCCCCAGGCTATGGCCTTGGCTGGTTCCCTGCCTCGCCGCTACGTCGTACAGATACTCGAGCACCGAGCGAAGCGTACTTTGCCTTCGGGAGCTTCCACAGCCTGGCTGTTACATATTAATGCTGACGCTTGCATCTTAAGCTATGCCTGCTGAATATTAGCGAGCGTCAGCGAGCTCTTATGGTTACGCATGCGTATTGACAGCTATACCTCTCCTGTGGTATGTCAATGAAAAGTAATCGTTTTTGTGGGCGGCGCCATCTTGAAGTGAGCGCCTGCGTCAAGAGCATGACATTCCGGGTAATAATAAAATAAATTCGCACTGAATATAGTTTCGAAATTCTTTTTCAGGCAGCCTTTAACTCAATTTCCAATTTTATTGCTTTAGAATGGATATCCCGCTTAATTCGCAGTAATACTGGACATTGTCCAAAAAAAATCAACTTGCGGTCAATTGTCCAAACAGCACCACACCTGTTGTGAAAAAGTGGTGTCACTATTTACCGGATTTCACAGGATTTTAACATATTTCACAAGATTTCACCGGCCGGTATCGAATTCCAGTACCGGATTTCACAGAATTGTACCGGACTGCACAGAATTGTACCGGATTGCACAGGACGGTACCGGATTGAACTATATCTACAATCATGCACCAGGAAAAGACATTTAAGTTTATGCCTATACCTCAATGCTTTCCACACCTGTATTGGTTCAGAAAAAAACGTAGATGTAGGCCTTTCCAAAAGAACTTATGGTCTTGCATTTGAGGTTGATTCTGAGAGGCATTGGGCATTTATGTTTGGATGGACAGCATCACTCATTCAAAAGTCTATAATTATAAATGTGTATAGGGGCATATATATATATATATATATATATATATATATATATATATATATATATATATATATATTCCATAAGGATTGAAGCTGCGCTCGATTTTACGGTACTAGCCGTTTACATGTTATTTTAACTCCGAGCTTATTATAAAAGTTCTATATTACAGAAAATCACGTCACAGGCAGCCATGGGCATTAAACTGGCAAAATACAAACTTTATCACGAGTCTACAAGCAAAACGAAACGAAATTAGATCACTTTGATGGTACGTCTAGTTGAACTGTTTTCGGACGTATCAGGCCATTCTAAAGAGCACTGTGGATCATAGCGACAGAGACTGTTTATAGTTCTATGCGTAGTAAGGTGCCATATTTACTTCAGGTAACAATCAAAATAATTACAAACTCTAAAGTTGATTGACTGATTGTATTAGGTTTATTTCTACATTGATCTTCATATATAAGTAAAATAAAAGTATACACAAGTTACCCCAAGGATGGCACCAGGAAGACTGAAGACTTTTTTAATAATGGACCCAATACGAATAAATAAGTAGATCATAAATATATTCAATATATCAAAAGAAAACTGAAAAACCCTGAAATTCAACTAAAATGGAGTCTCAAATGAAAACAAACCCGAAAGGTAGAAATGATGTACAAGTTGTCGTGTTTGAGTTGCACCATACCAGATAAGAACACTGGTTAGCAATGGTGAATATTTAACAGACATAATGGCAAAAGGTTGAAAACTAATTAGTACACTAAATAAGATATCGTGGTCCCCTGACGTCCGATACATAACATCAGACCGTCAGGATGCCCCCCCCCCCCCCTCCTATCCCCGCTTTATGGGCGTGGTCCTGTATATAAACTATGTGTAACTCTAACCCAGCCGTAGTAACACCATATGAATTAACTATGAATAGATGAGAAGCTACATGCAAAACAGTGTTTGAAGGTAAACAAAATCTTGCCCGTCACCTCTGATTAAATCCTTAGATAAATACGTTTTTAGAGTTGACTTGAATAAGTCAAAAAAAGGTATTGTCCGAATGTTAGTGGATAAACTGTTCGCTAATTCCAGTGTGTGTTAAAGTGGATCTGCCAAATGTGGATTTAAAGGGTCCAATGTCCTGATTTGGCACATTTTACTTCGTCTCATACACTGTATTTACACAATACTGTATGAGAGATATGGCTTCAAGTGGGTCACTCTTTCCTCCACTGGTAGCCACTTTAAATTTACAATTAATTGGCCACCTTTGTAAGCTTAAATACAAATCTTGCCATTTTATTTTGACAAGGTTTGCAGCTTGTCTTTGTGCCGTGATAGTAAAGTAGAATACCGGCTTGTGAGGGCACAATCTCCGTGACACAGGACCAGGGCATCAGAGTAATATCTTTGCCTCTGTCCAGGTAGTGGAAGTAGTAGACGATGAATACATATAGATGTTATGTATTGTACACTTACCATGATCTATCAAATGACAGTTTGCCCCAGGTTGCCAAGTAAGCCCATATATACATATTAAGATAAAATAATAAACACGAATTGGCATATGACTGGAATGTCTTTATCATAGTGTATATTGCCCTAACATGGCAAAATCATGGTCACCTTGTCAGCGCCGATAATCCGGAAGAAATGATACTCATTCAGAGGAAGGACAAGAGCACAACAAATAAACAGGAAAACATATTAAAACAATGAATCAACATTTTATTCCAACATTGTTTCAATGATATTTTTGTTACAAAAGTGTGTCAAAGGCCACAATGATTGGATATACGGCTGCCAATATTTGTGTGAACAGACCGCTCGAAGTAAAAATAAGTAGCAATATACATAAATTTTAAAAAAAGAGAGAGAGAGATACATGATGTTTCCTTGGAGTTGATGTTGGACATTGGTGGTGACAATTACAGTAATTGTCTTGGTTTTACATACACTTTACTTTAAAAGTTTTATTTTCAATGTACAATGTGTCATTGTGGCATGGTCTCGTGGAAGAGGAATCCTACACTGAGCGGGTTACTTTGGATGAATATATATATATATATATATATATATATATATATATATATATATATATATATATATATATATATATATATATATATATATATATATATATATATATACACCAGCTGACACTGACTTTCATTTCAAACCTCTTCTGTGTCGTGTGTTGCTACTTTAACACGAGCGGTCACAGGCAGTCCCAGATTAAAAGGTCATTCAACACAGGAAGTGATCTTTTCACATTCAAATTGGGTTTTGCCGGTAAGCAGAATCTGATTTTTTATATTTTTTTCATCTCCTACCCGCATGTGAACTATAATTCTAAAAAAAAAGTACTAGTTGATGATACTGATAATAACAAACACCGACAGAAACACTTGAAAAATCAAGCTCTCACTGAGAGCAAGTCTTTGCACTGTTTCAGGTTTCACCACTATTGATTACTTAGTAAACTGACAGAAAGTCGGAACTCCTCATCTGTAACCTGAATAGTGGACAAACCTCACTAAGCATTCTCAGCTGAAGTAAATAAAGTGAGCCAGAACATCATTATTTCACTGCAGATGCAGCAGGTAATTCGGTCGTATAAACAAGACCGTTAGTCGAAGTATAGGTCAATTCTGTTCTAATTGTGCTGCAATGTTAAAAGGTTCCTTATGAAAGCCAGATTCAGAAAAAATATCTTAACAAAGCGACAGGCCTAAAACGATACATGGTAATAGGGGGAAAGTCTAACTACTGAATGCATGAGCCAGAATGGCAATAATATTGCCGTACCAATGGCTGATTTTGGCGGGAGTCTATACGGAGATCCCACAGTGCATTGAAGCAGACGACACTTGAATTATCAACGCCCGTCTTGCGTTCGGGAAAAATTAAAGTAGCACCATAAACATGTCACATTTTTGCGATACATATTTACGCAATTATAAGCAAGAAACAATAACTGCAGATACAGTTCTGCAAAAAAGACAAGCATACATTATATATTGAACAATAATAAATAAATAACATCATAGACATTCTGGAAACGTATAATACACCTGTTTCACGTATTATCTTATAGTTTGATCACCTATAATGGGTTTCCTGATTTGGCTTGTATAGGACTACCAGCATTAATAACTGAAATTTCTACATGTATATTATAAACTTCACGTACAAATTATATAAACTTGTTCATTTATGTGCAGGTGAAACGAATCTTCCAATTTTGAAACGCCAAATAATATAAAAAGTATTTCTGAACATTTATTCAGATATTAAATTAAAATTTTTCTTATGACCATAAACAGTTGCCGGCATTAATCGAGTGTGTACCCCGGTCTGCATTTGTCTAATGTCAACTGTGTCCTGCCTGACCTGAAAGTTCTTATTCTTAAACATACTGGGCATGGCGTCAAGACTAATAAAGTATTTAGTATTATTGAAAATCAAAAGTTGGAACGTGTGCACAATTATTGGCAACATATAATCAAAACATACTTTTGTACAGTTAAGAACGTCCTGCACGCACAGAGTCAAGAAAGAAACTTCAAAGCAGGTACCGGCATCGGGCACCCGGTTATGGAACACTCGGGCAACCGCCGATATAAAACGAGAACACAAAGTTTATTAATATCCGTGTGTGAACACAGACATACTGCTTTTCCCACAAAATTTAAAGTAGTACATACAGGTTTGTGACACCTGCCTATCTAATGGACAGTGACCAAAAACTGTAGCATTTTAAATTATGCTAATTAGGATCTCTTGAAACATTTAAAAGTTTAATATCTCCAAAACTGGTATAAATCGATGTGTCAATCCAGCTTCAGTTGATGGGTTTGTGACACAGCCGCATCCAATGAATCATGAAGCAGCGTTTCTATTTATGCAAATTAGGAGGTGAGTACACAAAATTGAATTTTTTAATAGCTTCCTAACTATTATAGATAGACGCGTCATTCCAACTTACATTTCTAGGTTTGTGACATAGCCGCATCCAATGAAACATGAACCAACGTTGTAGCATTCTAATTTATGCAAATTAGGAGAATACATAAAATTTAAATCTGGAATAACTTCAAACCTGTTATATATAGGTGCCATTCTTACTTCAATTGGTAGGTTTGTGACATAGCCGGATCCAACGAAACATGAACCAACATTGTAGCATTCTAATTTATGCAAATTAGGAGAATACATAAAATTTAAATCTGGAATAACTTCAAACCTTGATAGGCCTATATATAGGTGCCATTCTCACTTCAATTGGCAGGTTTGTGACATAGCCGCTTCCAATGAAACATGAACCAACGTTGTAGCATTCTAATTTATGCAAATTAGGAGAATACATAAAATTTAAATCTGGAATAACGTCATAACTATAATAGATTGAGGTGTCTTTCTAACTTCAGTTTATAAGTGGTTGACTTAGCCGCATGAACAAGTTACTGTTGCAGGAGTGTAATAAATTCTGAATAGACGATATTTAAAAGTTTTCTAGGCACACAGACTGATTTACTGACAAGGAAATCAAATTATTCTAGTATTAAATTCTTTGTTGCCTATGTTCAACTTTATTTTTTGAGTACGCTTAAACTCAGACACCATTTGAGCCAGATACTTTAAATTTGCCATGGATTTAGCTCCTATAGTGAAGTTTTGCATACCATTCAGAATAGTCAACTGGTTGAAAATTATGACAACTGCGGCCATTTGAAAACTTCAATTCCTTCTGGCTTCCAAGGTATTCAACATGGAGGCCCAAAGGTTGGTTCTATCGGTACATTTCTTTGGGCTGCACCTCCATTGGGCACATTACAACAGTTGTAGAATTTAAATTTACACTTATCGTGGACACTCCAAAGTTGAATATCTTCAAAACTATTGGAGGTAGAGGTGCCATAGAGGTACTTGAAAAGTTTAAATGTGGAATATCTTCTTCACTGTAACTCAGCAATCAGTCACTGTAAACCCGGCGGTCAGTGCAGCAACCTAAGAGTCAATAACTCTAACGTCATGGTCACTTACTGTAAGTTGGTGATCACTCATCGTAAATACGCTCTATGCATAAGTTCGCCAAGCGGGGAAACCCCAGCGGAGATTCCGATGTCAGAGCCAGGCGCGCACAGGTTTTTGGGTAATTTGCGGGCCACTCAGTCTTACCGCACACCGCACAGGCTATAGCGCTACTGAATACAGCAAGTAATGAAGAGTGAAACACGAACCATAATTTCTTCAAAAAACAGAAATTGGGGTGGCTGAAAAAGAATTTGAAAGACAAAGGAGTATCAATTGATGGAAGGGATAAAGCGGCACTTTTAGTTTTATTTTTGATATTTGTCAATTTGACCAGGGAAGTGCTATTTAGAATAGCACGTCCGAGGTAAGACATTTCTTCCTTGTATCAACATTACAGCCCAATACACAACAGTCAGTGGTGGTTTACCATGATGATAATGCACCTTGTCACTCAACGTTCTAACTATAAAGGCTTTCCGTACTCCCTCCGCCAACGATCTACAGTGGTAAACTTCTTTACACCTCCTGTATTTGGTCCATTTCCTGCTTTTCTGTTCATGTTGACACGAACAAGCTAACTGTCCGCCATCATGCATTATTCTGACCACTTTTGAGAAGGTGCACAGCGCGCCACCTGGTAGCAAAAAATCAGCCGGTATGCCTCGCTTTCGTAATGGGACAACTGTCGGGGTTTTCCCGCTTGGTAAACTTCTGCATAGAGCGTATTGCCATAAAGGTATTGTTTCTAGCCGGCCAGTCACAGTAATTTATCAGCAAGTTACGTCACCCTGCCAGCCAGGTACTGTGACAGGTTGGCCAATTACTATTACTTACAGGAGGGTAATTTGCCAGTTAATTATTGGAACATAGTAGGGCGTTACTGTAATCCGCCACCTTTTACTATAGTTTAACATTATTTTACTGTAATTTTCAATTCAGCTTCTGTCACTCCTAGGTAATTTACTGCAATTTATCTCCCTTTACAACAACTCACTATCATAACCCATTGCCAGAAACGTTGCGTGCTGAATATTGTCATGTGTAAAGGAAACACCAAGCAAGCAGCGAATGACACCAACCTTCAGTTTGAAACAAATGTTGCAGGTAACCCTATAACAGCAGAGCCCCAAGTAGGTTTACTTGGGGTATCACTGCACTTCACACTAAACTTTTTTCACACATATCTACAGCCTATGCAGAAAG
Organism: Hermodice carunculata; assembly: GCA_964020975.1. Taxonomy (NCBI): domain Eukaryota; kingdom Metazoa; phylum Annelida; class Polychaeta; order Eunicida; family Amphinomidae; genus Hermodice; species Hermodice carunculata. Next base: position 87,145,195 of record OZ026621.1, on the reverse strand, counting down.
GAGCCCAACAGTTAAATGTTCTCTGTCGACTGTAGAACTTTCTGGACACGCCTGCAAAACTAGCCACCTATAATTATATGAATATGTTAAATGAGACTTGTGCCTTTGTTCTCAGTAATTTCAACTATATCCCAGTGGTGTGGCATCAATGTAAGCAACAATGAGGCTAAACCTGAAAAACTCCAAAAGAGAGCTTTGTGGTTTACTGTCAAAGATCTTACATCTTCGTATGAGGACCTTATAATCATGGCAAAACTACCATCACTGAAACTTCCAAACAATTTAAATCTGTACTACTTTACAGATTTATGTCAATTCAAGGAAACCCCTCATAATTTGAAAAATACTAATACTTGTAGAACACTGTTTTAGAACTACGCCATGGGAACTTCACTCGTTCAGTCACTTAAGTGCATGCCAAAATATGGAACAAGAGGATGCATTCATAAGTAACTGTGGTCATGTGCTGCCCTCTATCCTGCAACAAGGAACTTGACAGGAAGCTTAAGGAGGGCAGATTCGATGTGTTGATAGTAGGGCAAAATCTGTTTTGTACATGTACTAAAAATAGCAATCTGAGTGAGCAAAAGCATAAGAAAAGTCATTTATGTGGTTCAAAACATAACCAGCTGCTCAAAATATTCAGATTTTTTCATTTGTTTAGCAGAGTAAGAATAACTTTCAGATCTTTCAATCACAAAAATTGATGAAAGTGCCCTGATCATGGTGGAAGCATAGTTCTGTTGCCTGGTGATAGGTTGCAATAACAGGTCCGTAGTGACTTATGAATTCCTCCAATTTGCCTCGCAATGTTACTTCCTTGACGGACTTGCAAGCTTTCAAGAAAGCTGATAAAAGTTGATGTCATTTTACATGTAAATGCTCGTTTTGTCAGGCCTATTTTTCTTGTGTCTCGTTTTTATTTCCACTATTAGATCGGACAATTAAGAGTTATTTCTCTCTTTTTACCATGTTTATAATTTTATATAGACTTTCTCCCTCTTTTACTCTCTGATATTAGCCTCAAATGCTACTGTTGTGTTGCATTTAAAACCGAGAATAATGAAATGTATGTATGTATGCATGTATGTATGTATGTATGTATGTATGTATGTATGTATGTATGTATGTATGTATGTATGCATGTGTGTGCGTGTGCATGTGTGCGTGTGTGCGTATGTATGTATGTATGCATGCATGCATGTATGTATGTATGCATGCATGCATGTATGTATGTATGTATGTATGTATGTGTGTATGCATGTATGTATGTACAATGACGAGGGAAAAAATGCAAGATATGAATTATGGTCGCATAAATAAGCCTGTTTACCTGAGGTCAATGTGACTAATGGAATAGCACTTCGGTGTATTTTCATTTGACTCTTTGCACTAACAAATCGTAGACTAATTTGTACAAAGTATTCATCCAACGAATAGCCAGTAATCTCTGTCACTTTGTTTCACATACAATCGTGTGGGAAATGGTCTCCCTGATTATCATATTAACTTTTTATGCGGCAAAATGTTTCCCAATTATACAATGTTTTGCATTGTATGGGAAACAAAGCACATTCGTGATATATCAGCATTATTGACAGTAGAATCTCCGTATTAAGAGCACAAATGGGTCTTGAAAAATGGGTCTGAAGAGCGGAGCCGTCTTAATATGTATTACGAAACATTATATAAAAGAGAAAATGGGACTGTTAAATGGTGGATGTAATGAGTAGTCTCTTTACAGAGAGGTCTCAATAGGCAGATTCAAACTGTATACTTGCTGATCAAAGTACATATAGTTGATAAATTAAATAACACAGAGTCGCTCCTAGCTTTGTTAAACTTCCTGACACAACAACAGAAGAGCCAGAAATAGGCTGACGACTTGATGGTCTAGGTCTGGTCACTGTTAATAACGGTCCAGACTTGGACACATTGATATCTTTATCGGTCGCAAGTGACCCTGCTCCACTATCTGAGGTAGGTGTGGTCATGCCATCTTTAGTGTTTAAATCTCTGGTCACACGCTTCTCTGTGCGTGTCGAGGAACGCCGTAAATTCGAGGAAACTGGTGGGTCCACAGTGGATGTCGTTACGGATACTGTATGATCTTGTGATGTCACGGAAGGGACCTTTTGTTCATTTTGGCTTTCGTTTGCAATGCTTTCATTGGCAATCCGAGTTAAAATCACTTTCATGCCTGCCCACAATTCCTCACCTACCGGTTGTACAAAATTGGAGGGAAGTGTAAATCCGAAATATCCACGATCTCGCAGTTCCACTGCGTAAGAGTGCTTCACGTTTAACTCACCACGCGCCCAGTCAGGCGATCCTCCAGAATATCCATCTACACAAAGCATTAAAATCATAAACAATCATTTTTTAATGACGACGACGACGACGATGATGATGATGATGATGATGATGATGATGATGATGATCATGATGATGATGATCATAATAATAATAATGATAATAATAATAATAATAATAATAATAATAATAATAATAATAATAATAATAATAATAATAATAATAATAATTTTATGGACCTCCTGTTGCTCAGAAAAATCAAAGTACATCAAAATCGGTACACATCATAAATAGCACTGTGCAATCTCACACCAGCCAATAAAATTAAACATAACTTAACCAACACACACGCGATATCCCATAAAATAAATCCGATTCTGACTGTCCGGAGAGAGGGCTGCACCCGCTGTCCACCAATCAGAACTGACCATCGCACACATATTCAGTCACTTCATGAAAATTAAATCAATCTGCCATGATTAAACAATATCCAAGTAATAATCACTTTTGCATTTTCATTGCTGCTGGGTCTTCTAATTCAGCTGACAGAGCAGGCATACTCCGACTCAAATTGTACGGTGGCACATTATATATTCATGATAATAGAGAATGTAAGTTTGCCTTGTGTTGTTACAGTTCAGAGTAATTGACCACAGTTGATCAGTTCTTGAAAGCGCAGTTTGGTGTTAACTAACCGACTAAATGATTACCTAAACTTACTCACTCACTCACAAACTAAACTAACTCACTAAAAGTAACTTACTCACCAACGCACTAACTAACTCGCTAGTTAGCTAGCTAACTACACAAATAAAAGAAAGTTTAAAAAATGAAAAATCAAAAGAGATAGCTATGATGAATTTTTTTTTTCTTTTCTTTAAATCAACTGTGTATATGCCACTTACAAAGCACAGTCGGCGCTGGGCCATATTTGTAAGGTGTTCCGTACACGGAATGCACTGCCTCCACAGTATCTTTGAGCAACGCCATCTGCAATAGAGCATATCAAGATTGCAGTTTGCATGGTGGAGGCACCTGCTTCTTATGTCACCTGCCATTTTTTACTAATGAGTGAAGGTTGATTTGTTTATCCCCCAGTTGTCTCCACCTGCAACAGTTGCATACCAGAGGGAAATTACCTGTTGTGCCACCTACAAGTGACATTCCCCTAATTGATATCGAAATTATTGATTCAGAATGGGACTTTTTGCCTGAAAAACAACTTTATGCCGTTTTCATATTTGACATAATAACCAGTCTCTTTTAAATTTTTAATTACCACTCTGCGTCGTTGACTTTTCAGTGGGGGTTGACACATGGTGGATATAAAGGGTTGGTATGGCAAGGTAATTTAAAGATTTGGTGTCCAAATAATGGAAAAATCAAACATCAGATAAAGTACTGTTGGAAGAACCAGAAAGCATACCGTTTCATTGTGGTACTTGGCTGCCTCTGTGGTATATGCCCATCTCGTCAACCACAATTGGCTATACGAGTGAACGGTGGTAAAGCATTTGAGATTGTCGCCACGTGACCGCACGAATTTCATCACCGCTTTCGTCTCCGGCTCTGATGCTGGATGTGGACCTTTGTATATGTGACTACAAGGGTTCGGGCTAGTTCCAACTGAAATAAGGACAAAGTATAAAAAACGTATGTCGAATTGTCATCGTAAGCAACAGGCGACATATATGACAGTCTGTATTTGTGCGTAAAGTATGATGAAAGCTCGCGTACTATCTTATATCAAGGCGGCTACAGCCTCCGTATGTATGATGGTACAATTCGGAGTTGTTTTTCATTAGCCTCTTCTGTAAAATATGCGAAGTTTCTTTGTTTCTTTGTACAGTTACCTTCAGATTTAATCCTGTCAGTACCAACCACAACAAGAGGTGGTCTTGTCTGAATTAATAAAGCGATCTAATGTTCAAATCCCTGTGCCGTTCGGTCAAGTACAGAAGTGCAGGTAGTCCATGGAAAGTAATAAGATTCGGGTCAACATCTCTCAAAATTTGGTCTACAGCTCCCTGGGTGCGTTTTAGAGCTAAGCGCCCACAGCGCGTCCGAAGCGCACCCATGTTGCCCACTGGTGACCTACTAATCATCCTTGTGGGACTTTTCAGATTAGTGTGTGTCATCAAAACGTCAAGGAAAACAGACGACATTAAAATTGACAGTCATGACAAGTAGTTGGGTGGAAATTAAGAATGGAAGGCGACGATTAAATACTCAGCCAGATAGCTCACATGTGTTGGGTGGCCAACTGATGGCCGAGCTGATTTGGCTATTGCCAGGACAAGATTCCCATTAAATCTACATTAAAAAACTATTTTTCATTATGTGGTTATTTTCACGACTGTTTGCCATCAGCGAAAAGCGAAAATGAAATTATAGCGAAATTGGGTAAATTTACAGGGGCTCATCCAAATGCACATATGTATGGCTCATATGAGACATGCATATTAATTTCCCGCCACTAAGCACAGGGCTCACGCCTGTCAATAGACCTGTTCATACCGAGTTGTACCGAACTTTACCGAACCGTAATTAATTATGCATTCCATTGTTGGCCTGATTGTCCAATCAGCAAGTAGCCGAGTCGGGCCCAAGCCGTCAGCTGTTTAAAACAGATGCCATGGCTAACGCTAGTGATAACAGCATGGATTGTGTTGAACAGTGCAAATCTTTTACCTAAAATTTCACGTGAGTGGTAAAACGTGCATTTATAGTTTGCTGACGGTTTGATCTTTCGTTAAATCCAAGCACATCCAGTGTTTTACTTTTTTATGCTTCCACGTGTAGTCCGGCCAGCGTGGTCGAGCACAAAATGTAAACAAAGCAGGGTTCGCTGCCCGAAGTGAACCGAATAAACTCGAGTCCTATGAACTGGTCTATAACGGAGGATACATGGGCATATAGCTGTCACAGACATGGCTAGATACCCCTTTAGATAAAAAAAACTGAGTTTACAAATACCAAATCATATTAATTTAGTGTGCTTCTTAAATTGGTTACAAGAGTCCATTTCCATCTGCCTGTTCTAAATATTCTACATTTCCATAATATTAATAATACCCCCCCCCCCCCCCGCACAGTCAGCGGCCCATATCTCGCCAGGCGAAACTTCGGTTACTCCTACAACCAGGTATGCAGTTGTGGCGGTAAATAAATATGCATGGTTCGTAGTTCCATCGTGCTGTGACAATGTGCAGGTAAGCAGATAGGATTCCCATTATCATCTTACATGGCAGCTTATTTGAGCGATACAGCTAGCTATTAACATGAATGTGTGCGTTTGGCCGGCTCAGCCGACATTACAGCTAACTAGTCCCACATCTATAGTAGAAATGTTAACTTCACAACAGAACTTCCATAAAGACGTTCAAGCAAGATCACTACCTCCTCCCCAGTGAAATGGGAAGTTGCGATTAAGATCCGTCCCGACACAAGGTTCACCCGCAAGAGATCTATGTCCCCGATGGGGGCGTCTGTTTTTACGCCACAGGCGGTCCTACAATGGAATAAAATCGGAAATTAGGTTCTTGTGCTATAAAGGAAAATAGTCCAGGTTTCAGTGGGCAAAACTATCAAAAACTTTCAAAACGATCAAAAGGGTTGCAAATTTTACAAATTTATTACCACAGTAGTTGCATAATTTATGGCCAAGTGTTTGATTTATGAATTGATTAATAGGCCCACAGATTAATTTTGTTTTTGAATCCTTAACAATTTTTTACACCCTCGACACCGAAAGGCGCTTCATGTTCGTCGACCAAAAGCACAGGGACTCGTAACGTTCAGTCAAGCATTCATGCTAATAAGATGCAGGGGAGGGGGAGAGAGAGGGAAGGAGCTCCGTCTCACGACGTAGTGGTTCTAGGTCTACCCTTACCCTCCATCTTATCGCGCAGGATTCACTGAACAGATGCAAACATAATACTTTATTGAGGATAAGGCCCTCTATGGGCCATTTCAGGTACAGATGTTCCAGCTTCACCCTGGCTACCCTTCCCTCCCTCTCTCTCTCTGCCCCCCCCCCCCCGCCTCTTATTAGTATGAATGCTTGACTTAAAGTTAAGAGCGCTTGTGATCAAGGAGGGTAGAAATTCTACCTGCCTTGCTGTGAACAAAAGCATATCAGGTCTGAGTGGCAAACAGGTGCGTAAGTTTGAAGCCGTGGCAAAAGTAAATGATAAACTAGAAAGGAAGATTTGCTTCACAGCAAATCTGGGTGCCTTTAAAATGAGAAGAGTTTGAAATGCTACACTTTGTCATTGTTCAACATAATCTAACTTTCGTGTATTAGCCTAATTTTTATAAATTAAAATGCTCAGCTTTGGTTCTTGGTTTAAGGGATGTGACCATGTCCCAAACTTATAATTATAAAGTGAAGTTTGAATGAAAGTACCAAAAGCTACAATAGTTTTGAAGCTATTCAATATTTTAATTTTGTGTATTTGCCTAATTTTCGTGAATTATAAGCCTAGAAGAACTCTGGTTTATTGTTCATTGGATGGGGCTATGCCACAAACCCATAAATTGAAGTAGAAATGGCACCTCTATAATAGTTTTGAGGCTATTAAAGATTTACATTTTGCATAGTCACCTAATTTGCATAAATCATAATCCTACAACTTTGGTTCATGGTTCATTGGATGCGGCTTTGCCACAAACCTGTTAATTGAAGTTGAAATGGCATCTCTATGTACAATAGTTTTGGAGATATTCAACTTTTAAATTTTTGAATGCCCCTCATTAGCATAATTTGAAATCCTACAACTATACTGTCCATTATAGTGGCAAGTGTCACAAAGGTATATATGCACATTGACATTTTGAGTCCATCTGCAATAGTTTGGAAGATGTAGCGCTTTTATTTTTTTTTTTTTGCCTCTAAAATTTGCACAATTTTAAACATCATGACTATTCCAAATGAGTTGTACAATTTCACTGGTTATGTCAGTCACCATGGCAAGTTTGGTGGTTTCCGGAAAAATAGTGTCTAAAAAACTCTGGACCAACTGGGTCAGAAAGAGAAAGAAAGAAAGAAAGAAAGAAAGAAAGAAAGAAAGAAAGAAAGAAAGAAAGAAAGAAAGAAAGAAAGAAAGACAGAAAGAGAGAGAGAGAAAGAAAGACAGACAGAAAGAAAGAAAGAAAGAAAGAAAGAAAGAAAGAAAGAAAGAAAGAAAGAAAGAAAGAAAGAAAGAATGCTTGAAAAAACAAAATGTCTGGGTGCCAACCCAGACATAACAATAGTACCGCATACTTCGCCTCATACACGATCCACTCACAGGTTCATGTATGCACCTACAATGCATAATGAAGCACTCACCGTAGTGTGCGAAAATTCATATCCATCTGGGTTTACAATTACCATAACATGTAAATCTAAGTTCTCCAAGATCTGTTTTTCTAGTGGTCTACCATTGATCCATCCATTCAATAACTGTGGAGAAAAACAGAGTATTAGTTTATGCTATTTCGGTAACTGTTCCATGTATGCCAAACAGGTTTATGCTGGTACGTTGGAGATGGCATGTTCATAGCATTTGATAAACATGACAGGATATTCTGTTGCAGAAGTTAAAGACAACTTTCGAAACATAGCGCCACCTGTCGGTCACACTGTCATACTAAATGAATGGGGGCGACGCTTTCAAGCTCGCATGAAGATCCTATACAAGTCTATATGCCCGTAACCCCTTAATGAGAATGCAGAAAAAGACGTTGAAGCAATAGTAAATATGGCATGTACTGCCTTTTTTGTTTGAATAGAGTGACCATGAATATCAATCGATTATATCTATGAACTTATAAAGTCTGAAATAAAGTGCAAGTAGCAGTAATTTGGTGCGTTTTGGGAGGGGTGTTTGCTTGCTACACGAGCTGGCCTGGTAGTGGTGCAACACATTGATTAGACATTCCGGCTGTAGCCTGTGTTGGCGTTCGTAATGATCGAGTGTACGATTAAATTCAAGGTGAAAGAATTAATTAGTTGCATTGGCATCTTAATTCTGAAGGTCAGATAAAAAAAAAAACTGGGTACTTGTGAGCAAAATGGCAAGATCAGCGCTTACTTTTGCGATGTTTGTCTCATCTAGTTTCGTAGGTTTCGCTACATTGATAAATGGCTAAATGACAGCGTGGTCTTGACAGCGGCAGAAGCAAATTATTAAGGGAAAGGGTGTTCATTTTCTACGACGCGTTGTGGAACTTCAAATACGCATTGTCGAAAAAGCCAACGGCAAGACGCTTTGGACGACGTGTCAAAGAAAACCGAGAAGACACTGCGATGACTTTGACAACATGCGTCTGAAAATGGCTTCACGTTTGGGTGGTTTGAACGACGCCTTGCGAGTTTGACGACGCGGTGCCGAAAACCACTTTTTAACTGCATTTTTTGATAAGCGCATTACACCCAACGTGTGAAGGGAAAATCTGTTGACTTAGTCTGCAACCTGACCCTGACAGGGTTAACCAACATCGAGGGAAAATTTTGACCAAAAGCCTAATCAACTTTGGGGATAAAGGTTGGTTTAGGGCATGCGCTCCTGATAGAGGTCTTTACTTTTTTTTCAATTAAAACATTTTCAAATAAACGAACTGTTCGAAGTATCGTTCCAGCACTCGACCATTACATTGGCGCTTCAACCCACGGTTATGAGTACTTTTTCTTTTCTTTTTTTTTTTTTTTTTTTTTCTTTTTCTTTTTTTTTTTTTTAAATTCTTGTCTGTCTCCAACGTGATCCATCAACACAATGATATGTCTATGGTCCCTGGCTGGTATCTTCACAGCAATATGGTACATAATGTGTAAATCATTAGAAAGCACAGGTTAAAGAAACGGCACAAGGGTCTGCTTGCTTACCTGAAGCCATAGGTACAAAATACGCCAAGACTTATTATATTGATGTTAAGGCACCATGGTTTTCTTTGTATATACATGAACAACGTAATTTACTGGTGGGTTGCACAGCTAACCTCGTTGGGCCTTCCCGTTTGTATACGTCCCCGTCACAGGCTCTCGTAATGTTCAGTCAGTCAAGCATTGGTGCTAATAAGAGGCCGGGGGGGGGGGGGGGGGGCAGGGGACAGGGGGCAGGGTAGAGAGGGTGAACATGGAACATCTGTACATGCTATAGGACCTTATCTGCAATAAAGTATTGTGTATTCGTCTGTGCAGTCAGTCATTCGTGCCAATGACATGGAGGGTTTGGGGGTGGGGGTTGGCCTTGGAACCACTATGTCGTCAGGTGGAGCAATTTGCGGAAATGAACACAGGGAACAAACGTGAGAACAGTTGTCATACGGCTAATGCCACGGAAAGAATTTGATTAACGATGGGACACCCGTTTGAATTTGGCGCTGGAATGTCGGACCTTTCGCCCGAAATGGATTTTGTGGGACATTTGCGACAATTATAGGCGTGTTGCTGTGGATATATGTGGATTTCAATGGATTATCTGTGTGATATACCTGTAAAAATAGTTTTGGAATAAAGTGGTGAGTTGCAGCTTGTTGGTATGTACAGAAACAGAGAAATCATGTGAAATGTGAAGCGGGATGGTGGGCCAGATGCGAGCTTCGTTTCAAACCTTTCTTTGTAGGAGCTCCATCTGACGACGTCGTGGTTTTAGGCCCATCCTCCACCATCTTATTAGCACGAAAAATTGAATTCACAGATGAATACACAATATTTTATTGCAGATAAGGCCCGATGTGGGCCATTGAACGCACAGATGTTCCAGGTTCACCCTTTTTACACCTCCCCTCATTTTTTTCACTTACATGGTGTCAATGGTTTGTGTTTGTGGCAATATAATATTTCTTGACAGGAAAACTCTGGTGAGTGAAGCTTTAGTGACCCCCATTCTACCCCCTACCCCTAAAAATTTAGTTTCTTAAGTAGAAAAGCATATGTCACGAGTTTTTTGCTTCTCTCAGTTTTGATCTTCAAACTGGACCATTTAAGGCAGTATTTCGGCTGTTTTGAAAGATGCAAAGTGCAAAGTTAGATTTGGGCACACTTTTATTTGGAAATTATTTATGTAATTGCAACATCTTCCAGGTTGATCAATCGTACCTGCATACCAATTTAAAGGTCACAAACTCTATATGCAGCTCGAAATTATGAAGAAAACTCGCGTTTTTCAGCGAATACATCAAACCCCGTCATAATAGCCCATTGTAGGCCTACATCATAGATGTAAATTTATTTTGTTCTGTGTGCAAACATACAAAGATAGCCATGTTAGAATTTCTGTAATTATAAAGTCAGTTGACAAGGTGAAATTTGGAGGCTTGAAATTTAACTTGAAGGTTACATTTAAAAATTCACCTCTGCGCACAAGTTTGCCTTTTAGGTGGCACCACGAAGTTAAATTTCCCATCGACGGCCCGTTATAACACATCCTGGCATATCTGAGAGTAAAAGCTTTAACTTTAAGGAAGACTATGCAATTAAGTTCAAATCTGACCCACAAAATTAGAGGCATAAACATATATGATGAACACCAAACTTTTGACTTGGCCCCCACTTAAAAGCAGTCACATTAGATTTTTGCCTGTCCGTACCCAATATCGCTTTCAAATTTCCGTCCCCCAGGAAAAAAAATATGCCCAAAGTTAATTATTCAAATTACTTTATTTTATGATGGCAAAATCTTAATTAAAAATATGTGCATTGGATTCCAGCCCACCACAACTTCCACCACTCTGGTCAACCCAAATTCTGCTGTGCTGGTCATCAGGGAATTTAGACATTATGCCTTTGTGCCGCCCTCTGTGGCCAATTCAGGGGTGCAACCTTCAGGATCGCGAGATGTGTTTGGAGCGCGGAGGAATCATTCGTGTCCGCGCATCCATCCGTGACCATGAAGAAGGCCGCACGGGTATTTACACGAGCTTGTTTTTACTTTTATTCCACACTCCTAGATCGCAGGGAACTTGCAAAGAATTTTTACTGATGTCGTTGTCACTCAAACTCTTGACGTGCTTATTTTGGGAATTGACTTGTTACTTGTTTCGTTTATTTTCTTGGGAGGGTCTGTGTTTGAAGCCAAAATTTACAGGTAGCCTTGTCAAGTTTGTTTATCCTTGGTTCACGAAAGGGATACTTAGAACGTGTTTGTCCTTGCTTTACAATAAGGACATTGATCAAGCTGGTTGTCCTTGATAAACAAGAGCGACAACAGTCGAGTTTTTTTATTTTTGTCACGAAGAAGGTCTGTCAGCCGTTGAATAGAGATTGCCTGAATTTAATTAATAATGATCGCGATCAGCCCATGTATAATGCATGCAGGTTCCAGCGTCAAGGAAGGTTGTAGTTTGCCATCGTGACATCTCAGGAAAAATCGCACGAGCAAACAGCCTTTGAGAAATATCTCAGATTAAAAGAAAATTACTTTGATAAAGCAGATAACCACCGGTAGTGCGCCTGTTGGTACCTTGGTATAATTTTTGTTTATGAAATCGTTTTTCCTTTCAAGCTTGACAGGCTTTACCTGATCCCAGACTCCTAAAGGGGTCCAGGTCTTCCATCAGGTAAGGCAGGCCCCTTTACACCTAATTTTGTTCGTAAATATTTGAAGATCCAACACGTCCGTACAGTCCATAGATTATGTTACTCTGGCGCCCTGTGTTTTCATCAAACTTGTCTGGAGATTGGTGTATGACCTGAACATATGTACCGTTAATTAAAGTTAACTTACACTTCAGGTAATTGGGACACTTGAGAATCATGTGCGGTAACCTGAGAGGGTCTTTATTTTTCTAAGTATCAGAGTAGACCCGCATTCTGTATCTATCTTGAGTAATTAAAATGCTTATCCTCCATTTTCAGTATCTACCTATACTTATCTTTTTACCTGGTAAACCATGAACATCACTGAGGCGGGTGATATCCACTCGCGGGCATGCGTGGCGCCGTCCACCCACACCTCACTCTTGTTAACCCCTGGTACTCCAATCTGTGAAACATTCAAGTCAGATACATGTATTGTGTTTAGGTGAGTCTTCTGACACTGGTGTGGTCAGCCAGGTTATGGTTATACTGGTCTTCAGTACGAAAAAAAAATGTTGTGAGTGTCCTCCTTTGAAGAGAACAGCGGTTTTACTTTCATGCAGAATTTGAATAAGAGGACTGTGACAGTCCTGTGTTCAGCTGACCTCACATGCACAAACTGAAGTGGTCCTGTGAACTATGATATCAAGGTCACCTCCGTTTTCAGATCATAACCATTGTTGCTAACATGTACGTATCACGTTGCCGAAAATACAGAAAAATTGCAGCACTACTTGTTGAAAAAAAAATGAGGTTCAAAGGTCCCCGTGCAATTTTGAAGCAATTGGCTGGGCAATATCCGAGAACATTGTTTAACAATTTGTGAAAAATCAACAAAATTCATTAAAAATCCAAACTTCACTGGACCATGACCATCTGAACAAACCTAGAAACCCAAGGTACCTGTCAACCAAGTTACAAATGAATCTGCTCCTTGGTTTTGGAGAAGAAGTAATCTATTGTCATCCCAATTCACTTACATATATAGTGATCAATAGGAATCCATGCATCAACCTAGAACCACCCAAATTGAAAAAATCGTTAGAAACCAGGCATCAAGAGTATCTTCACCAAGTGAACAAACTTGTTTACCCCTCCTACATGCTACGATTCCAGCAATCAGAGTGACGGTTTTGGAGAAGTCGAAAATGACCTCAACCCCCCCTCCCCCCCAAAAAATGTATAAAAAAAACCCCAGAAAAATCGCAGCAAGACCTGTTCAACAAATTCAGGTCTGGAAGTTCCAAGGCGTGTCCCTGTGCAGTTTCGAAGCAAGTGGCTGGGCGGCCTTGAAGAAAGATTTTTCAACATTTAGCACACCCCACCCCCCACCCCCGCCCGCCCATGTTCTTATGTGATTTTGATGCATAATCACTGGGTCGTGACCATTAGAACAAACTTGTTAGAAACCTACCCAAGGAACATTGCCACCCAAGTTTGAAGTGAATCTGGCTGACGGTTCTAGAGAAATAACAAATGTGAATTCCTATTGATTTACATAGGACCTCAGGCCAAAAAAAAAAAAAAACATAAAAAAAAATCGAAAAATCAATGGAGCATGACCATGCACTTGAACAAATTTGAAAACGGTACTGTAGGGAAACGTTGGGACCAAGTTTGAAGTGAATTTGGCTGACGGTTTTAGAGAAGTAACAAATGTGAATTCCTATTGATTTACATAGGACCCCAGGCCCAAAAAAAACATAAAAAATCGAAAAATCAATGGAGCATGACCATGCACTTGAACAAATTTGAAAATGGTACTGTCGGGAAACGTTGGGACCAAATTTGAAGTGAATTTGGCTGACGGTTTCAGAAAAGTCGAACTCAGAACGCAACACGGACGGACGCATGCATGGACGCACAGACAGACGGACGATGGACCATCCTAAAAGCTCAGCTTGACTGTGGTCAGGTGAGCTAAAATTATGATTAGAACTTATATGGGTTATTACTATACATGGAGGAGACCATCTTGGGACCCCACAGGACAGCATTAGGATATAATTTTACTGGAGCCCAGGATAAGTCTCGGATTTTACTTACGGTGCATAACAGCAAATCCCCTTGAAGCTTTCGTTGATCAAATTGCTAAATTTAGGCAAATGGACACCACCAAGTGCTACCATCTGGCGTGCTAAATTCTACTCTTGCCAATTATGACCTCTCTTATCGGCCATCATCCAGTAGTTTCCAGCAGCTTCATTCGTCCCAGGTGACGGACGCCAATAATTATGTGTACTAAGAGCATCATTTACGCCTACCTTGAGAACTTCCAGAGGCCTTCCCTCGTACGACTGTCCAATAGTCTGCAGGCGGACAACATCACCCATGAACTTCACCAAGTCACTCTGCCACTGACGAATCTGACAATCAAATACCAAAGTCACAAAAAGATCCACATTATTGGCTCTCTTCTGTGTCATTTTTATTTTAGGCCTATCTGTTCCATTTTTACAAACTAGCCTTCGGTCCGGCAGTGGTCTAAAATATGATAATAATGATAATAATAAAGTTGAGGATAGTAAATGAAAAGAAAAAAAAACTTTACGGTCGTCACCGAGAGACTGGATGCTCCCCCTACCCCTATCCCCACTCCACTCCCATGCACTACATGGTCCTGCGATCTTGAAGTTGAGGTCATTGTCACCAAAATGTAATTGGTTCAAGTTATAGGGAAAGAACCACTGACTTGAGACTATAGGCATATTGATACTTGAACGAAAGCTCTTTTCATGAAGAATATAAATGTGCAATTGTAATCTTAAATCTAGGTAAATGTGCGGAAAAAAATCAGGGACTGGTATGGAATGAGTTAAAAATATTTACATAAACGTTGCTATTGTGTGACCCACCACATGAAGCGGACCCTGCTGAAGTACTCCTATCAAACTTTAATTAGGCCTAGAGTATAATGCATGCAGTCATTCTGGAGATGTCATGGTAACGAGCCCTAACGAACTTCTAGTTAAGCTGCCATTTGCTGAAATTAGGCCCTGGTGACACCAAAATCTAATCAATTCACATTTTCATGTAAGATAATAATACTGCAAAATGTGAACAACATACATAGAAGCATTCTGGACCGTGGTAACGAGCTCTAACGAACATGTAATACGGCTGCCATTTGCTCAAATTAGTTCATGATAACACCACAATTTAGGCCTAATCAGATCATCCTGGCATACAAGATAATCGAACTATAAAATTTGAGCAAGATACATGGAAGGCTTCTGGAGACATCTCAGTGACGAGCCCTAACGAACATGTAATTAGGCTGCCATCTGCTCAAATTAGGTGATGGTGACACCAAAATCTAATCAGTTCATCTTGCCAGGTAAGGTAAGCATATTACCAAATTTGAGCAAAACACAGAGGCATTCTGCAGATATCGCGGTAACGAGAATGAGCATATGCGGACACAGGCGCTCGTAACGTTCAGTCAGTCAAGCTTCCGTGCTATTATGTACGCGGGGTGTGTGTGGTAAAGAGGTTGCGTATGCGGATGGATCCGGACGGAGGGAAAACCCGAAAACAGAAAGGGACCTCCCCATGGGGCGGTCCCTTAAAGAAAGCCGATTCAGACACTTCTCCCAAATCCGGCGATAACTACCGCTATTTTCTTTTTTCTTGCCCTCAAAGATTTGAATGGAAGCACGACACGGGAGCTAATTGTTAAAATGGTCCAAGTTTTTTTAATGGAAGTATCAGAGGAGAGCTTATGGCTAATTTGATCCTGGTAAAATAGCTTAACCAGGTGCGCCTGGGGCACAGGTCGCCCACAGCCCTCCAGTTAAAGCTGCCGACTCTAATCGTGTGGCAGGATCAAAGGGTTAATTTTTCCTTTCAAACCCATATAATGTAAAGGCTTGTCCAAAAGGAGAATTAATTATGTGTTGCACTAGTCTACACGTGTTTTATTGAATAAAAATCGTTGGGAAAACAGGGCGTGTTCCAATATGAAGTTGTCTTGTAACAAATATAAATAAAAGAATTGAAACGATGGAAATAAGAATAAGGAAAAATTACGTGAGGCTGGCAAAGAAAGTCGTACATTTGCATTTACATAAGGTAGCAAAAGCTAAACAAAATCAATGCTTCTATAGATAACAAGTCAGCACGCACAAAAGAGAGATCAACATGTAGGGCGTGCCTCTCTGTCTTCAAAAGTTGCCGCTGACGCCAACGATGCCCCGACGAACTTTACTAATCTGAATCTGTATATGTCGGTGTAATAACGTACAGATATGTGTAAAAATGTGCTACAAGAAACCAGGGAGACTGCGCTAAGGCTCACGACAGCCGCTGTGATGCAGGCCATCTTTTGATATCACAAATAATGGTTTCTCTATTGTAAAGATGAGACCGATAATAGGCCTATAATGAGTTCTATTGACAAATGAAAAAAATATTTACTGAGCAAAACAATGCTGTCATAAATGTAGTGAGCTACTGTAACTAAACTTTTTGGAGCCACTGCCTGAAATAAAGACCGAATTAACTGAAAGAAAACGTGAAAAAATTGACGAAAGACAGTGACATGATGTTGGGCTTGTCGGACATCCAAAAGGTTGAAATAAAAGAAATTAGTGCAATCAGAGATTGCTGGATCGATGCACCCCTTGCCTCATTTATAACCTTGCTAATCACAGGCCTTATTTTGGAATGACTGTAGTCAATAAAAAAAGGCTATCACCGTGACCCAGATACTTGACCTAGTGACATACTTTTGTTTGACGACACACCTTTAGGTCAAGATACATTTGTGCGTGAAGTTCATTAAACTGAGTTAAACAGTAGATAAATTATAGCCGGGATACGATTTTATAAGCATATATCTTTGTGACACAGATACTTGACATAGTGACCTACTTTTGTTACATGACACACTCCTATGCCAAGATGCACCTGTGTGCTAAGTTTCATCACTCCAAATGGAAGGGCAGGCGAATTACAGGCGGGACACGAATAGTGGGCAGACAGATGCAAGGACGCATAGTACTTGACCTTGTGACCTACTTTTGTTACATGACACACATCTATGTCAAGATGCACCCGTGTGCAAAGTTTTATCAATCTAAATTGAAGGACAAGCGACCTACATCCCGGACAGGAATAGCAGACGAACAGATGCACGGATGCATAATACTTGACCCAGTGACCTACCTAGTTTTACTTCATGACACACCTTTGGGCCAAGATATATGCATGTGTGAAGTTTCGTGAAACGAAGTTAAAGATTAAATGAATTATAGCCCGAACATGATTTTACACGGATGTGTCACTGTGACTCCAAATACTTGATTTAGTGACCTTTTTTTTTACGCATGCCACACTCTTGTGTTCAATTACACAGGTGTGTAATGTTTGATGATATTAAGTCACAGGACAACATAATTAAAGTCCGGACAAAAAGTGTAATGTAGTTTTACATTATTGTATCACCATGGCCCAGATACTTGACCTATTGACCTACTTTTGGTACATGACACACCCTTATGCCCAGAGGCACCTCTGTGGAAAGTTTCATTAGTCTAACTTGAAGGACAAACGAATTATAGCCTGTTGTGTTTACAAAACATTGAGGGGCCTCCTCATTTATAACTTTAAAAATCGACATTAATTTTGGCGGTTTTTCTCGTCATTGCTTTAATGTTGATAACCCAGTTTCTACGTATAATACACTGAAGACTAGGAATACCCACCTCGGATCTACGTATAATGCACTAAAGACTAGGAATACCCACATACCCACCTCGGATCGCCCTTAACCTCAGCCTAACCAAGGAGGGTAGAGACTACTCTACCCTCCTTGGCCTAAGGGCTTCGCTCAAGTGAAATCTGTGATCATCATTTGATGTACCTGCAATTACTCCTGTATGAGCAGTTAAGTCTATAATATCGAACTTTGGTATGGATAAAACCCTGTCAGTTGAGTTAATCTAATATCTTTATCAGTATTCTCGGTGTGCAGACAGGATTATTGCAAATATATTAACTTTTCTTTCGTCTTTTTTTCTTTTGCTCTCAGTTATGTGTTCCGTTTTTATAACTTTCAGAATAACATAATCTAAAATTGTATCATGGGAAATCGATCTAGTTTTGATCAAAACGGCCTTGTCGGGACTGGCTTGGTGCGCTACATTTTTTCCGCGCAAATTCAGTTAGCGGTGTCGCCTTTTCAATTGTCCAGGCAGGAGTCCCAATAAACTGCACTCAACGTTGAAATTCGGAAAAATCGGTTTTAGCATATCACAATACCTGACACTGACAACAATGGACTATTTATATTCTGCAGAATAATCATGCCGTAACTGTTCAAAGGTCAATAGCACACGCGGAATCTCAGAGACCACTGAGGCCCACCTGTTGTCATTCTTTCAGCATTACTCTTGTCGTGTAAGGTTGTGCACCTAATGCTTGGTTCGTGACCTTGATCTATATCTTTAAGGTCGCAGGTTTTTTCAGTATTTGGTGGGTAAGAACTCGATGAAGCAGCCGATGACTTTCGGAATGGAAATATAGTGCAATGTTCTTCGTTGTATTATGAGATGGCGATATTGACCTATGTTTGAATGTGCAGTTTTTTCCCCGTAACTACAAAAGTCATCAACCGATTCCCATGATGATGACTGATTTAGATAGCCTAACTCAAAGCCAACTTTCCACTCAATCCGAAAGCAAAATTGAAGTCAGTTGCACGGCCATTCGAAAAAAAAATTGTTTTATCAATCTGCACATTTTTGCAGTGACGCAAAATACAATGGTCCCCCTCTTACAGGGCCCCTGTGACTAGAGGCTATCCCTCTCAAAAGGCCACCATTCATATGCAGAAGTGTGACATTTCCATTATGTTCTCCCCCTCTAGAGAGGCCACCCCTCTTATAAGGCCACTTTTGGTCTGCATTTTGGGGCGGCCTTATAAGAGGGAGACCACTGTATGATGAATCAACGTCCGTTTTTGGGTTGGTTTTTTTTTTGTTTTTTTTTGTTTTAAAGATTTTTTTTTTTATTTCTTGTGTATAGGCCTAATTACTAGTACAATTTGAGATGTCGTGGTAACAAACATTTATCAGACAGAACGATTTTCTGACAGACAATCACAACGTGCATACTGGGCGGCATAAAAAGATACAGGCCCGTAGCCATACGGGCGGGGGAGGGGTCGTCCGAAACCCCAATTTCAAAGGAACCACAACCCCTTTTCGGAAAACCCTTTCTCTTTTTAAATCATTGCATGCGAGCTTTGATGGAGGACGCTGTCAAACATTTCAAATATGCCGTATTTGACGCCTGTTTTTTTTCAAATATTTCCTTGGAGATGCCCCCTCCCCCCGACCCCTGGCCTGGTTTCGCGCCGACGGCACTTCTTCATAGTTTTTTTTTTTTCCAACAAACGACCCCCTCCCCGCCCCCCCAAAAAAGATGGCTACAGCAGGCATGCGAAAAATCTTCCTGAGAATTCTGATATACACTAAACTATGAATTCAAGTACCTGCGCCCATTCTTTTTTGACAAACCTATCTACTCAGACTGTGCGCAGGTTGTGGAATAAATCTTACCTCACTCAATCTTCCGTATCTGCCCGTGATGCTGGCTGGCACAACTGTCGCTCTTTTAAGACGATCAGCTAACGGATGGCTTGTCTTTCTGCTGTCTGCTTCTTCCATTTCAATGAGTCTTTAAAAAGTGAAATAAAGCAAAATTAACACTTTCCCATCCAAATTGGTCAACAACGACCATTACTTTCAAAGGTTGTTGTCGGTTTTATCTCTTCCCCAAAGCGTATTCTCTCATGCCCCGCGCACCCTGGGGCAACAGCGCTCAAAAGTGCGCTTGGGAAACTTGGTCTTATTCTGAGTGGACGGGAAAATTAGGACTCTAAAATCATTACAATGCTTATCTGAATGATGTTGCACCCATAGGACACAGAAATTTGTCGCGATACCAATTTTGTACCTTTTTGTGATTGGAAAAAGATACCAAAACATCCGCAAGATAAGATAGTATTGGCCAGTATCAAATTCAAAGATCTTCACGTATAATAACAATACAGTGCAATCTCTTTTGAGACCCCCCTAAGGGACTAAAAAAAATAGGTAGTGGTCTTCATGGGGATATATATATATATATATATATATATATATATATATATATATATATATATATATATATATATATATATATATATATATAATTAGTGATAAACAAAACGGATCTGTAAATCGGTGGTCTTAATATAGAAATTATCTCTTTATGCAGGTGGTTTTAATTGTAGATTCTGCTGTATATAATATAACAAGAGGCCCATGGGCCTAATGCTAGGCTGGCATCGTGGCTATATTGCACCTGTTCATTTCAAAGCTGTGAGTTCTCAAGTGGCTTCTGAACATAAAAGCTGAATGCAAAAAATTGCCCACCAGATGGCAATTCGCTCCACATGTAATCATAGTTTATTTGTGCAACTCCTGTGATGAATATTGTTGCATATGCCAAGATAACAATGGACGAGTCCTTAACTTTATGTCCCTAGTGACCTTGCGACAGAAGATCAAGGACATCCAGATTATGTAATACAAGAAGCCTATAGGCCAGCCTGGTGCTGTGCTGACATTGCCACTGAAGTCCAATCTACACCCTGCCATTACAAAATCACCTCTTTCAAATTTACAGGCATGGCGACTTCACAAAAATAGGTCAAAGTCACTGATATTATATACGATTTTAGCTTTGGACATTGTCTATACATCCTACAAATTTGGCAAGTCTAATCAAATTACTTTTTAAAATATTGAATTTTATATCTTAAAACACATTTTGGCTCATAATTTACACCAAATTATAGGTGGCGTCACTAGTTTCATTGCCAAATTGGACTTTGGCCTCCCCCACAATCTCACCGAATTTGGTGAAGACCTGCCGCAAATTAAAGATGCTAGAGCGTTCACAAGATTTTCATATTTTGACCCCTAAATTGCATAATATTGTATGTGGTGCCACCAATATCACAAATAACCTTGCTAATTTTTATACCACCCATAATTCTTGATATAATGGGCTCAGTTGAAAACTGTGGACAGTACTGCGGTCACAAAATTTTCACATTTTGACCTCTATAGTACATAATACTATAGGTGGCACCACCATCATTGATGTCGACAAAGAATTTTATACACTTTATAACTCCTAAACGTTATATGGACCAACACAAGATAACCCCAATATTCAAACTGGCCATTTGACCTTAACCTTCCACTCGGATTTACAAATTGTTATGTTTAAAATATGCGCCCTACATCCAGCTTTCCACATAGAGTCTGTTTGTTCAAATCAGGTACTAACTTTTCGAGTTATTGAGGAAAAACAATAAATTTGGACAAGCGCCAAACTCAGTAATTACCTGGTCACAGTGACCCAAAAAGCAAGTCACGAAGTACAGTTTTATGTATTATGTATTCAAGTGCAATTTTGATCTGGAGGCTCAATTCTCTGTGCCATTGATGTCCGAGCTACACCCTGCCATTACAAAATCACCTTTTCAACAGGCATGGTGACCTCACAAAAAAGGTCAAGGTCACTGATATTAAATAACATTCTACCTTTGACAATGCTCTATACATCATATAAATTTGGCAAGTCTAATCCAATTACTTTTCCAAACATGGAATTTTATATCTTAAAAGACATTTTAGCTCATAATTTCTGCCGAATTATAGGTGGCGCCACTAGTATCCTAAGCAACTTAGACTTTGACCTCCCCCACAATCCTGCCAAATTTGGTGAAGATCTGCCCAAAATTAAAGATGCTCGAGTGTTCACAAGATTTTCACATTTTGACCGCTGTATTACATAGTAATATAGGTGGCGCCACCAATATCGAAAGCGGCCTAGATTTTCATAGCGCTGAAAGTTATATTGGGCTAACTTGAAAACTGTGAGACGGTACCGCGCTAACGAGCAAAAGTTTACGGACTGATGGACGGACGGACGGACAGACATGAGCGTGAGTGAGCGGGTCGCATAAGCTCTGCGACCTTTGGTCAGCAGAGCTAAAATGGCGACCTCCAACTTTAGGAACTCAGGAACGTCTGAGCAAACAGGTGTAACCATTGCAAAAAACATAATATACACACATGAAACAAAATAAATTCCGTCAGTTGGACAGCTCAAGTCCTCCAAGTGCGGCATGTTTCCTTTTTGGTTCCGCTTTTGTATATCTGCGAGGATATATTCAGGAAGCCACAAATAATCAATGATTTTTTTTTTAAACCCAGCGCGACGATATGCAACAAACGGCATGTACGTCTCGGATACAGGTAAGAGAGCAAGCGGACTGTTCAATTTGGGCAGGCTGCCATTATTAGTTTTCTTTGAATTTTACATATGAATTAGCGGATACGATATTTGACTTTTCGCGACACAAAAATGCACACGGTATTAGAATTATGTTATCTCTTCGAACCGAAGATGCGTCTATGTGTTACACCATGACAAGTAGAGATGGCAGCCAACCAGAATTTCTAGAGCCGGCTCAACCTATACTCTGAGCCGGCGCGCGCCGAATTGAGCCTACGGCTCAGTTGGCTCTGGTTTATATGTATTGTAAATATGAAAATAAAAAACAAAAGAAAAATGTAGTACACTGTAACGAAGAATTGATTTTTTTTTACGCCTTGTTGGCGTCCCCATGTTACACCAACTTCTAACAGCTTCGCGATCTCACGGTAAACAATGCTTATTAAGAAAAATGCGCACGCCCATCTTTATTAAAACATAAAACAACAGTTTACAGCAAGTTTTCACGAAAGAGGTCTCCTTTTTATACATTTATTTCATGTAGGCCTATTATCCACAACAGCATTACCACGAGTCATCCGCTAAGCCACGGCTTAGCCGAATCTAAAAAATTCCGAGCCGGCACTGGGATTTAGAAGACATTAGCCGGCTTAGCCACGGCGCGGCTAAGCCATTGCCATCTCTAATGACAAGCTTATATGTCAAAGGGAGAAATGGCTCCACTGGAACCACTTGTCATAGTTGGAAATAATCCGAAATAGTTGGTCATCCGATCTCTGGTCGTTGATCAGGGCTGCGCCTCAACTTTCCTTATATTGTAACTCGCAAAGGGCACAGTCTGCGTGCTTTACAGTGATACAAAGCTACCCAATGTGCAAGTTTTGCCGTTCTGGCCAGCAATAAAGTAGAGGGATCTATGGCGCTATAGACTGTCTTGTAGATATTGAAGTCCGAGCGTAGCAAATACGGGGCTTTGGAGTTAACAAATCACGAGATTCTAGCAACGTTATGACTTTCACGCCTTCAATAGATTCTAACAGATATAAGGAGTTAATGTGTATTTATAGTCAATCATCAATACTGTCTTGGACAACTTAAAAATATATTTCGGTGCAGTCAAACCAGAGAGAAATTGTTGCATTCGTGACACCAGATACGATCCCTTTGTCAAATTACGATGCACCATACGAAAGAGCATAGCGTTTGGTCCTTTTGATGTTTTGGCTCCGCAAACGAGTTTTAATTTTCCCTGGAAAATCATTTGTATGATACACATGTATCTTTTTATGCCGACGTGACAAAGTATGCCGATAATAGGAAGCAATAGGCATAATATATATATATATATATATATATATATATATATATATATATATATATATATATATATATATATATATATATATATATATATATATATATATATATATATTCGCAGCAAAACCAAGAGATATGATGGAAAGGAACCGTGGGTTACGAGGTCTTTGTCCACGAAAATTTAAAACGAATTTAGTTACCTCTGAACATCGTCAATAAGTACACGAGGTTGTATCTTCTGGACCGACAGTTCTCGTGTGAATTCTTTTGCTTCTTTGTCTGATAGATGAATGTCTACATCACATGGCGTCACATCCGGCGAGTTCCAGTAATCTACCTGCGGTAAATTATACAACAACAACAATAAAATCATAATAATAGCCTTCTGGAAAATATGTTTTTCATTATCATGAGAGCTATACTTTTAGATGCATGAAACTGACTGAGTATAACTGCCTGTCTACCTCGTCATTACTGCGTGTGTATTGACAGCAGTGAATCTTCCGGTTTGAGGCCAGATACATGTGTCTACTATGACAGATCCCTACTTGTGACTTTTTCAGGTTCTATACTGTGACGGGTTGTATTTATGGGTGCTTCGCCGTGAAACAATGGATTTTTGGTATTCTATCGTGAAATAAAGTGTTTATTGGGTCTTTACTATGAAATGGTGGATATGTTCATCGCAGATCGTGGAACAACTTATTGAAGCATTTTGACAATGTGTTTTAGAGGCTCTACACCGTTAAATAATGAATGGGTTTTTCAAAGGTCATAATGACTACAAATTGAATGTTTTCAAAGAGATAGATTGTTGATTATTTAAGCACACAACACAGCTAAACTATGTGATACAATGCTAATGTTCAAAATTTATGTGAATTTTTATGTCATACATATATTTTCGAATATCAAAACCTAGAATTTGGAACACTCTATGACAAATAGCATGAAACAATTTCTTTTTTTAAGTATGTGGTACATATCTAATTAGGTAATAACAAGTTGAATATCGATAAAAGTACAAGTTAATGTCAGTATGGCACCACTTAACTCTTCTGGTGCCAAGTGCCACCAAATCCGAATTACTTACAACGAACTGCCCTTAATTATAATAAGGGTGCTAGATTAATGTTCATAGTAAAAAGACCTTTCCCTCAAGTCCAAGCACTCCTGCTGTTACATAGAATATAAGAAACTAGGTCAACAGCTTTCATCGCGCTTTGGAGACATTGCGCCTAAACCTCGCCGAGAAAAGCTGTTGACTCAGTCCAGAATATGGAACCAAAAGAGTTAACTCAAGTACCAGCCATGTTTGGATAATTTTGTTCATCTTGAGATCTTCAGACATTCTGATAGATGCACATGTTGTCTGTCACGTAACCAAATTTACATGTTCTAGCCCCAATGCAATCGGAAGAAATAAATAGTTTACGTTATATGTTAATATAGTGGTCAATATCCCACTTGATCACAGTCAATGGTTAGATGCATCAAACGGATCGTTTCATATAAATATACCTCTAAAACTAATTCCATTATTTTAATCGAACAAAAATTCATTCTTTCAATAAATCCTTGAGAACATGCGCGTGTCAGAAATTTTCGAAGAAATGATCTGCGATTTTTAACCTATTCTTGTTCCGATTACGACCTGAATAGCTTTCATTGGCTCGGGTTGGGCCCAACCCGCACCAAGAAAAGCTATTGATTTAGCTATACGGCGTGCCACTGTTAATTGTGCTACACACAAAGCTGAGCAAAAATGATTTTCTGGTAACGAGAAATTTAAGTAAAAACGTTAACGCAGACGACAGTTTACATCCGGGCCCTCATGGGTTATTCTCCGCGGGAAAGGGTTAAATGCGCACCGAGAATGAAAAGTGACACAAACGTTACTATTTTCTAAAATGTTTGACATTTTCCTACACGTGCATCACATTTGGCAGAAAAATTGCTCATATAAAGTCAACCACATTTTTGCGACACGTGTATCGAGGTCATAATAGCACAATATTCGATATTTTATCTTGACTATTACTCAAGATGTGTTCAAGATTTCATTCAAACACATTTTACCCAAAGCGCATGTGTTTATAAGACAATTAAAAATCTGCGTTCCATTCTTAGTGCAGATGGATTGTACAAAATTCTGCAGTCAACTGAATGTGTAGATTTATAATGTTAGGAACGCATATAGGCATCTCATATTCTTTCAAGAATGAAGTCACTTTACCAGATTGAACCTTCCCTTAAGGATTAGAACAGCTTGCTAACGCTAACACACACACACACACACACACACACACACACACACACACAAACACACACACACACACAGATATATATATATATATATATATATATATATATATATATATATATATATATATATATATTGGAATCTCTTTTTAAGACTACTGTGGGGACTGGATGGTGTGGTATCAACGGGGTGGTGGTCTTAATTGTTGATTATATATTATATATATATATGTATATGTATGTATATATATATATATATATATATATATATATATATATATATATATATATATATATATATATATATATATATATGCGGCAACATCAGATTGGGAACAAGGAAGTACATGCAAGAAACTGATAGGGTGGCGGGGAAAAAAGGATGGCATCTTATTTCGATGGCTTAACATTTCAATTGCTGCAAACATGCCCATTTTTAACTGT
Organism: Hermodice carunculata; assembly: GCA_964020975.1. Classification (NCBI taxonomy): domain Eukaryota; kingdom Metazoa; phylum Annelida; class Polychaeta; order Eunicida; family Amphinomidae; genus Hermodice; species Hermodice carunculata. Next base: position 87,119,001 of record OZ026621.1, on the reverse strand, counting down.
AGGTGTTTAATGCGGAAGTTAACTTGAACATTCTTCATGGAAGGATACATATTGACATGTACCAAGAAGACTCTTGATCCATTTCAGAGGAGCATCGCGAATATCGTAACGGTTCATTTACGTATCAGATTAGCATCATTCTAAGTATCCAAAGCTTTAGTAAATCCATTGTATTTGTGTCTTTTTGGCCCGAACCACTTCCTAGTAGTCATTGCCCTATTCCGCAGTCCGAACTCTTGACTCTCCATAAGCTAACCTGTCCCTGTCTAACCTATATACATATGGAATTACTATTGTCCATATTACATACACAAAAGAAAAAGACCTGGTGGCAGACTGTAAAATTTCACCTCAATAAAAACCACACTTCAGATATTCCTTCTCTTCAACACGAAACTCAAACTGTAACTGACAATGAAGCCAAGGAACAACTTTTAACCGAATTCTTTGTTTCCCAGGCTTTAGTTGATGATTCCAATTTTTCTCTCCCTCCTACTGAGCAAAGACTAATTTATTACAATATGTCTCTGTTAGCGAAATTGAAGTACAAAATATTCTGCAAAGCCTTGGTATTAGCAAGGCTAATGGCCCTGACGGAATAAGTGCACGTTTTCTAAAGGAAGGTGCATCGGTTATTTCTTAGGCTGTAACTAAATTATTTATCTCTTCATTAGATTGCCAAAGGAATTATTTGTTTACGGGGGTACTAGCCCTTGGAGCCGAGTCATAACAGGCGTGTCCCAGGAATCAATTCTTGGTCCTCTTCTATTTTTGATTCATATCAACGACATAGTTAATATTGTTAACTCATCAATTCGATTACTTGCAGACGATAAAGTTCTTTTCATATCTGTGGAAGACCCAGTCCTTGCAGCGAATGCATTAAATTCTGATCTACAAGAAGTAGAAAATAGGGCACAAAAATGCCTAGCGTCATTTAATCGAGCTCAAACTAGTACCATGATCGTGTCCAGGAAACGCACTTTAACAAAGTATACAGATTTGTTTTTTGTTTTTGTTTTTTTGTTTTTTATGAAAGAACCCTTACACAACGAACAACAATACAGGCACCTGGGATTGGCTTTACGTTCAGATTTAAGTTGGTCAAGTCATATTAATAATTTGGTTACTACAGGTATGAAGATGGTCTATATCATGAAGTATCTACAGTTTAGGTTAACGAGGCGATCTTTAGAAATTTTGCACTTCTATTTTATTCGTCCAACTCTGGAATTCGGTTCTGTTGTGTGTGTGTGGGGGGGGGGGTGTACATCCAATGACTGTCAACAATTAGAAAAGGTAAATTTGTCCTCTCCAAGAGTAAATACAGGAGCCACAGTTGAGACTAATCATGATACAATTTTTCAGGAATCTGGAATTGAAAAATTATCACAAAGAAGAAGGAAGAATAAGTTAATCATTTTCTACAAAATATTAAATGGTGATGCATCTCAATATTTGATAGATTTACTGCCAAGCTCTGTTGGTCAGCGGAACCGGTACAATGTTAGAACTGGTTATATAACTTCTTTGATTCGGGTCCTGACCAATCTATTCAATGCATCCTTCTTACCATCAGTTGTTCGTCTTTGGAACGACTTACTGCCCGCCACTCGTGATACTGAGTTTCTAGATTATTTTTAAAATAAATTAAACCGTAATAAGTTAAAATTAAATCCCCTATTTTACGTTTGTACGAGGCGAGTAGCTGTTTTACATGCACGTTTGCGCATGAAATGTAGCATGCTTAAAGCAGACCTGTTTAAAAATGCTCTTACTGACTCCCCTAGGTGTGCCTGTGGTAGTGCAAATGAGGACCCTTTCCATTATTTTTGCGAAAATGCACATTTTAGGACAGACCGTTATAGACTGCAAAACACTGTAATCCCCTTGGTACCGTTTACAGTCCAGACATTATTGTTTGGTTAAAAAAAACTCTACTTTTCAAGATAACGAAATAATTTTCAACGCTGCACATTCATGTATCCAATCGACAGGCAGGCCTGGGGCAGTCACTTGATAGTAAATGTATCCATATGGCATGCGATTAACGAAGTACATATTCACTATTGTATTTGTGTCATTTTGTCCAGAACCACTTCCTAGTCATTGTTTCATTATTACTGGCGGCACTCGTCAGGGTAGTTGCCTCTCTCCCGTTTTCTTCAATCTATTTATCAATGGATTACTCGAAGAACTTCATGCTTCACGTCGCGGTTTGCATTTCAATAGAGAATGCATCAACTGTGCAGCCCATGCAGATGAAGTCAGCCTTCTCAGTCCTACGGGACCAGATCCGCAGGCCCAGATCAATACATGCACGAATTATGCGAATATGTGGCGGTTCAATTTTGGAATTAAAAAGTCTAAATATATGGTGGTTGGTGGAAACATATTTCACAAACTCCTCGCATGGAACCTCAAGGGTTTACCCATTGAAACCGTTACATTGCATGATATCCTCGGAGCAGTTTTCAATTCATCTTGGTCCAGCGCATGTGGAACAACGGATCGGATACAGAACTGTCACCTTGCATACTTTGGTCTTAACAATGTTGGAATGCTATATACCGGTGTTCATACTGATGTTAAAATGTCCCTTTGCAAAACTGTCTGCTTACTTATGCTGCTTTATGGAATTGAATGTCTCCATGTTTCAAAATCTGATGTTAATAATTTGGATTTTGACTCAAGCTAATCTCGTAAAGCAATCTCGTGGACTTGGCAAATGTTCACATCACTCCAATTTGTGACATGCAGAAAATTTGCCTTCTGTTCATAGTTTGATTAACCAACGGACAGTTTCTCTCTTTCATAAATCATGTCATTCTGATACTCCACTTTGAAAACTGTTACTGTTACACATGGCTCAGGATTTGTTACACGGTACGTTGTACGCAGGGTCCTTAGTGTCGCGCATTATCTCACTTGATCTGTCACCTGTGAAGTTAGCTTTTAATGATACATACCCAAGACTCATCGCCCATGGTGCTGTGGATACCCCTGATGGAATTATAGCCTCCTTAAGATTTTTAATTTACTCGGACAATTATTTTTAACCATAGTCTACAGAGCATATTTTAACTGGACTTCTAACCAAATTCTTTTAGTTCATATTATTTCGCTGTATGCTTTTATTTCCAGCTATGTAATTACTTATTTCTCCCATGCGAAGGTTCTAATAAAATTATCATTATTATTATTATTATTATTGTTATTATTGTTGTTGTTGTTGTTGTTGTTGTTGTTGTTGTTGTTGTTGTTGTTGTTGTTGTTGTTGTTGTTGTTGTTGTTGTTGTTGTTGTTACTGCACGTCTGAGCTCGTGGGACTGCAAGCATTTCAGCACAGTCAATGACGCGTGGGTCACATGGGCAAACATTGTTTTGGAAGTAGGTAAGATGGTGGTGGGTAAAACCACGGTCAAAGGTCACGCTAGTCGCCTGTGGGACTCGGAAATTAGTAACTTGACTAAAAACAGAAAACATGCAAATAGATTCTATAGGTATTGGTAAATATAGGTTCACTGTAATCCCGACTTAGTGCAAAATCTTTGGAAAGAATATTTAAAAAGAAAGCATATAATTCAAGATAAAATAAAGGCCAAAAGGGTAAATGACAAAATAAGAGTTACCTCTCGCCACTCCCAGAAAGGTACGAAAAATACTCTGGCGCATTGGCGCATGTTGAAACGTCTTAATGGCAGTAATGACTGCCCTATAAGGATCATAGACTCACGTGACAATACACGGTAGGCTATATTGAGGATCCGAAAGAGATCAGTGAAGTCCTAAAGGAGTATTGGCAAGGCTTACGGGTTTCAAATTACCAAAATAAAAATAATGGTAACAAGAAACAAGGTGAATCGGAGAATACCTTGGAAGAGTTACTTTGAAAACTGGTGAACCAAAGGGTGTCACTGATGTTTCAATAGACTTGGATAAGGTAAAATCCGCCATAAAAAGACTGAAGCTAAGAAAGGCCTGTGGAAGAGATGATATTCCCAACGATTTTTTAGAGAATGACAGTCTGGATAACTACCATGGTATCACCTTAATGTCAAAAGTTCACAAACTTTTCACTTATGTAGTCGAATTAATATGCAAGTCATTTTTAGAAGAGAATGAAATTTTAGGCGAAATTTAGGAGAATATCGGAAAGGTCGTTGTTCGGGAGATCGGTTTTTATCTCTGAAAGGTATATGTTCTTTAAGAAAAAGTCGAAAATTGAAAACTTGGCTCGCCTAACTTCACATCTCTAAGACCTTCGACAGGGACAGACTGTTTCTTCATTTATGGAAAAAGGGAGAGCAGGGTAAGGCTTGGCGCCTGATAAAAGGTCGCTGCAGCAAAGTTGACAATAACGTAATATGCCGTCCATGTGAGAGTTCGTGGTTTGAGGTAATGAATGGAGTAAAGCAGGGGTGTATTTTATCTCCCACACTATTTTCACTGGTAACGTCTGATCTTGCAGACATGCTATATGATCATAATCTTGGAATCCCATTTGCTAAAGGCAAAATTCCGTGTCTTCTTTATGCAGACGATGTTTGCCATTCAGGTGACAACGAGGAAAACTTACAGAAAATGTTATGTTTCTCATGCTTTTGCATTGAAATGGAATGTGTCTTTAAACAATAATAAGTCTTAAGTAGTCGTAATTGGCAAACGTATAACTCATGAAAAGAAATGGAAATTAGGTAGATGTTTATTACAGGATGCACCACGTACAAGTATTTGGGTATTGTTTCTTCACAATTATTGAATGATTCGACACATGTTAAGTGAGGCTATTATCGTGGCATTTTGTCTTCTCGTGGCAATATTTAACAGGGTTAATTTTGGTAACAGTATTTGGAAAAGTATTGTATTACCATTTAATTCTCACGGATGTTCTGTTTGGCTCAATAACACTAAAGAGAGTTTGTCGCCTCTTGTTTCATTTCAGTATTCCATAGCAAGAGCAATCCTTTGCATTATATCATGCCCAGCAATGTCAGCTACTTTTAGCGAATTAGGCTGGTTACCGATTGATCTTATTTTGAATTGACATCGTACTAAGTATTTTCACAGAATCGGGTACACATTACCCGATACAAGGTTATGTGAACAAGTTTTTCGTAGATTTAACATATGATTATTTCGATGGAAACGGTGTGTTTTGGCCATATTATTCGGAATTACACAATGTACTTTAAAATATAGGTTTGGATCGTGCATTCTGTTGTCAGAATGAGTTTTGGCTAGAACCATATTTGAAATTCAGTGTAAACAGTTATGTAGTTTCATTTCGTCAGGACATTGATGACGGCTCTTCATTTTATTGGTATCGGTTGATTGAGATATTTACTTTTCGTGAAGAATGTATGTTTAGTTGTAATGATTTTCAAGAAACCCAATTAAAACTAAAAGAGACTGATTTTCCAACAGAAAATCAAATGTCTCCCGGTGGAACACTTACGCCTATGAATAAGCTACAGGTGATAACAAATTACAAATGACCAAGTTTGCTTGAAAATTACAATCCTATTTTAGCTCTCACCTAGATACATTACTCTAGCAATTTTCATCAAGTTCTTCCAGACTTATTGCAAAGAAACCAATTTCACATAAATGACCCTGTGACCTTGAAAATTAGGTCAAGGTCATCCAAATACAATCCCAACATTGGTCTTACCTTGATACATAATCCCACCAAGTTTCATTAAATTCCATCAAGTTCTTCATGACTTATCGCACGGAAACCAATTTCACATAAGTGACCCTGTGACCTTGAGAATTCGCTCAAGGTCATGCAAATACAATCCCAACCTAGGTCTTGCCTAGATACAAAATCCTACTAAGTTTCATCAAATTCCATCAAGTTCTTCAAGACTTAACGGACGGACACCAATTTCACATAAGTGACCCTGTGACCTTATAAAATTAAGTGAAGGTCACCCAAATACAATCTCAACCTGGGTCTTACCCAGATACATAATCCTACCAAGTTTCATCAAATTCCATCAAGTTCTTCAAGACTTATCGCACGGAAACCAATTTCACATAAGTGACCCTGTGACCTTGAGAATTTCCTCAAGGTCACCCAAATACAATCTCAATCTGGGTCTTACCCAGATACATAATCCTACCACGTTTCATCAAATTCCATCAAGTTCTTCATGACTTATCGCACGGAAACCAATTTCACATAAGTGACCCTGTGACCTTGAGAATTCGCTCAAGGTCATCCAAACACAATCCCAACCTAGGTCTTGCCTAGATACAAAATCCTACTAAGTTTCATCAAATTCCATCAAGTTCTTCATGACTTATCGAACGGAAACCAATTTTACATAAGTGACCCTGTGACCTTGAAAATTAGGTCATGGTCATCCAAATACAATCCCAACCTAGGTCTTGCCTAGATACATAATCCTACCAAGTTTCATCAAATTCCATCAAGTTCTTCAGGACTTAACGAATGGAAACCAATTTCACATAAGTGACCCTGTGACCTTGAAAATTAGGTGAAGGTCACCCAAATACAATCCCAACCTGGGTCTTGCCCAGATACATAATCCTACCAAGTTTCATCAAATTCTGTCAAGTCCTTCAAGACTTATCGCACGGAAACCAAGTGTTGAAGAAGAAGAAGAAGAAGAAGAAGAAGAAGAAGAAGAAGAAGAAGAAGAAGAAGAAGCAGAAGCAGAAGAAGAAGAAGAAGAAGAAGAAGAAGAAGAAGAAGAAGAAGAAGAAGAAGAAGAAGAAGAAGAAGAAGAAGAAGAAGAAGAAGAAGAAGAAGAAGAAGAAGAAGAAGAAACGGGCACTAAAACAATATGTCCCCCGGCTTCCACCGAGAGACATAATTTAAAGCACGTACTGGTTGCCTAGGTATTAAAGCGAACCTGGTAAGATGGGACATGACCGATTCAAAATGTGACTTTTGTAAGAATGCCACGGAGGATGGTCCCCAATTTCGGTTCCTTTGTCCCGCTCTAAATGCAGTCAGGAAGGCATGTTATAATATGGTAAATTGGAAACCGATCTTCCGAACCTGGGACATGAGGAAATATGGAACCGTTGCTGGGGACCATCGATTTTGAGGAAACTTTGTTCCTTTCTAGGAGACCATAGGCAATTGTTTAACAGCAACGTTGGGGCTTTGTTCCATAAGATTTGTAAAGAGTTTTTAAGAAGGGCGTGGAGTGTAAGGCTCGCATTCTATGCGGACAAGCCTAGAGCGACCAGCCAGTTATTTTAATATTTCTGTTTCATACATGTTTGTATGTTTGTACTGAGCTTTTATTTTCTTGGACGCAACAGAGGCTTACTCTGAGTCTCTGTTGCACCCGCTTTAAAGGGCTAGAATTTGCAATATATAATAATAATAATAATAATAATAATAATAATAATAATAATAATAATAATAATAATAATAATAATAATAATAATAATGATGATGATAATAATAATAATAATAATAATAATCATCATCATCATCATCAGCAGCAGCAGCAGCATCATCATCATCATCATCATCATCATCATCATCATCATTTAGAAGTTCATGACTCAAGAAAAAATATAAAGCAGACGATACTTGAAATAATCAGTTATTGTACGTAGTCGACGGGGAAGTTTAAAAAAATGCATTCCATTTTATCTTTTCGTATACTGCCAACAAAAAAAAAACTGCGTCTGCAATGCAATCCCTTTGTGCTTACAAAATTTTACATTTCGAGAACACGTAGACAAAAATTACAACATCAGTGGACATGTACTGACCTCTCACATAACATGGTTCCCGCGATTTTTCCTGTCGTAAATCTACGAAAGAGCTTATACCAAGTGGGTATTATCTCATAGGAGACCTTTAAGGTTCAAATTACTTTTTCTGTCAATTTCCTCGGTGGGAAGTACGGATTATATGTTCATGAACATTTCAACGGGAACTAAGCAACAGGAGAAGCTGTTTTGTCATATCTTGGCCAGAATAGCACGCAGACAATCATGTGTGAAGAGCGTAATATAAAAGTTGGTTTGAGTAGACTTCATAGTGAAGTGAGCTGGCTGTGAGATGATATGGCCAATGTCCCAATTGATATTCTGGCGGAGAATGGGCAGCGAAGTTTCTGTTCTCTGCAGCGATGCCTAAAATTGTGCAGAGTGGACAGTTGGTTTCAGATCAATCGGCAGCTCAGATAATGATGCCTGGCTTGTTTGAAAGCATGCTTGTAACAGGCCAACAAAGTGTGTGGAAATTTAAATAGAAAGAGTAGGACTATGACAAAAATACACTAGCTTTAACGAAACTGATGAGTGTCACGATGGTATGACGGAAAACGGTAACGGCGGCGCAGTTCTGTGCAAAGATGCACTGACAATGCAGGCAGCATGTGCGTGCAACAGAAAGTTGTGCTGATCAGATTCCTTGCAGGTACAAGTGGACCGTTTTGGTAATAGGTAAAACTAAACGGAATGGTGATTGGGGTCTATGTTGCCCTGCTCACCTGGGGAGGGGGGAGCACTACCCATATTTTAGGATGGATATGCTCCACTGAAGGTATGAAACCCGGACCCAATGAGAGCTAATCAATAAGAAAATGGGGAGGTCTTTGGGAGCTGGTATTGACAAAGTCCCAGCGCAGAAGTGCACATCCCATAAGGGACAAAGAGCCGTAGTAGTACAGTTTATGGGGGTCTTTGGGAGCGACAATTTTAAAAACATGGGGCCTTCAGGATCGATGGTTTTAAAAACGGGGATTTTTGAGAGCGACAAGTGGTCAAAAATGGGGGTATTTCCCGCGGAGCCTACACGTAATACTGAGAAATGGGAGTGCCCGCCCCCCCCCCCCCCCGCCCCGCCTGCTCAATACAAACACCGGTTGCATCAACAGATATGGTGGGATGCATAGACAATGCTGGCAGCAGGTATAAAACAAAACAATGATGCCTCGGTTCTATATTGGTGTATACAGGCACTGCTGGAGGTAGGTGTAACAAAGTTATATTGCCTCGGTTCTATGTTGGTGTATACAGATACTGCTGGTGGTGGGTATAACAAAGTTATATTGCCTCGCTTCTATGTTGGTGTAATAAAGATACTGCTGGCGGTAGGTGTACAAAATTATAATGCTTCGATTCTATGTCGGTGTATGTTGACACTGTGCTGGCAGTAGGTGTAACAAAAGTTAGGCCTATGCCTCGCTTTTATGTTGGCGCACACAGATAGTGGTAATAGGAGATATCAGAAGTCATATCACAGTGCTACGATGCGTATATGGACAGAGCCGGAAAAAAGACTATGACAGAAAGTAATAATGCCTCTTTCTCTGTTGGCGTCAATACACAGTGATTACAGTGGGTAACATTGCGTTGGTTCTATGTTTGGGGGGGGGGGGGGGCAATGCTAACAGTAAACACGAAAGAAGATCACTTACGCCTCGGCCCTGTGTTGGTGTGTAGAGTCAGTGCCGGTACTTGGTAATATGGGGTCGGTGCTATGCTTTTGTATGTGGACAGTGCTGACAGTGGGAATGACAATATAATAATAAGGAATCAGGAATCAGGAATTTTTATTCGACCAAAGCATCACGATAATATCGTTACAAGTAACAATATAGCAATATAAGATGGTAATACAGATGTAAATTAAAATGCAAATACATATTGGTCTGGGAGACGCATATTAAGATCTTCACAAGATCGCTATCATATGCGCCACCCCCAATGTAATAATACGTCGTTCTATATTGACATACAAGACATTGAGTATTGCAGATGTAGGCCTACGTCGGTTCTATGTTGAAGTGCACGACAGTGCTAACAGTGGGTATGGCTGAAGGTGAGTAACACGTCGGTTCTGTGTTGATGTGCACGACAGTGCTGAAAGTGGGTGATGCGACGGTTCAGCACTTGTGTGTATGGACAGTGCTGAGTGGAGGTATGGCAGAAAACGTGTCCACAGCGATCAAATGTTTTCTATTAACTCTTTCAACGCCAACTGCGACTCAAGTCGAGCTGCTTGAGGCAAAATGTTCTCAATTATGATAAGGACGCTAGATATTATATTCCTTGTGAAATGATCTTTTCGTCAAATACTAGCTGGCCAAAAGTTCCAGAGAACATAAGAGTCCAAGTCAACAGCTTTCCTCCAGACGCTTTGGGTGCACCGCTGTTGACTCAGTCGAAAATTTGGCACTTAAAGAGTTTAGTCTGCTTAGGTGTCACTTTATTCTATTCGTTTTCAACTTTGTGCCACATGGTGGACTGAGTCAACACCTTTCTTCGGCGCGCTTTAGGCTCAGTGCTCGATTTTATTGTTTGTCATCCACCAGTTCGTGCGGCACAGTGTTAGGCATCAATATACTGTCATCAACCAGGCTCAGCGTATTCTGTGCCCAGAAAAGTAATAAAATGTCCATTATTTATGGCATGCTTTCACACGGGGAGGGGCTGCGCATGCAAGCTTTCAATTACTTTTGAGAGAGTCCAGTACTAATGTCCAGCCTGATGGTAGGAATTTACCAGCAGCATTGCATGGTTGTCGTCATCTGCATGTTCGGCCAAAAAGTTCTGTTAAGTGTATAGGCTATAAGAAAAGGGGTCTCGTGGAGTCTCACGGACACTTGACTGTTAGTGTAGTGATTCTATTATGCTCTGCTTCCCGTCAAAGCATCTATTTTGTAGAAGGCCTATACTTTAAGGAAAAAAGTGAAAGACCGGCGGAGTTTCTGCTAGTCCAGCAGTACCTGGTAATAATAATATACTTTATTTCTTTAATGGGGATCGAAAAAATTGCCGGAGGCTGATACAAATCCCTCTGCCCGAATAGTACCTGGCTTATGTGGCCACTCTATTTAACCAAAAAGGGGTGGCCACATACAGCAGTTGACCTGTCGCCACAAGTAAATTAAAAAAGATTCTTTTGTCATGAAAAATATGGCTGCACACAGCAGGTGACCTGTCCCGGCAGTGTCTGCATACGGCAGGTATCACTGTAGTCGTTCATCCTTGGCCAGAAGTTACAATAGCTGGACCGTATGCTAATCCACAAATACCCGGTCACCAGTAACAGGGAGACTTTGCGTGACTATCATCACCATGGCGAGCTAGTTATCAACATAATGACAGAAAAGTTAGCGCTGGAAGTCCGTGTTAAATTCAGATTACATTTAAGTGCGACTTCAGACACATTAATCTGGTTTCATGGGTTCCTGTAAAGAATCTTTACCTTATATGGCCCTTAAATATGCCCTTGCAGGCATTGGTGCCACAAGAGTTCTTTTACAACCCTGATTATTCAACAACAGCGGTGGCAAAATATTGAATGTTTAAAGACATGTTATATAGAGGAGAAAAATTTATGACACAAAGTTCCTTGACAGCCTTCTGCCTGCAGAGTTTTAATAACGTTTGGATGGTGTGACAAATATTCAGGTGATTATGTCTGTGTGCTAACACAGACATTTTCTTTCTTTCTTTCTTTCTGTCTTTCTTTCTCTTTATTTCTTTCTTTCTTTCTTTCTCTCTCTTTCTTTCTTTCTTTCTCTTTCCCAGCAATTTTATCCGACAATTTTCTCGGACACCATTCCATTTGGAAACTCCAAACTTGCCACGAGTATAGCTCCAGACATGAAGCCATGTCTATTCATGAAGAGGGCTGGTGATTTTGAAAATTATGCAAATTAAAGCCATTTGAAAATTTAAATCTTGAATATCTCGAAAATTATTGTAGATACAGATAGCCAAGCCAACTCCAATAAATATGTTTGTAACACTGCACAGTTTTGTAATTTACATGTGACCTCTAAAGGTCAAAGGTCAAGGTTATTTGGCCTTTTGAAGTTTTCATCCAGCGACAACTTTGTCAATTTTCGTCCAATTTCAGTCATGCCAGGCTCAAATTGTAGGTATTACTAAATATTTCGTCAACAGCTTTCATAAACAGGAACTGTGTGCTCGAGTTTATCTTTGTCTTCCCCGTTTGGGTCAGCTCAGATCGACTAAGCTGACCAAAAGGGAGATGGGTGTGTGGTTAGCAATTGTGTCAGTCACCATGTGATCCGTGCAACGGGAACACATTTATGGATGAACTTAAGAATCAAGAAGCCTCAACATGTCTTTACCATTAGAGTCAATCTGGTTCACTCACAAGGTAATTCAAATTTTGTACCACATTTGTGATCTAGGATTGAGTCGAGTTCACATATTTTCATAACACATAAACCCACTTCATTCGTACAAAAGAAATGGAGTAAAACTTGTCGAACTGGACACCGATGGAGATAACCTTTAAGTTAGATGTGTTGTCCATATCACACACGTACATACACACCCATCCACCACGCCTACCACCCCCGCACACCCTCCCCACACCGACACGACGAAAATTAAAGAAACTTGGCCTAGTAGTTCAAAATTTATACGATGTACATGATATTGTTGTACGTCTATATGCTGTACATTCTTGTCCTGACAATTGTTTTAAAATGTGAACACCGAATAATATTTTGTCCGTCTCAACGAAAACAAATCCGCCCTATGTTGTTCTATGCTTTACTAACTCCTGATACACTTGGTGAGGGGAAAACTGGTACCATCAACTGGCACCTGTGCAGTAAAGGAAGGAATACTGGGTAAGTTGAGCGCCAGTCCATGAACCGTTTGATTCTGATAGCATTTTAGTTGTATATGATTTTGCTCCTTGTACAAAATATATGTCATAATGATTTAGAACTCATTGAAGTTTTTCAGTGAGTGGTACGAAATAGGACTTTCTTCTTTGAATATCGGACTTGATAATGTTCAAATGGTACTTGTCTTTGCAGATTTGAGTTTGTTAAGTTTCTCTTTATATTTTATATACACGTGTGTGTGTTTGTGTGTTGTGTGTTGTGTGTGTGTGTGTGTGTGTGTGTGTGTGTGTGTGTGTGTGTGTGTGTGTGTGTGTGTGTGTGTGTGTGTGTGTGTCCTTCCATCGGCGTCACCATGGCTGTCCATCATTGAATACAGGCGCTTGGCTCATTCCTCTTGGTACTTTAAAAGGTACCGCAAACATCAAGCGGTAATTCTGAAGTGCTACCTTACAAGTAAAAATATGCAATGCGCTGCTTTATGAGCTGGCTGTGCAAATGTTTCCTATTTGCCTGCAGTTATGTTAAAAAAAATACCAGCACCGGTGATCTATAAAGAGGGTGGGAAAGGGGTTTCCCGTACTGGCGTGCTGGGGCTTTTTATTTACCGTGCTGGCGTACTGGAAGCCCTCTAATTTTACGTTTCGTACTATCCAAAATTTTGAAAGATTTTTATTTTCCGTACTACGCACTCTAGAAAAATAATTACCTGTACCAGCGTACTGACCCCCCCCCTTACCCCCCTTTATAAAAGGGGAGGTGAAGGGATTTTCCTACTAGGGTGCTGGGCATTTTATTTACCGTACTTACGTACTTCAAGCCCTTATTAATTTCTGAACTTCATACCATTATTTGTACATTTTCTTATTTTCCGTACCTTGTACTAGGGCAAAATTACTACTTGTACCAGCGTATCTCTTTAAACCCCACCCTACCCCCGTATAAATATCGCTGGATTCTTCTTATCTTTCAAAAATTACACACTTTATTAGATGACTTAATGAATCATGCTTCATGAGGCATCCACCGACAAAATCAATTACCCATAAGAGCGTATTTTTCGGATACATTATACACATATATAAAAACTAAATCGATAAAAATAAATACCTGGGAAGACGGTGGTTGAAACCTGTTTAGCAGCTTTGTTCCTGACATTGACAGGTTTGCAACAATCATTTTCACGCCGTAGTCAACATTTGAGCTGGATTTTTTCCTTCCATTTTTTACCTTGCTGTATGTCTTGACCACAGACAAGTGAACAATAAAACGTACGTTTACACACACGTCACATGTATTAAAAGAAAAACCTCGAAGTTCCACATAGGCTGCTTTTGTCCGTCTTTCGAAAAAGGCAGTGTCAGATTTCAGCGACCACTGTTCCATGAAGAAGAAATATATTCTTCTCTTCAGTCTGGCCTTCTCATTCATGTCAAGTACAGATCAACGTATATTATAAGACATAACAATACGACACTCTCGACAGTTGCAGTCGATCGTAGCTTTGAAAATTTACAACTTGTACATCCAGGTTGTGCACTCACTGCCTAGCGCTAATTATGTGTGTGCGCCAACACATTTGGTCAATTTTCATGCAATTTCGGTGATGCAACACTGTACATGTAAATCACAAAAACGTGCAGTGATGCAATACCTGCAAGTTGAGTCCAATATGATTAAAATGGGATGAAAATTGACCATGTTCTGGCTATATGAAAATTTCAAAGGTCCAAATGACATTGACCTTTGACCTGTAGAGGTTACATGTTAATTACAAAGTATGCAGTGTTGCAACACCTACAAGTTACGCCCAACATGATTAACATTGGATGAAAAAATTGACCAAGATATGGCTGGATAAAAATTTCAAATGACCTTGACCTTTGACCTGTAGAGGTCACATATAAATAACAAAAATGTGTAGTGTTTCAAACCTACAAATTGAAGTTGGATTGGTTACCTGCACCTATAATAGTTTTGAAGATATTCAAGATTTAAATTTTCAAATGGCCCTAATTTGCATAATAAACCGTTGAATCTCTTTACAAAAACTGAAGACTTCATCTTTGGAAGTATTATCATGGCAAGTTTGGAGTTTCTACGTTCCCAAACACCTGCTGAGCACCGTAGGTTTTCTCCGGGAGCTCCGGTTTCCTCCTACATTAAGTTTGGGATAATTGGGCTAAGATCTTGCCTACTGGACCCTGTGGAAGAACAGCCATAGGCTGAAAAGGCTATCCAGTATAAAGATGTTCGATTATTATTATTATTATTATTATTATTATTATTATTATTATTATTATTATTATTATTATTATTATTATTATTATTATTATTATTATTATTATTATTATTATTATTATTATTATCATTATCATTATTATTATCATTATTATTATTATTATTATCATTATCATTATTATTATTATTATTATTATTATTATAGTTTTCAAATGACATGTCGGACAGATTTGCCTGTAAAGAAAGAAAGAAAGAGAGAGAGAGAGAGAGAGAGAGAGAGAAAGAAAGAAAGAAAGAAAGAAAGAAAGAAAAAAAGAAAGAAAGAAAGAAAGAAAGAAAGAGAGAAAGAAAGACAATATGTCTGTGTTGGGGCACAGACATAAATGTGTGGAAAGCAGGCAAGAGTGCACTGCGACTTAAGGTATTTCAGTTCTTTTGACAGTTAAGTTTAGATATTGGGGAATAAATTCGTGTATTTGTACATTAATATGCAAAGGTGTTCCATAAATAAACAACGAGGCCACACAAGAAAGAAAGAAAGAAAGAGAGAGAGAGAAAGAAAGAAAGAAAGAAAGAAAGAAAGAAAGAAAGAAAGAAAGAAAGAAAGAAAGAAAGAAAGAAAGAAAGAAAGAAAGAAAGAAAGAAAGAGAAAGAAGTACAATATGTCTGTGTTGGGGCACAGACATAAATGTGTGGAAAGCAGGCAAGAGTGCACTGCGACTTAAGGTATTTCAGTTCTTTTGACAGTTAAGTTTAGATGTTGGGGAATAAATTCGTGTATTTGTACATTAATATGCAAAGGTGTTCCATAAATAAACAACGAGGCCACACATGGAATAAACTGATGAAGGATTATTATATCAGAATCGTAACATGTCCATCGGAAATCAGCTCATATGTGTTCCCGTGGGCGATATGTCCAGGTGTAGCCTGGGTGCCTACTTGAGGCAACGTCCCTTGACTAAAATTCTGAGCAGGTGTGAGAACTTTAAGACAAACAGGTCGATGTCCTTCTTTCCAACTGTTTGGTAAATATGTTAAAATAAACTGACATGTACTTTTGCCGCATAGACCGATTCAATGGGATGCAAGGTCTGAGATCGCGACACTTAAAAAAGAAAATATCAGGCATGATAAGCAGCTAGTGCCAGGTGTATCAGCTTGAGCCCACCCGTGAGGCAACTTTATCCATAAACTAAGTCTGCGTGGTTGTCTCCACAGCAGCCGTTACTGGTATTTTGTTCCGTAATGGCCTAAGAATTAATGTGATTTTATGAAATTAATACTTACTTTTAGGGAGTAATGAGTTTTCAAATGGTACGGAAAATATGTGGCTACGATAAAATATTTAGTTTATCAGTTGGTGAATATTATACAGAATATCCGTGTTATCAGACTAGGATACCAATTATGATATATTTCCCTCAAAAATATCACCTAAATGTGTAAATTTGTAGCAAAAAGATGGAAACGATAGAGATAAAATTCTATTCTGTTAATTCATCTACAGCTTTCAGCTGAACGGCCTGGAAAAATATGACCAAGTCGTGGATATTATTTAGCGTTATAATACAGACTCCATGCTGATATCGAGATGTTGAGGTGGCTCACTGAAGTCTCCGTTGTGGCTACATATTGTATATATCACTGCCCATGCTTTATCATATCCCAGATTCTCTATTGTGTGCCAGTGTACAAGGTACGAAGATGTCTTATAGTTTTACATTGTATTTTTGTATATCCCATTTTCGCTGCCCACAGAAAGCATCGTATACACATGTAAATCTTATGGAAAATAATTATACGGCGTGCCGGGCTGTGCAACAATTTATTCAAAATATCTGGCAGATTATTACTCCAAAAAATAAAAACGTTTATCTTCACTTCCACTAAATTTGCAATGTCAGCATAACGCCAATTTTTTAATCGGTGTGAGCTTTCCATTTCAATTTACACGCAAAGAGACAATTTGACCTAACGTAACCTCGTCTGGTGTCATTTTCCAGTTACAAATGTGTATCCCTGCATGATCACACCACGTTGTAAATTGTCACGTGTTTCATCTCTCCGGCATTGAATTGAATGCCCTTCTTTCTGACTGCGAAAAAGGTGTGCTTAAACTGTAGTAGTAGTAGTAGTAGTAGTAGTAGTAGTAGTAGTAGTAGTAGTAATAGTAGTAGTAGTAGTAGTAGTAGTAGTAATTTGCGACAGATTTTCTGGTTGAGTCTCAAGAATAGAATGTGTTTTTAGGCTCTTGTGCCCGTGGGATGCATTTATTGCTTCCCTTTCAAACAAACCAGAATTAACTGTTCATGAAAAGCTCTGCTGCCCGACCATTGAAGATTTCTTGGAAATATAAAATGATCTTTGATGGTCTCAGAAACTTGTAAGTCACGAAATCGTGACACGTGATACAAATTGACGACCAACAACTACGCAAGTCTTTGCTACACTCATTTGCTGCCGTGGCTGCAGAGTTACATGACAGATAATCTAGCAAAATACCATCCGACATCTCAACATAGGGTTTTGTGACTGCATTTGGCAAATATTAGATGATTTAATTAATCGATGGGAAGGTTTTGTGAGGACTGTGGCATGTTGAAGGAGGTCGTGGTACTTCAAGTCCCTGATGACATGACCTTCTGGCCACCACTGGAATTAAGTGTTTACAGAAAAAGGTGGACAGCACAGTAAAACCCAACATATCTCTCTCTCTCTCTCTCTCTCTCTCTCTCTCTCTCTCTCTCTCTCTCTCTCTCTCTCTCTCTCTCTCTCTCTCTCTCTCTCTCTCTCTCTCTCTCTCTCTCTCTCTCTCTCTCTCTCTCTCTCTCTCTCTCTCTCCTCTCCCTCTCCCTCTCCCTCTCCCTCTCCCTCTCCCTCTCCCTCTCCCTCTCCCTCTCCCTCTCCCCTTTTCGGGGGGGTGTTTGGGTTTTTTTTGTCTTTTTTTTGTGTTTTGGGTTTTTTTGGTGTGTTTTGTTTTGTTTTGTTTTTTGTTTTTTTGAGGGGGTGGTTTGTGTTCGTTTTTATTTGTTTAATGCCATGGTCTCATGTGTTTTACTGTCGTCTAAATGCTTTCTAAATAAGTAGGGTATCGCCACCATTGCATGACATTTGTGAAGTTGTTATTGAATCTTAATTAACAACTTAAATGACATTTCGCTGCATTTTGCAAGTCCTGGTCCACATAAATGTACTTTTTAAAATTTTTAACCCGTTACTGCCAAAAAAGACAAAGTCGATATATTTGTAGGTACCTTGGATGCTGAACTTCGAGTACGCCAATGAAATTTCATGACCAAAAAGACTCATTTCTGAAGGGGTCTACCTCAATTATTGTATAATCTTTTGACACAATATTGAAAGTTTATTTCAGCAGCTGAGGAGACGATGGTGAAGATCAGCGTGTAAAACATACAGGGGAGATTTATAGATACAATTACCCGCGTCATTTATCTGTCAAACCATATGCCCTGAGTTGTTAGCAGGTCACATGGTTTGACAGATTAATGACAAGGGTAATTTTGTATTTAGCTCGTATGGTCCATTAATAAAGTAAAACGACCGGTTTTTTTATCGCTTATTAACACTTTATTACATGGAACTACACAATGTTTACATTGCACGCAATCGTGCGCGTATTAATATTACCATCATGTTTACAAGAAAGGTGGTCAACCTAAATGGCAGATATTTTGAAAACATCATCGCTTCAAAGAAAAACACTACATTTACAGACACTTAATGAAGCCCTGACAACAAATTAATTTGGCAGGGAAGGTACCTGGAACGAAACATTGCCCTGGAATGTTACATCCGCAAACATACCAAAATATGGACCGGTGGAGTTCAACTGATATAATGCCGCAAGATTTTCTCTACAACTGATCGCAGCAGTGCGAGTTTTGGCCGGCGGCGGTAGCGGGCACATCAGACGAAAATGACGAATATATAGCGGCAGTTAAGGAACGAGACATATTTTCACTATATGACGGCGGTCTTTGAAATGAATCAGAATTGCCTTGCAACCAAAACCTTCAAATTTCTGGGATTCTGGCAAATGTAGTTCCGGTTATGGGACAAGGGTATATGGTTTGCCACATGCCGTGATGCATCCGTTGTCAGTTTTCAAAGCAATATGACACTAAGTACGAGATAAAGGGTCGAAATATTTGTCAAGCATGATGGTATCTACAGATGAAAGGCATGAATATTGATACCATAAGAGCGATACGAAAGATCATAATCCCCAGTGCATCTCTGTAGTACACCAATAGCGGATGCTAGGGGTACCTCATTTTCATAACACGTCACTTCCTGTCAGCAGTTCCTCACAACAGCAGGCCAATGAGAGGAGCTGGACTTAATCATCCTCCAGAAGTCTCCACAAGCAAGGATGCCAACCAAGG
The DNA here is from genome assembly GCA_964020975.1 of Hermodice carunculata. Lineage (NCBI taxonomy): Eukaryota > Metazoa > Annelida > Polychaeta > Eunicida > Amphinomidae > Hermodice > Hermodice carunculata. The sequence goes on along the minus strand of OZ026621.1, from coordinate 87,099,737 downwards.
GATATATAGCAGTCGCTACTATCTACAGTCAGCATCTTCTATTGGTCACATTCCAGCTTACAAGAAAATTAACACTTTTTAAAAACCCTGTCCTGTTTGCAAGCAGACTGAGTAGTCAATCTTCTTGGGCGCAGGTTGGCGGCCAAGGGCTCAAATCTTTGCTAAGTATACCTAACATGGGGCGAGCTGTTCTGATTGATGTTATTTCTGATATCATTCAACTTTATTTATCATTTGAATTACTTATCAAAACAAACTTAAGCAAAACATAAACGCAGACATTTTTCTATCCTGCATTTTGGAGAGGTTTAGGTGAGGAAGGGATAAGATGAGCATGCGCAACACTTACGTGATATTTCCCGGTGTCCGCGATCCCATGTAGCCTCCCGAGTTCATCTTGGTTATTAACATGAATCCTGAGTACTTTATGGCTGAAATGAAGCAAAATACACAACATGTCAAGACTCAGTTCCTCTTATCATAAAATTTACATGTGGTTCTGAAAGCAGAGATTTTTGTCACTGGTAACACTTGCAATATAAACCAGGCAAATAAGATTTGCATGGGAGCAAATTTGTCTGTGTTCCTTGTAGATAAGCACAATTTCAAATGTTAAAATTTCTGTTGTTTTGATAATCAAATATACCTTCAACACAATCCTTTGAATTGAATTTTGACTGGTTCCTCCCTCTATTATAGTTTTGAAACGATCAAGCATTTAAATCTTATAAATGTGCCTAATTAGCATAAATTTCTAGAACTTTCATTTTTGTTCAATCGATGCGCCCATATCACAAACCTACGAATTAAAGTTGGATTGACACCTCTGCCCAGAATACTTTTGATGATATTTAATTATCAAAGTTCACGAGTTTGCTTAATTAGCACACATTTAAATTTCACAATTTTCATTTTTATTTCCTTGGATGCACTTTTTGCACAATTCCATGAACTGAAGTTGCATTACACTTCTATCTACAACAATTTTAAAGATATTCAACATCTAAATTTTCTAAGTGTGCCTAATTAGTATCATTAGAGTTTTTTTAACTTCCCGTAGCATTGGATGCACGTATAGGACAAACCTGTAAATTAAAGTTGGATTAACACCTCTATCTATAGTACTTTGAAGATATTTAACATTTAGATTTGAGTGTGCCTAATTAACATAAATTTCACTTTCATTACATTAAAAGGGCCTACAGCAAAAATCTATGAATTGAAATTCAATTGACATTTCTATCTGTATTACTTTCAAAGCTATTCAACACTTGAGCTCTCCAAGCTTGTCTAATTCGCATAATGAAAAAAATTAATCGTCCATATTCATCTCAAGGGATGGGCTTATGACCTGGAATTAAAATGCTCTGGTGAAAAGACTGGTGAGAATGTGCTCCGCTGCCCAGGGGTTTGAAAATGTTGTCGGAGTGAATTAACAATTTGCGTGACTCTGCCGGTCCATCAGGTGCACTAGCGTCCGCGGAACAGCAACTGTATAGAGTCTGGGGCAAGTGTTCTTGAAAGCTATAGACAAAGGAGATAAGTCAAATGAGACAATACTGAGATTAAGGATCCAGGGTATAGAGTACCATGTCAGATAAACGGGGATATGAAACGGTGACAGCGAAAATCTGGTTTCAAAGCGTGACGTCATGGAGGCGGGCCTTCAGGCCCCGTCATCTCATGCCTGGTAACGAAAGTTGTGTTTCCTTGCTTCGATGGGGCGGCCTACGGCCGCTCGTGGCCAATGCCAGGACGGGTGGCGGGTTTGGTCCGGGTTTGGTCCTTCGGCCCCCACCTCTTCATTCCGTTTTTAGGGATAGTGTTTTATTGTCTGTAAGCCAATCTGTGTATTTTTTTTTGTTAGCTTGTTAGACTTGTATGTATACTTTACTTAGTTAGCTGATTTTGTATTTTCTCGATGAGTTTCATTTCTCTTTCCAACCTAAGTTTTGTACCTTTGTATCGCTATTTAGTACGTTTTCTCTTGTGTTCACTGTTATGCTTATTTCGATAGAATTATTTATAATTTTATTTCCTCATCCTTTGGGGTTCGATAAAATATTATGTACATGGGTATTGTTGATTTAAGTTCCCTTTTATTATTATTATTATTATTATTATTATTATTATTATTATTATTATTATTATTATTATTATTATTATTATTATTATTACGCCTGCCTTTGGTGAACTGGGACACTGGGGTAATCCATCACGGCATGGCCTTTGATAGGACATCGTCTGACGGTTCCCGATGCTCCTGAACATTAAAAGTCTTCCTTCATTTGAACGCAAAACAAGCAAGATAACTATAAAGTAAACCACAAAGACTATGACATGTTTGCATGTTCGCATCATTTCCATATCCACAAACACAATTTCGGCATGCCGCCGTGATACCGTTCTCATTTTGCCATGGGCCGTGGCTACCTATAGCCTCGTGACCGACCGTTAAGTATGATTGACCGGTTACATTGTTCTGCTGGGCAGATTAAAACCAAATAAATGACACATGGATGTTTAGATGTCCCCATGCCTGTGGCGGTTTTTTTTTTTTTTTTTTTTTTTTTTTTTTTGGTTTTGTTTTGTTTTGTTTTGTTTTGTTTTTGTTTTTGTTTTTGTTTTGTTTTGTTTTGTGTTTTTGTTTTGTTTTGTTTTGTTTTGTTTTTGTTTTTTTATTTTTTGGGGTTTTTTTGCTTTGTTTTTTTTGTTTGTTTTGTTTTGGTTTGGTTTGGTTTTTTGGTTTTTTTTTTGGTTTTGTTTTTGTTTTTGTTTGTTTTTCTTTTTTTTGTTTTGTTTTGTTTTTGTGGGGTTTTTTTTGGTTTTGGGGGGTTTTTTTGGTGTGTTTTTTTGTTTTTTTTCTGTTTTTTGTTTTTGTTTTTGTTTTTTTTTTGTTTTTGTTTTTTTTTTGTTTTGTTTTTGTTTTTGTTTTTGTTTTTGTTTTTTTCTGTTTTTTGTGTATTTTGGGGGTTCTTGTTTTTTTCTGTTTTTTTTTGTTTTTGATTTTGTTTTTGTTTTTGTTCTTGTTTTTGTTTTTGATTTTTGTTTTGTTTTGTTTTGTTTTGTTTTGTTTTTTTTGGTTTTGGGGGGGGTGTTTTGGTTTTGTTTTGTTTTTTTTGTGTAGTTTTTTTTTTTTTTGTTTTTTTTTTTTTTTTTTTTTTTTGCTTTTTTTCTCATATTTCTACTTTAGTTAGGAGCTGGAAATTTTGCCAACTTCTAGAAAGAACATTTATCTTGTAAAAACCGTTAAGATCTCAAAATCGCCTATGCAAAGGTTTTTAGTGTCTTATCTGTCCTTAACTGTTTAAAAACTGAAAGTCATGTTTTCCAAATGTGTACTGAGCTTGACACAAGAAGATGTTTGCAATCAGCTGGTCTTCATTCCCACCGAGTACTGTGCGCCGAGAAACATAACTCGGAGATATGGAACTATAGTTATACGCAAGAATCTAAGTGTCACTTTACCAGTACACAACTCATGTCACAGCGCCACGCTGGAAGCGTTTAGTTTTCACGATATAATCTTGAACTGATAGCAAAATGGTTGTCTTATCCTCATATGTACAATTCGGTGAAGCAAATAAATTGTTCCAGAGTAAAAGTGGCGAGATGAGAAACGTAGGCCTATATGTAGGCTCTTATGCTATCTCTTTGGATTATATAGAATGGACAAGCAAAAAAGTTATGCCAAGTATCTTCCGCTCAAGTTTGCTAGTCTTGAATATTACTGCCCTGTCTACAGAGGAATAACAGGGTTAGTCGCTATTTTGTCATCAGAGAAGCATTGGTCTTACTAAAATCCTAAATAAGTCAATGACGTTTGATTTTGACAGATTATTGAAAAAATCACCTTCTTCCATTTCTTCTTTAATCCGAAGATGACACTTTCGTTTTGATCAAGTGAATAGAGAGGCTGGTGTCTATTTCTATCTTTACAATTCAATATTGTACCGTCTCCCTCTTGCACCTGTACTGCCAAGGACGAGGATACTTATCATTAGTTTCTAGTTTGTCCCCGTTATTCAGTTTCAAGACTCAAATTATTGAACACTGTGTGTCATCTCTTGGCCCCTGGAGTAAATCCTACCATTATTACCTATTTGGCAAGCGACATCTTGATTACATGTTTCACCAAAGGTAGCAATGATTTACCCAAGGACACAAATGAATGTAGGGGCCTATATTTAATGTAGCACAGCTCTTCATAATGGAGACCCGAAGGTTCGAAATTTAAATCTAAATGCCTGCTCATGGTGAAAATGTTATATTCAATAGCTTACCTTATCTAGAACACTTCCTGTGGTGATTCATATTCGTATTGTCATTGTATACACTTAACATATTATTCCTCGATGTGTTTTCCCTCCGAATGGTAGCATTTTTGTTACTATTCTCATTGTACTGTACTGTGTGTCTTGTATATTCTCTGTGTGTCTCTCTGTGTACTGGAGAACCACTCGATTTGTCTCCCTTGTACTATTTTAGTGATCCAGATGAAATGAATAAGTTTACATCAAATTCTAAGTCGTGCCCTACAGTTGATGTCATTTCTTCAGTATCTGTAGCCGAAACAAGTAACGCTGAATCGGGCGCATACAGAAATCATCAGCTGGAGATAATTATCTGTATACCGTTGACACAACAGAGATACAGAAGAGGTCAAGGACGCTGCCTTGAGGTACCCCGCAGGTGATATTTTCGTGGTCAGAAAGCACTCCATTCATGCTTAGAAGCTGACGTTTATGAGCTGAGGTTAGATTTAAAGCAGTTTGTTGAACAAACACCCATAACTCAGCTTGTGACGGAGTAGGCCTATGACTATGTCATGATATTCTGTATCGAACGCTTTTGAACATTAATCAGCACCATCCCGGGGTCATTCTCTGACAAGTGCTGATTGAATTCTAATGTGGTCTAACAAGCACACTAAGACATGCATCTGTAGAATGACGCTCACGAAAACCTAATTGAAATTCGAGCTACTTTAGTTGAGCTAGAAGTTTTTATCATGAAAAATTTCCAGTTAGGTGGAGACAGATCGCTGAAGTATTTTAGATCGAATACTTCATGTAACCACCGGTACACGAGCCAGTTTCACATCAAGAGGCACTGTTTCAGTAGATATAGATAAGTTATATAGAAGTGTCATGAGAACAGTCAGGTCAAGGGGACGGTCCTTAGAAACTAAGAGGAATTTGGTCCGAACCCGTGTTCTTGGAGATGCTGAAGTTCGAAACGTCCCTCCGAACCGCTGAATAAAGGTATACAATACTGACTGAAGTTGAAAAGAATCCTCAACAATGCGCATGCCCGCATAGAGAAATTTCTATAATACATGTGGTTGCGAATATAATAGTAAAACTAACCTAGTAGAGAATACTGCTGCCCAGGCATGAACGAGGTCAATAGTTACCAATGGATCCATTGTTTTCCTACTGAGCTAGAAACTGCTCCATCCGAGGCAATGAATGGAATTCTAGGAAAAATATCTTCTGCTAGGTATTGACCTTTGATCCTGCTCATGAAAGTAGTGCCGGGAGAACTAGGCGGATAAGGATAGGGTTATACCCCATTCTGCATTTTCCTGTTTTTGAGGCTAATACAGTTTTTTCTGGATAAAATCAGCCATTCTGTCTGTTTTGTCGAAACTGTAGTGACTGGCGCAGTGATTCGTTCATTTGACAAAAACAATTTACGTCATGGTGGAAGGTGCCCGACCACGTGGCGACTTTTCCGTCCTGTCTTTTTGTCTTCTCTCTGCAAGAGGGGGTTTATATAAGACCCAGTCCTCCTCCCCAATTGTCTGCCATCACAAACTACATAAGTGTGTATTACATGACATTTTGTACTTTGCACATTATTATGGAATAAAACATGTTTAAACCAAAACTAGCATTCGGCTCCCTCTGTTGTCATTCAACAGTAGCCCTACTTTAGTCAGGCCTAATTAATTAATTAGCCTACTGTGTCTCTAGCTCCACCTTGAAGAATGCTGGAGGTGAACTTCTAGTCTGTCAAAACAAGATGGTCCTCTTTATCTTAAACTTGGATACAAATAGTCATATTGCTCCATGTGAGTTGAAACAAGGTGTAATGCTGGACATTGATTCAAGACCATCTCAGCTGTGTCTAAATAGTGCTCGCAGCATATTTTCTTGTTAATGTCCGACATAGGCCTACCTTTTTTCACCATTTCAAAAGAGTATCTGGCCTTCATCCTTATAATACTCGAGGAAGTACTTTTGACTTATCAATATCTCATGGCAAATCAAATTCAAACATTATTAATATATATATATATATATGCACAATCAATAGCCAGACGGGATGGTGATCGGCAAGAAGTGAAAGCTCATACTGAAGCGCTAAAATCTGTCATTCTCTTCTTATTTCGCTCTGCTTAGTTAGTAAAACAGGTCCATTTTGAAATTGATACGAAACGTGCCCCGTGAGTCAGGAGGGAAAGAGAATCAGTCTCTACTGAGTCATAATTTAGAGGTAAATATATTCTTAATGTGATCTGCATATTGCCCTGTCCATTCACTTCCGTTGCCCCTTCAGTTGCCGTAATCAGGTCCAGTGCGATTTTAACACTCGTACATGAAAAGGCTAAAAATTATCAACTTATTTATATAGGGCGATCCGGTTCATGTAGCACGGTGACCAGCTGTACATTAAACTGGTGATTCTTTTTCAAAACTTTTCATGAAAATGAAGCATTAAAGGAATAAATCAGATGATATTTGAAAAAAAAGTCATTGGCGACTATTTTCCCTCATGTTCCATCAAGGCACGAGGTTTTAATTTCTGGTTTCCCTCATTCATTGACAATAACACACAAGCCAATTTTTTTTTTTTTAAACGTTGGAAAAAAAAACAGAAACTGACGCTGTGACACTGGCTTGCTTGGCATCTGCTTCAGGCCAAAAATAGCACCAAAACAAGTACAACTTCGTCAACGAAAAAAAAATGACGAAAATTAAATATGAAAAGTAAGGAGCACAGTGAAACGTGGACGCGTTTCTACATTGGACTTGGCCCGAGGCACTGCTGAAACTTTGAACTTTCAAGAAAAAATATCTTTCTTTTAGCATAGCGTCCCAAAGTCTGCCGAAAGTCTAGCTGTGAACTTCTAGACGGACTAGGCCATGAGATAAAGTCTGTATTGGGGGAGGAGGGTGATTTTTTTTAAATTATTATGACCAAGGATTGGACAATCAAAACTCAAAAGAGCCGAGAAAAACTACTACTTCCCTTTTCTGAATCTTACGAGACCCGTGATGCTGTTTGCTACGAAAAAGGTATATCGTAGAAACAAAGCAGGAAATTATCATATATTTGAAAACAACGACACGTGGCAATACTCGACTCGTGCGAGTACAGGTTACCTTGTTGCACAAGGAAAATGTGCCTTTGGTGCCAGGAGAAGGTGGCCCTGGTTCCAGGACCTTTGCCGTTGCTGTCATTTAAGTTTCGAACGTATTATAGAGGGTGGGTAAGGGGTTTTTACCGTACTGGCGTGCTGGGGCTTTTTATTTACCGTACTGGCGTACTGGAAACCGTCTTATTTTACGTATTTCGTACTATCCAAAATTTTGAACGATTTTTGTTTTCCGTGCTGCGTTCTCTAGGAAAAAAATTACCTGTACCAGCGTACTGACCCCCCCCCCTTACCCCCCTTCATTATACGGGAAATAAAGAAATGCGTTTCTTTGATAAACTTCAAAACAAACCTATGACGTACCTTACTCACTGAATGAGTGACAATGAACTGGGATAATTCTATATTGTTAAAGATACAAGACAGGACTGGATATCCCCGCTCGGATATTCATTGGTCTCTGCATGGAGACCACCGCATTGGCAATTTGATGTGGCTGGTGAACCATAGATATTTTGCTTGCAAGGATTCTGCTACGGAATCAACTTTACATTATTACTGTTTCTTGCCAATGGGTATGTCATTATTGCTTCTTACAAAAGGGTATGTGATGAAACAGGAAGGAAGGGAGGAAGGAAGGAAAGGACATTGATTAAGTAAAATTCACAAAAAATCACAAACGAAGGAAAATTAAAATTCTACCTTCAAGCATGTCTACATATAGTGGCCAACTGAGTGACCTAGCTTTGTTTCATAAGATGCTTTTGAACCAAACTTTTTGATAACTCATTTTTTCCTAGCACAGCCAGACTTTTGAACTCTTTGCCTTTAGATATTCGGAACTCGAACTCCCTCAGAGATTTCAAAAATCATATTAAAGTTGATATTCCCCGTTCAGTAAAACAGGAGAGTCTCTACTATGTCTGCAATAGATTTGCTGCTGTCCAACATGCCAGACTGAGAATGGGTCGCAGCCAGTTGAATGATCATCTCCATACTATTGGTTTATCAGATACTCCGGATTGCCATTGTAGACAAAGAGTCGAAAATGTATGGCACTCTTGTTTTTGCCTGTTCCTGTCATACAATTCAGAGAGACCAGTTACATGCTTTAGTAACTAACTATGCCTCCTGCAGTCTGGAAACCGTTCTATTTGGAGCTTCAACTTGTCCAATTGAAACAAACAAGAAAATTTTCTTGGCCGTCCAAGAATATATTATGAAAACCAAACGTTTTCAGCCCGGTGCCACTGTATGATCAACAAATATACATGGACTCAATTCTGCTTGTAAATTGAAATTTATCTGTGAACGTCAAGGTTAGTTTGACTATTGTTAATTTATACTAGCCCCACTGTCTATCTTGTGGACCATGTTGTGTCTTACTTTTCCTTGTTAGCCCAGTGCGGTGCCCCACTCAAAGAGCACGGCAGTGGGCTATGTGATGTAACGTCTGTCCTGTCTTGCCGTCTCGTTTTCTGCAAGAGGGGTTTATATAGGGCTTGGCCCTTCTCCCCAATTGTTTTCATTGAATAAAATATGTTTAAACCAAGTTGCTTTTGGGTGAAGGTGTAGGTCACAATCAAGCATGTGATCAATTTATTTGCGACGAGCCTTCCAGCGAGGGCGTGTTGCCGTCCTGCTTTGTTTATATAAGTTTTACCAGGTACAAAACTGCAATGACGATTCACAATAGGAGATATTCATATGTAACTGCGATCCTGCGCACTTCCTGTCTTGCCGGGGCAACAGACTAATGCTTCCACCATGATCAGGGCAGATTTGTATTATATGCTACACAAACATCCATAAATAACACCTTTTCAACCAAAAGAGAGCCCATTTCTAATGAACTTAGGCATCCTTTATGTTTCAAATATATGTTAATACATTTTCTTAAGATTATTCTGTGTTCATGTTGTTCATTTTATTAGGAAAGTACTTTTGACCATGGTAAATACATGGATCTGCCCTGATGCAGGTGGCTCCCTCTTTTGCTCGATAGGTGTTAGAGTAGGACCGCATTTAAATATGAATATATCCTATTAATTTCAATCTGCAATTTCAAATTACACCATAAAAGCCTACAATGTTATCTCAATGCTCACTTTCACCTTTCTCCATAGTCCCAAGTATTGAATCCATTTAAAAGTGTTGAAAGTCACTGTCAAGGACAAAAGGAAGTGGTCACTGTGGTAGGTTGGAATATCGTCACAGATGCCAGCTGTGACCTTGACCTATAAACTTCAAGGCCGACGTTGTTTCATGACACAACCTCAAGTGGTAAACAACAGTAATTAATGTGCAAGGCTTTTCCATAGATGAACGGACAGACCGACGGACATGGTCAAACCAGTATACCCAGTGGCACAATGACATACCCTTTTGTAACAAGCAATAATCATGTAAAGTGGAGGAAGATTTCGGGTCCACACAAGAATATGTCTACCGACAAATGGCCACTGTGACCTTCACCTACATAGCTCAAGGTCACGGTTGCCTCAATACACACCGTGTTGTGAAGAATGAGCATAAGAATGTTTAAGAAGATGTGATTATTAATGAAGGATTTACGGTCCAGACAAGGGTTTGGCTACAGATGCCAGCTGTGACCTTGACCTATAAACCTCAAGGTCAATGTTGTTTCCTGACACAATCTCAAGGGATAAACAACAGTAATATACAGCTGGAGGTAGATCTATGAAATAATAAAGGAATTATGGCCCGGACAAGGCTTTTGCACAGACGCAAGGACGGACAGACAGACGGACAAGGTGAAACCAGTATACCCACCCTTGCAGGTGGTAAAAAATATTGTACTATGTAATTTGTACCGCCTGCGCTCTTCTGGCCTTTTTCTCTTTTATTCTGTGACATTTCACTCAAGCTAAACAAAAGATCCTGTGACAGTATCACTCTGATGGTGCTAATGAAATGTGATACTTTAAATATTTAATCTCGTCTTGGCGCAAGACCTTATACGTGTCTTTTACTATATACGTAATTACTTACAAATTAAAGTGAGTGGAAAATGACCAATTAATGTTGATAATAGTTTGCTTTGTGTCTTCTTCTATTTTTGCGTGTTGTTAGAATGGCTCGAATAAATTTTTGAGGAACAGACATTTATGGGATATTAGTATGCTGGGCATTGTCATATTGTCGGCTGCATTTCTTACGGCATCCTGAGTCGAGTTTCCACGCACGCAATCACGTCAGTTGTTATGAATTTTAAAAAAACGTCATACTTAGTGTTTTTAATCAAGTGTCAAGGATTCTTCCATTTTAATTTGAATTAATAAGCCAGAAGTAGTAGCTCGTTGTTTCAGCGATGATAAAATACTTCTGATGCACGCGTAAACACAGAAAATGCAAAAGTTGTTCATTTCTCTCACGTCTCCTGACAAATTACAAGGAGAGAAAAATTGTGTTTCCTTCTTTTTTGCGTGTCTCATAGTGTTTCTCTAACTGTAAGCTCGGCTTGAAGGTTGAAGTAAGTGCACTCAAATTGGTCTATAGATGGCGCAAATTTTGGCTGGGCCAAATTTGGTTCGCTTTTCAATAACTCGTATTTGAGCGAGCAAATATTAAATAACCTGTCATAAACGTAGAAACAGAATATATACACATTATTTTTTTATGTAAATCCTTGTGAGTGCTTCCACTCAACATCAATATGCCGCTCGATGGAGCCAGCTTTACATAAAATTAACGTTCGAGGAAAGGAGATGGTGACTTATATTTACCAGAGGTCTTGTGCAAGTTCCTGGATGGGAGTTTTGCTTTCAATATCATGGAAGGAAACGATGCTTTGCCCTATATCCAATTGCAGTAAACTAGAGATTATGACTTTGTGGACTGAACTAGTAGTCTCACTCAGCTACAAGGGTTTGAAATGAAGCGACAGACTTGTGAGATACTATCTCATTCAACAATATAAGTTCACCCATGTTATGATCAATATTTAATGCAAGTCCAGCTTCCAATATTAATGTTTGCTGTTAGCTCTACAACAATCTTCTGGTGAATCCTTGAGTGAACGTGGCAGGATTCATGAACAAACAGAGTCACGTTTGTATAGCAACGGTATAAGTTCGGGCTCTCCACCGCACCATCGGAAGATACTATATAAAACATATTTACTTTGTACAGTGGTGAATGAAACGGAAACATATCAACAAGAAAACATGTAGAAATGACTCAGTGTCAATGTCCAACACTGGAGAGTGCTGTGACCATCACTTTTCCACAAGTGACAAATTGGGGGGGGGGGAGGTATCTTGCAGGGCAGCTACATCAAAGTAGATACCACAGTTTGTAGCAGGAAAATAAACTAAGTAGCTGTGGACAAGAGGAACTAACATGTACTTTTTATTATTGCTTATTTATTTAAATTTATCATTCATAAGATAATGCACACAAAAGTAAGTTTCTAACATTATTATCAGGGGTTTTTTTTTGTTTTTTGGGGGGGGTGTTTTTTGGGTTTTTGTTTGTTTGTTTTTTTTTTTTTATTTTTTTTTTGGTTATTTTTGGGGGGGTGTTTTTTGTTTTTGTTTTTTTTTGGGGGGGGTTGTTTTTTTTTTTTGTTTTTTTGTTTTTGTTGCTTTGTTGGGGGGTTGGGTTTTTTTTAGTTTTTTTGGGGGGGTCTGTTGACTGTGTAGGTCAGCAGAGATTGTAAAACGCATTTGCGTCCGTCATCCATCTGTCCATCAGACTAAACGACGTCTAAAAACGTTTCATGGGAGCTTTGATTTTTTCTCTTTTTTAATCAAAATTTCTTCTTAAGAACTACTTGGCCAATTGCTTTAAATTGTTATTGCATACAGAGTCAGCTTGAGTCACGTAGTTCACATTTTGACCCCCATGTTGTCTAGAGGATTTTCAGAATATTATCTGATTTAAGATAATGAAAGTTGCAAAAGTGAGGAGGCTATGTTACGTTTTGACGAAGTTATGGGATCTCGAACTTAGGAACTATGTGTAGCTAACTGCTACTACTGTACATGCATACAACAATACAGAGTATGTAGAGTAATATTGTCAGACCCTTGCATGGAATGCTTTGATTTTGCACACAGATGTTACCCAGGTAGGCCTATACAAATTCTGCAACGCAAATAATGATGCAACATTTTTTTCTGTATTTCTATTTCTTTAAAGAGATTATCAGTAATTACTTGGTCAATTTCATCGATATTCCACAAAAAGGTCACTTGGGATCACCTTATTTTGGCCACCGGATGCCGTTACGATTTTTTATCAATTCTTGTGTGTTTAAGGCTATTTTCCACTTCTCCTCCAAAATCACGGAACAGCATTGTTTGAAAATTTATCAGAATATAACCGAACTAAATATAATGAAAGCTGGGTAAATGATGGTGATGTGTTAACTCTTGGTGAAGTTATGGGATATCAAACTTTGGCACAGTGCATACATTGCAATATTGTGAAAGAGGTTATCATGATGTGTTTTTCTTGTATAAATGGATGTTCCCCATGTGAATCTCCAAATTGTAAAAAAAAAATATGTAATAATTGTGCACCTTATGTTTTCTTTTTTTTTTTTTTTCTATCTCAGCAAATCTGACATATTGGCTTATATCTTAACAATCCTGAATCCTGGACCGCTGGTAAACATCCGTTGGACCTTGAAAGGTCAACTTGAGCAGTTAGGTGATGATGATGATGATGATGATGATGATGATGATGATGATGATGATGATGATGATGATGATGATGATAACAACAATAATAATAATAATTATTATTATTATCATTATTATTATTATTATAACTAAAAAAGATTGCAAGTTATAATAATGATGATAAAAATGAAAATAAAAATAAAAAATAATAAAATTTATTATTATTATTATTATTATTATTACTACTACTACTACTACTACTACTACTATTACGACAACTACTATAACTATACATCTCCGATCGCAAGTGATCACTGAGAGGATGACTACTCCTGCATAGAGATAACAAACTGGTGCAGTGTTACAATAGCTACAATTTGAGCAAAACATGGTCCATATCGGCTGAAAATTTACTGAAGTGTGGCGCAATGAAAATTTCAAAGGACCAAATGACATTGACCTTTGACCTTTACAGGTCATATGTAAATTACAAAATTGTGCAGTATAACAATAGCTACAATAGGAGGTATTCATATTGACTGTGATTCTTTGCTGCCACCTTGGCTGCAGCAAGGAACTTCACAGGAAGGAGGGCAGGTTTCAGTATTAAGCATGGCCAAATGAGCTTCGATGATAAAAGTAAAAACCTGAGAAATTAAAAAGGTCAGGAAAAGTTATTCATTAAGTTTTAAATTGTATAAGATACAAAACACACTAAGAAAATTTCATTTGTTTGGTGGAAAAAGTGTCTTGTTATTTTCAGATGGTTAAGTAGCATAACTGGTCGAAGTGCCGGTATCATAGTTTCGTTCCCTAGCAACAGAACGGACAGAAGTAGGTCCGCAGCTAACATAGTTATATATGCATACCATTTACTAGACCCCAACATAGTCCAAATCGGATGTAGATTGATCGATTTCAGGCTCAATGAATATTTCAAATGGCCAAATGGCCAAATGACCTTGACTTTTGACCTTAAGGGGCCCCTTGTATATTACAAAACTGTGTTAAAATAACTACAATTTGACCCCAAGATGGTGCAAATCGGATGAAAATTGGTCGAGTTGTGGCTCCATGAATATTTCAAACGGCCGAATGACCTTGACCTTTAACCTTTAGAGGCCACGTGTAAATAAAAAAATTGCATAGCGTTACAATAACTACAATTTGAGTATGAACATGATTACAATTGGATTAAAATTGATCGCATTATGGCTCCATAAAAAAATAAATGGTTAAATGACTTTGATCTGTGACCTTTAGACGCCACATATAAATTACAAAATTGCGCGGCGATATATTTCACAAATTTTGAGCCAACTTTAAGAAAATCCTATAAAAATGGATCGAAATATGGAAAATGAAGGTTTTTGGGGTCAATGACCTTGACCTTGAAAGGTCATATATTAATAACATATGTGTGTGTTATCGCATTCTCTACGTATCGAGCCCAATTAAATCAAAATCGGAAAAAACTGACCCACCTATGGCCAGTTGAATATTTCAAAATGGCCAACGACCTTGAAGTCTTTAAGCTTAAATTTTGTGCACAAAATATGTGCCTTATTAAAATTCCTAAAATTTCGAGCCCAACGTGGAGAAAATTTGGACAAGAAGTGACGTAACTTGAGCAAATTATGTCAGTTTGAAAATCATCGGATCGCCAAATGACCTGAACCTTTAACCTTTCAAGGTCAAACGTAAATTCAAATAGTTAGGTCTAGACATGAGCTATCCAACAAACTTAACATCGCTCAAATCCGAGACAAATTTTCGAGTTAGAGGCCAAAAGTGTTTTCCATATGTACATTATGGTAACCTTAATATTAGGTCAAGGTCACAAATTGAATGCATCATCTTAAAGAGTGTTAGAAGGGGTTCTAAGGTTGGTCAATAGTGTTTGGAAGGTCAACGATGACTCAGTTATGACCTTCCAAATATTGACAAAAGGTAAAACTGGACAATGGCGTGACCCTGAAACTACAGGTCAAAGTGACAAATCACATATCAGGTGCAAAACTTAAGTACACAAGTGTAATCCTGCTAGAATGAATGATTTTTTTTTCAAACGGCCATATGACCTTGGCCTTCAAACTTGACAGGGTAGGTTCTGTTAGGTTTTAGTGTGCCCTGATGCTAGCTACCCTTAGGGCTCAACATCATTCAAATCGGTTGAAAACTTTTCGAGTAATGCAACAAAAACTGATTTTCTCAACATGGCCACCAGATCGGAAGAAAGTAGGTCAAGGGCACTAACCAAATATCGGGTGCATAACTTCAGTACAAACCACACTCTGTAGGACAAGGACATCCTGCAGGCCTTACGGTTTCTGAGACTCCGTGCATACAAAATACAAAATTTCAAAAATCCCCAAAATGTTCGAAAAATGGCCATATGACCTTGACCATCGACTTGGAACCCATATGTTTCAATGAATAAAATGTAATGAAAGCACCAAGGTTTCCATATGTAATTTGTTTGACCGGATCGGATTTTCAAGTGACGGTAAAAATCCAAAAGTGGCAGCATGACCCGATTTTCAGGAAATCTAGGTCACAGTAACCCGAAAGGTAGGTCACCAGGACAAGTGTTCGTATAAAGTATTGGGGGAAACTTTTTTTCTTTTTTTTTTTTGGATGCAAATATTAACCGAGATATGGCAAAAATCAAAATTGCGAGAAGAAAAGTATTTTAATGTGGTTTTGGTCTACTTGGTGGGCAAGGGACTTCAATGGTATAGGTCATTCAAGGGGCTACCAATTATAGAAAAGTAACGTACAAACAGTATAACCCCCCCCCCAAGGCTTTAATAATAATAATAATTATTATGATAATAATAATAATGATAATGATAATGATAATAATAATAATAATAATAATGATAATGATAACAATAATAATAATAATTATTATTATTATTATTATTATTATTATCATTATCATTATCATTATTATTATTATTATAATAATAATTATTATTATTATTATTATTATTATTATTATTATTATTATTATTATTATTATTATTATTATTATTATTATTATTATTATTATTATTATTAATTGAAACCATCCCGTTACACAAGGGCCCCAGGGGACCGGGATGAACCGCGTTCACACATAAAACTATATAAGTAATGATGGCTCCTAGGCCTATAAGCATAAATTAGCAAGTTGCTATGACATTTCTTTTGGCGTTGTCCATTTGACTTTTAATGACTTTGAAAGCTCAACCTGACATATTGGCTGATATCTTAGCAAACTGAAACTGTTGGTCACTTATTGGTAAGCACTAACAAGCAGTACATTTTCAGAAGAGTTAAGTGTGCACTCGTAGAAGCAACCGATTCCAGTCAGCCGAGCACAGGACCATCATCATCTCCTTATATTACCCTAGAGCGGCTTTGATGAAAAACACGTGGTAGGTTTTCATAAAATAAAATAGTTACAAAATATGGACAGAGAAGCGACCCAAATTTTATTTAAGTCATGTAAGAAAACGGCACCACAGTGCACTCGTGCATGAACAGGTGTCCAAAATACAATCTGGATATCGGAGCACACCACAATAATTTGTTTCTGCTGTCCCTTGTCACTTCTTCAGCAGAGAAGGCGCCAGTAGAAATAACCTACCAGGTGGCTCCACTTAAGCGAGTCTTTCTGAAAGTGGCACCACCTGTCGTCTGATATGTTCTATTATTTCGTATGGAAATTTGGATTTTATTTCAGGCAGAAACCACATGAGCCCCAGACATTCTCTACAAAAAAAAAACAACAACAAGAGTTTGTGATATGTCCCCTGTATCTGCAGCTACCTAAGCGTGCATAGGTATTTGCAGTTCTCAAATACCGAATTCACTACATGCATCATAGATGGAAAATATCTGCAATAAACGACTAGATACTGAAAGCCCATTGTTGTATTCCACTAACCACCTTTGTCACATACAATCCCACCCGTCGCGTATTTCCACATCATATTGACTGATCGAAATACAAAGACACTATGCTCAAAGAGCATACAATTGTGAAACGTGATTTTCGCTTTGCCGACCCCTTTTCTGTATCTTCTGGTTTGAACATATATTTTTATTTCTGAAGAAATACATTTGGGAAACAGGTCAATGTCCATATTGATCCTGCATCTTTTCTTCCTCAGATGTTGGTAGACAACTTGCCCACCCGCTTGAAAAAGATTTGTGGCATTTAATATTTGTATCTTATCCTCTAACCGAAAGACATGTTGGTAAAATCCATTAACTTGATTATGTGACCGTAGGGTGGCGATCCTACATATTATAACAATAACTTGAAAAATAACATACACAGAGATCAAATCCTGTTCCACAATCCAAACTCTTTACTCTCCATAATCTAACCTGTCAGTGTCTAACCTATCTTGGACATGGACAGAAATGTTAATTTTACATTCTTTCCGTCTTCTCATTATTTCTTGTCTGCTTTTTATGTACTTATCGTTCTCCTCATTTTCTTTAATTTCTCCCCCTCTTCTCTCGTAATTCTCCTTTGCATCATCCCGTCATGAAGAATTTAACTCTTTCGTCGCCGATGTGCTCTGACTGAACACAGTGGTACTCATCTCTGCGAAGATCCTATACACTTTCTTCTGTTCTGCCCATTCTACTGTCGATTTAGAAAGATCTTACTTGACACTGTCACACCCGTTTTAGCCCCTGGTGCTCACGTGCATCCCAATTTATTTCGTGATATTGCACGTATAAGGCTAGCTGAAATCCTCCTGTTTGGTAGTAAAGGAAAACCTGATACCATGAATACCCTCATTTTCGATGCAACCAACTTATGTTGTCAGTAACAGACGTTTTGTTTCCTAATTTGTAGAACAAAGTAGCATTCGTCTGTCTGACCCATAACTCTATATTTCATGTGTATATTTGTGGTGTCGAATATGAATCAATTGTATGGTGCTGATACATAAATACAGTCATATCTTATTGTATTATTTTTCACCTACAGTTAACATAGCCTTGTATTATCCTGTTTGTTCTGTGTATATATATATATGTAGTGCGTCTCTCCGTGTCTGGAGAAAACGTATTGGTCTCATTGTACTATAGGGCAATCCAGTTTAAATAAATACGTTTAAACTAAACTAAAATTTGGATCACAGCGTAATTTACGAAAAATGACAGCCTTGTCATCCAATAATTTCAAATGAAATATCCATACTTTAACCCCTTGCAGGTCAGCATAAGACTGGATCAACAGCTTTCTTTGCCATGTATGGTTGGGCGTTCGTTCAACCCCTGCCAAAAGCTGCTGACTTCGGGCCTGCTGTCTAGATGGGCCTCACCTTCAATTATTATTCCAAATGTTCTCATTAAGGGAAAAGATGTTTTACTCCCCACCGCTTTTGGGCCATTTGAGTGGATGATGATGATGATGATGATGATGATGATGATGATGATGATGATGGTGATGGTGATGGTGATGGTGATGATGATGATGATGATGATGATGATGATGATGATGATGATGATGATGATGATGATGATGATGATGATGATGATCTGTTCCGTGATTACGCCGCTGGAAAAATTCTTCTCATCCCAATTTATTGTCCTGCGAAATCGATTCTTCACAAAATAGAATAACCATGTACCAATACTTCATTAAATTGATCTTGGTGTTTACAACTAGTTTTAATAAATCCCACAGAAGAAAGGAAGGAAAGAAGAAGAGGGCGTGAAAAGGAACAGACAAAAGAACAATGGAGCGAAAGAAAGAAAGAAAGAAAGAAAGAAAGAAAGAACGAAAGAAAGAAAGAAAGAAAGAAACTCACGAAGCTTTAAAGGTTCAGCATGGTAACAGTGTAAACGAGACAAAAGGTTCGGTGTGAAAAAAATGGTACGTGTACAACTCGAATATTTCTATTTGACATATGCAACGATGCAGAACCATCCAATAGCGCTGCATTGTTGTGAAGTACGGTGTCAGGCACTCACCAAAACATGAAGACAAATAAAATTGGTTACAGAGTTTTATATAATAATGAAACAAACTAAACGTTACAGGTAGATCAACCACCGACACTAAACATGCTTAAGCATAAAAGAAACACATGATCTAGACCCTGCCTTAAAGAGACAACCCCTACTGCTGCGAGAAAGAGTAATTTATGAAGACATGTTGCGTGTCATCAAAAGGACACAGGATGATTCGGATTGGGAACACAGAAAACGGTGTCCCGCGACGGACATGTTCTCTTGCCTGCGTGCACATACTCCGTTATTAACGTCCAATCTTGACGGGGGGGGGGGGGGGGATTCCCTAGGCGCTCTGCTGACTGACGCGAGAGCTCAAACTCCCCTCCCCAGTTGACCAATGCGGCACCGAGCCTGTCTACAAGGACAAGGTGTCCTCTTGGTGTAGTTCCGAGCACAGGAAATATTGAAATATCTTGTGTCGATGGTGGTCAGTCGGGTTCTTCTGATATATAAACACGGGAGTTCAAGTGTGGCGATCAAATGTCTGCCACTCACGTATGTTACTAAGTTCATATATACAACACAATGTGACAACACATGCACACCCGTACTCCTTCTTTATTATTCTCTGAATTAAATATCATTTGCAACTACTTACCTCCTATTTGTGGCGAGTGGGAAGCGTTTCCCATTATCCGAAAGGACAGAGAAACAGAAGCCAGGAGTAAGATAAACAAGCGGGGGTAGAATTTGTTGCATACGTTTCTGATGAAAGGTGGGAATTCGCAAGATTTTACACAGTCTGCTGTGGCTCCAAAAGACAGGGACAACAATATGGTCGGATGAGAGCCATGGCCGGCCGGCGGCCCTGTGTGGCACAGGAAGACAGTGGCTATTATCATATGAGAGGAACTTGCGGGAAATAAAACACAGATTCGTGAAATCATCACATGAAATGATTGCGACCTTTGTCATTTTGTGAATAAAGGACACCAGTAGCGATAATGAACACAGTGGTCGCACCAGGGAGCGTAGGTATACGCATCAAACCCTCAAGCAAGCACTTTTTTTCCTTTTTTTTTTTCCTTTTTTTATGCAAACATTATCAATGTGGTACGCATTTCTGTATGAGCTGACATTCATTAGAGAAAGCGGTTTGGTATGCGCATGTGCGTGTAGGTTTCTGGTAACATTAAACTAAAAAACATGACATGTGGATGCACATGTACATACGAATCAACATTCGTATGCCAATGAGATATCTTTGACCTTCACCCTATATGACTACAGATATAAATAGTTTTGCACTAACACAATACTCATTCTTGAACGTGCAGGTCTTTGGTCAACATTAACAGAAAAACATGATGTATGCATATATGCATGTACATACTAATCAATTCTTATGCCAATGAGATATCTCTGGCCTTTGACCTGTACATATCTGGCTACAGAGATAATTACTTGTCCAGTTTCACACTTGACAAAGTTATTGTCCCTATTTTGTTATATGCTTCAGAAATATGAGAGGCATACACAATTCTCCCCTCAAAATAACTGGCACAGAACAACATAAACGGATACTTAAAATCTGGGATGGAAAGGTTCTATATTAGTTTCCTGAAATACTGCCTCGGTGTTCACAGTAAGGCGTGCAATGCAGCTATCCACGTTGAACTTGGATGTTGCCCTCTATCGTTAAAAGCTATGCATGGTGTACACAAAAGCTGGTTTCGTATCGCAAATAATAACAAAAAGTCTTTCTAATATGACTCATACTCTCATAATGTGGAAATGTCATACAAAATCCCTCTACTTCGTTAGGTTCCATAAAACTTATTTTGCATGAAATAATTTGAAATTATCAGAGCTACACATCAGGTAGTTTTCCGTCCTTCGCATTCAAAAAGAGAATTAATGACAAGTTTTGGAAGCAGTGGGAAAAGGAAATGTTTATTTTCAATATATATATATATATATATATATATATATATATATATATATATATATATGAAGAATATCTCTCCAGTTTATAAAAGAATTGGAGTAAGTGTCTTCTTTGAATGTTATTGATAACTTAGAAACGCGCAAGAGCTACGTATCAGTACGCATTATTTATGTATGGAAACAGTTAGACACAGGTGACCATGCAAAATCCCACTGGACCAAAGGAACAGGAGACATTCATATTTAACTACGATCCTGCTGACTTCCTGTGTTGCCGGGGCAACAGACTGACGCTTCCACCACGATCAGGGCAGATTTGTATTATATACTACATAAGCATCCATAAATAACACATTTTCAACCAAAAGAGAGCCCATTTCTAATTAATTTAAGCATTCTTTATGTTTCAAATATATGTTAATACATTTTCTTAAGATTATTGTGTGTTTGTGTTGTTCATTTTTTTTTTTTTTTAGAAAGTACTTTTGACCATGCTAAATACATGGATCTGCCCTGATGCAGGTGGCTCCCTCTTTTGCTCAATAGGTGTTAGAGTAGGATCGCATTTAAATGTGAATACATCCTATTGCGATTATATAGAAGATAGATTCCATTTTATTATGATTTGTGGCCAATTTTAACGAACCAAGAAAATTTCATTAGATAAACTAGAAAAGACGTCTGTAACATGGTAATATACAGTAGTAAGCAATTATTTATTCATTGTTTTGATACAACTTACAGATTTTGAAGTAGTCAAATTAATTGAAAAAACACGACGAGCTGTATAAGAGAAAATACAAAAAAAAACTGTAGAGCAGAAGTTTTAGATGACATCTTTACATATATTACTAACTTTTTTATGCTTGTAATTAATGTATATATGTACATTGTGTACTGTCTTTTGTTTCTTATGTTCATAATAGCTGGGTTTTTTTACATTTGTGTATGTCTCCTGTATTTGTGTCTTATGCTGACAAATAACTACGTTTACGTTTATATTGTAGTGTAGTCTAATAAACGTCACTTCATTTCACAATGCTCATTCTTGAACGCGCACGTTTCTGTTAACATTAAACAAAAACATGGCATGCATACATGCATGGACATACAAATCTATTCGCATGCCAATTTCGAGAATCCCCTGCCTTTGCCCCATTCACATTTAACTACAGAGATAATTACAGTTCCACTCACAGAATAATCATTCTTTCGTAAACGTAAAACACAAGGACCTCTCATGTTGCCAAGCATTTCACAACAACTGGACCCAAGTTCTCAATGTTCTGCACAATTCCATCAACTGGTACAGCGGAGAACAAGAATGACATACACAACATGCACAACACACCCACTCATCCGCACCCCATTCCGCCCATTTGCATCAGCATGTTACCTGACCGAAGTTCTGTCACCAGTTATCATGCTATCCCTCTTCAAATGGTGGAAAGTAATGTGATATTTTGCATGATTCCATCTGTTAAATGTGTTATTTAATCTAAACTGCGGTCGCTGTCGATCAGTGCTGGTGAAAAATGGCTTAAAGAGATTTTGTTCGTGTCTCTCTAAGGCATAAGCATGAAATTATGGCATTTAACTGCGAGGCGATTTCATCCATCTTGACCACCCAATTTGGTATTCGCGGAATGAAATTTTACTGTGACACGGTTTTTTGTCGTTATTATCATTTTACGATCTTTGAAAATCATATATATACAATGGAGAGTATGTTCAAACCACGTGTACGCCTATATATGACTTCGGGAATTTTTAATTACGAGGGTTTTTTTTTTTCTGTCTAAATGTACTCCGGCAACCCATTACTTGTCTCCCTGTAGTAAATCCTGATGATAATCGTAACAGCCGTGATTTGCACATACGTCTCTACGGCGGTGAATCGGATGAAAAATTAGAAAAAAAAAGAAACAAAGCTTTTAATAATACAATAATTTGATACATTATGCCGATTGCGAGTTTAGACTGCTACTTTTTTTTTTACCATAAACTTGTATTAATTATTTTTTTCCTGTTACCTCTGGTTTGGGAATGACACGCTTCGTTTAAAGGTAATTCTTCGGCACAGGTAAGGCGACCAGTCATTGCCCGAAGCATTGAAGAAGGTAGACAGATCTGTGGCCAAATTTCCAAGCCAAAGAACACACACAAAGAGAAGACAGTAACAATGAGAATGGACACGACTTGTTCTACCTAATGAGGCGAAGAGGGTCTGTCTAACACAAACCTAATTGAATGTTGTTTTCACACAATGGTGCACTTACGAGAGATGTCGCTTTTGTCAAGCTGGTGATGGTAAACAAGCAAAACGACGGGGACAGAACACAGTACAAGCACTATGTTTTATTTGTGCCCCCGTTGTGAGTCTCACTTCTCATCTTGCATCCGTTGTCTTCGCGAACATTGGCTGAGCACGTTATGATAAGCGTACTGTCAAGAGCCCTTGTCAGCACTGTAGGTCCCCTTTATCTGCCATCTTTACCACTTGTTCCATTCTGTACCTGGTACTTATTAATATACAGACTACAGTAGCAACTGAAGGGGTTTCTTTCTGTTCAGTTTTTATCATACCGGGCCTGCAAAGACAGTCTCGGGTTACTCGTCTGTTCGCTATCCCCATTTAATTGCGGGACCAACAGACTATCGCCCACGCAACTGAGTCTGTGAGTCCGTCTCAGCAGGCAATGTCATGGTATCACAGCACTCTCGTGACTGACACATATATTAGAATCTTTTACATATGTGCATATATTTATATGCAAATCCATAGGCTATGATGTCGTATTAAAGAGTTGCCCCTATTGTTTCTGTTCCTTGCAGTGCTATGGGTCTGCTCTAAAGCGAATTTCTGTAATACATGGGGTTTTCGGGTTATATCACGATGGATTCATCGCTCAAATGACATGTTCCCTCGTGGACTAAATAATGTAGCAATAACTGTATAGGCCTGTGCTGGTTGTCTTTAATTTTTCTGTCGGGATAATGTCCTTTCACTTCCGTCCCCTGGAGTTGACGCAGCCTGGCTTCACTGTCTCGCGAGCACTCTGCAAGCATCAATCTTCTGATTGCTCAGTACCATTTTTTTTTTTTTTTTGTAGTAGTAGCAAAATATGTCAAAATAATTGTTATAGAACAAACTTTGGAAAATCTTTCTCCGCAGCACTCTCACAAGGAGGCAGTTTGCACGCGGGACTTGAGACTTAACTTGTTTTATGTACTTTAGATGGCCTAAGTACGTTAACTATGCAAACGTGGGATTAAATTGTAGCACTTCACGACTTTTTTGTGTAAAATAAATCGATAATTTCATGCCCCAAAAGTACTCCGGAAAATTTTTTTAACAAACATGAAGACATCCTCCTGGTGTTCTTTTCTGCGCCCACATATAACATATGTGAGGCGGCAGCTGTCGATCAGTCTCAGTCACTCACCCACTGACGACGACTGGTAGTTTTACGTGTCAGTACTCATTAGTTTTCGACATTTTAGTTGAAAGCCCGGGCTTTCCCTGAGCATAGTCTAAGGAATCCTTGACAAGGAGTCTTCCACGTGAGAACTATTACGTTGAATTCCCCAGTGCCCCCTGTGGACACTTCGCCCCAAGAACTCACCAAAGAAAGCAATAAGAGTTTGAGGGTCAGCGCAGGGGTGCTGAAGGGTTAAAAACACATAATATATTTCCCGTCCATCAAAGTAAGTACAGAGCCCTTTTGAGTTGTTTCTTTCTTTCTGTACTGTACCTGTCAGCAGCCTACATAATGAGTCCTAAAGTACACTATTTTTTTCTGGCAAACATCTTACCACTCAATTGTTATCACATAGAGATGCTACTGTAAAAAAATTGAAAATGACGAAATCTGATCACTAAAAAATATGAATGCATTATCCAGCGTTTACCACTTAAATGCATTCCATCAACACCAGCAAAGTATAGTTAGGCATACATACCAAATCTCATTTGATGAGAAAAGTTACCAAAACTGGCATTTTTAATCGCCGAACCAAAATATTGATGTTTTGGATTGGTCAGCGTTTGGATCAGCAGTACAGGGGAGCAGATAAAAGCGGTTATGGTGCAGTTACCAACCAGGAAGCCAGGCGAACAGCTGGATCCTCTTAGTCTCAAGTCATGCCAACATTTGCCTGATCTTTGCAGCCATCTATACATAGGCTGCAAACATGGAAATAGCACCAACACGCCGCCCAACGCCACTGCATGAACAGAACTTCCTTACCCTACCAGTTCTAAAGAGTTGCACTCAAAAACTCTTCTACCATTCGAATGTAAAGGACCACTATGTTGAAGGAGGGATGCTAGACTGATATCTCCACTTGAGGTTGCAATTCTATGTCACTGATCATGCTGGAATGATATTTTACAAAGTCAAGTATACATTTCAACAGCAAATAAATAAATAAATAAATAAATAAATAAATAAATAAATAAATAAATAAATAAATAAATAAATAAATAAATAAACAATTATTTAATTAACTACAAAATAAATAAATAAAAAATACACAATCTAATGCCAAAAATAAAATAAACTAAAAAGCACACTTTTCTTTTATAAAAATTAAATGCACTGATTGTAATATTTAAGTCAAAATGGAACCTTCGGATCAGTAAAAATGAATTTAAATGATAGTGTGGCTGTGTCTGAATAGTTCACTTACCCATCAAAACGCAGCTTGTGAGAAGTGGCAGTGCTGAGAGAAGAGACCAATATAAGAAGTATAAACAAGCCTGTGGCCGTCATGTCACGGTTACGGCTGACCATTGTAAGCTTTTACCTCCAGTCCTGTCCCAACAGTTCTGTCTTCATTGTAATGCCATGCACCATGGCTTTCCTTCAATCCGGATGTTACGACAACATTTCAACTTGCCCACTCAAGTGTCCAGCGGTTGCTCAATCTTCCCTTTTTTTTTCGTCCGTGAGTGCGTTGTCGCGGCGCGGTCACGAGGTCCACCGAACACATCGAGAGGTGCCAGGGGCTGTCAGTCGTTCACCCACCACAGTGGGGAGAAGGTCCTAAGAAACATCACATGGTACGGTGTAAGGCAACCAGGTGTACACGCAGTGCGGGAGACGCAACCTGCAGCGCTCGTGCTCTCCGGGTTGTGATATATTACCTCCAATTGACCACGTATATATGAGCGAGTCCAATTTGCAAGCGATCACGGAAAAAATATCACCCGCCCGTACCATACATTTTCGCAAATAAAGACTTCCCAAACTGGTGTGTTAAGCTGCCTGCGCCAAGTGAAGCATAACCCGAGTCCATCGACCGAGTGCTTCACAGCTCAGTGAGTTTTTTTCCACTACTCATGGAGTATATGCCAGATGTAAACATGAAAGTGAAATATAATGTGCATGTCCACCCAAGTCTGCGGTGACAGACCTCGGTTCATTGAAATTTTAGACCAATAAAAGTTTCTTGGTTATTTGAAATAAAAGTGGCTGATTTGTTGTCACTTGAAAATTAAACTGATAAACTAATCTTTGCAGAATACATATTCATATCATGAGAACACGTTTCGTTCAGATTGGAGGAAACCACACAATTGAACACTTTTTGGGGGTCACATTAGTCGCAAAGAGTCAGCTTATGTGGTGTCTGGCAATGGGTCCCTATTTCTTCTGTCTTCTTTCGTTGTTGACATGTATTCATCAAAAGACAGAAGATTAACAAAGAAAGGAAAAATATATAAATGAAACGAAACCACACAGTCCATATGTCCTTTCTCAATAACTTCACAAATTCGTCCGAAACTTTCCGAGCAGTGACGCTACTGACCAACGCTCATTCCTTGCACATCGGTGGGTATAGGGTCAAATTCCCAATCTTGAAAATTAATAAACATCTGTCAAGAGATGTGGCGTGATATGACACGGCATTCCAATTTTTAGCACATCACGGATCATGTATTTTTGTTTTATTTTATCTTGTCAAAGTTTAGGTTTTTACAGAACACCTGGGAAAGATGAAAATGTTTATCTATCTATAAAACAAACAAACAAACAAACAAAATAAATAAACAAAAGCAACTTATGTTGCGTGTAAGGCATGACATGGCATGATGTATGCACAAGATTTTCAGTCTGTGCACGCCTGCCAGTGACCAATGGTGCAAGCCCTGTTTCAGTTGAGATCACCACCTCATCACAGCCATTGTTCAAAACAATAGGTCCCCGTGGTGACCATTGTTTTGAACAATAGATGCGGCAAGATGAACTGAATCTTCCCTCCACACAAGAGCAGTGCAGAATATAATACAAGGCATGATCATTAGGACAGTTGCACCGACGAACTTCTGAATCACAGCCATGTGGATTTGTTTCTTCTCATCTGCTTTTAAATATCTTGCTTGGAGGTAGAATGGCCCTATGAATAATAATAATAATAATAATAATAATAATAATAATAATAATAATAATGATGATGATGATGATGATGATGATGATGATGATGATAATAATAATAATAATAATAATAATAATCTGAAAAGGTGTCTCAGTTTTGAAACAGATTTGAGTTGGAATGACAGGTACACCTAAACATATTTGGATTTACTCATAAAGCTGTCCGAGAAGGGTGTACGATATATAAGAACAGAATGACAAGTATCACTATCAATGGAGTCTCCTTATGCCTGGCTAATTTGTGTGTTCGAAATAATTATATCGCGTGAACATGAAATAATCTTGCTCACGCGACATTAGTAGGCCTAGCTTAAGGTCCCAGTTTTCGTGCGCACGAAATCGATTATCTTGTATGGGCGAGACACATTAATCCACGTAACACAAGACATAAAACACTGCATGGCGTATACCACAACCGCTATCAGGAACGAAATGGGCAGAGGGATGAATTTTCATATTTGCTCTGAATGCTTGATAGACAAGATGACCCACAAAATGTTAGAGTGATATATTATAATTATAATTATAATTATTACAGAATTTGCGTCATTGTGTGGTTGTATAAAGTAGATAATTATTTATTAAAGTTTCTATTTTTGTTGGATTGTTTGTTTTGTAATCGTGTCATTTTTATTTCTTTCTTTCCGCCTAGATTTTGTCCGCAACTCTTCTCGGAGACCCCTGTAGACAAAAATTATATTTTTTTTCAAGGCCAGAGCACTGCATGGTATAATTAATATTTTCAAAATTATGCAAATTACAAGTAATAATACAGTTTCAAGATATTCCATACATTCACAACTGGTCAACACACAATCGTGAATTCAAATTCAGTTCACAGGTTTGTGCTTGTGGTGCACCCAATAAAATGAATATCAAAGTTATAGAAATTTAATGTATGCTAATTACTCACACTCGGAAAATTTAACTGTTAAGTGTCTCCAAAAATATTGTGGATAGAGGTGTCAATCCAAACTCTAAATAACATGTTTGTGTCTCTAATGAAATAAAAATAAAAGTTGTGAAACTTGAATTAATACTAACTAGACATACTTCCCAACTTTTAAATGTTTAATATCTTCAAAAGTATTCTGGATAGAGAGGTCAAGCCACATTCAATCCATATGTTTGTGATAAAGGCGCGTCAAATGGAATAAAAACGAAAATTGTAAAATTCTAAATTATGGTCTTTAGGCACTTGGAGCATTCAAATGCACGACAATTTTAAAAGTATTATAGGTGAAGGAATTAGTCAAATTTCCATTCAAAGTACTTTTAATTATCATTGACCAAAAGTTTCAACATTTTAGAATTTTACCTAAACTCGCTATTATTTTTATCGTATAATGCGATATAAAATAGTTGACTCATTTTATGTCAGCTTGACTCGGGAAATGTTTAATGTTGGACTGCAATTTGTCTGCAGAGGTTGACAACAACCACATGTATTGTTACCCACTTCAATTGGCCTCATTTGATATCACTGGTATTTGTAAAATTTAGAGTATATGCTGGCTTGACGGTGGCTTGATTTCATGGATCAGTTGGCTTGCCCATCTTTTGCAAGCAGTTCAGACTTGTGTCTTTAGAATTATTTTATGGATTTGGTTTATACAAAAAAAACCCACACACATTTGCCACAAGGACTGTCAAATAAATTGCAAAACATTAAATAAACCGACCAATAGTGTTTGGATAAGAGTGCTGTCAGTTTTTGTTTGGTCGATGACATTTTTTCAAAAACTTGGCTCTTGGTTCAGGTTTGGCGACTTAAGCCTAGCAAATAAAGCCAGTATTTTGCTGCAAGTACGCGCGTCACGACAAAAGTCTATGTAAATATTTGTGTGTGCGTGTGTGTGAGAGAGAGAGAGAAGGGTTTTAGTTAATATAGGCTTTGCCTACTCCCCAATTGCCATTTATAATAAAAATACGTTTTAAACAATTTCTTATCCATTCATCATGGGTGGCTTGGTTGTGGATTTTTAATTTATGATCTCTGTTTTATCTCATTTACTTTTAGATGAAGATCCTGTCAGCATCCAGCCAACATTCCAAATTTGTAAGATAATTTGATTGGTTCTTTTTCAAACTGTGAATATTTTTTTTTTCAAAGGATTGGTCTTTAGCATTGCTATGTGCCTGTTTCACGGGCTGTTGTTTGTTAATATGCTGTACACTTATGTGCAGGATAACTTTATTACCGTAGCATTCACGATCTCGATTATCTATAACAGTCCGTAATTTTGGATTCGGCTATGTGATGTAAGACTATCAGATAGGCTGAGGCTTTGTATTTGTAGTTATGTGTGCACGTGTATTTTATGCTTCACTTAGTTTTTCTGTTGGATGGGGGTGGCGAATACACCGGGCTTGATATCACGATGAACTGTAATAGTGGACTGATGCTGAAAAAGCAATGGTGTTTATTTTATCTTATTTTATTTATTTATTTATTTATTTATTTATTTATCTATTTATTTATTTATTTATTTATTTATTTATTGTTTTTTTGTTTTAGCTTTTGTTCGTTTTTTTGTGTTTGTTTTGTTTTGTTTTTTTTCTGTGTGTTTTTTTACTTGTTTTTGTTTGTTTTTTGGGGTTGGGTTTTTTCTTTTTTGTTTTGTTTTATTTGTTTTGTTTTTGTTTTGTGTTTTGTTTTTGTCTTGTTTTTGTTTTGTTTTTGTTTTGTGTTTTGTTTGTTTTGGGTTTTTTGTATGTTGGGTTTTTGGGGATTTGGGGTGGGGGTTTTTTTGGTTTGTATGTCCGTCTCGGTTCGATTTTGGGGGTTGCGCCTTGAACAAGGCAATCCAGTGCTGTCCATCTGAAAATACCTGTGGCAAAATTTTCTTTACTTGTAATTTTTCCGCTTCTTTACACAAGAAACATTTATTTTTGAGAACATCTCTAACCATTTCGAAGAGCATTGTATCAAAATTTTGCTACAATGCTCCAGTTGGATAGCCCTGCAAACCGTAGACCCAACAGTTTATACATTTTCGATTTATGGAAATAATTTCATTAATGAGTCCATAGCGGGGAAAGTGGGTCAAGGACACGCTTCCTATCTTGCATAACTTCAGTGTAAGTACACTATACTTTTGTAATGACATCTTGGGACACTAGGCCTTCTCTGGACTTATGTGCGCACAAACTTGACCAGGAAGAGGGTGCAGCATAAAGAATGTACACTTAGTTGGAGGAGTCACGTAGCGCAAGTATTTTGACAAGTGTAAATTAAACAAGAGGCTCATAGTCCTAGTGCTCTGCTGAGTTGGAATGTATTACAATTATATAAAGACTAGGGACAAAACAAGAATAGGCTGGGAAAACTAATGTGTTTATTGTTTGATTGGAAATGCCAAGTTAAAGTGAATGAATGAATGATTCTTTATTTGCTGCACCTCAACTTACAGATGGAGGCATTTTGCCAAATACAATACACAACAACAAAATATGTAAAAGAAACAGAAAAAAGAAAGAGGAAAAGTTAGGAAAACTAACTCTTGTCCATCGTAAACAACCTTGCTTCGTATACAGATTGGAGAAAAAACTATAGATCACCCCTTATTTTAGTGGTTTCGGTTAAATATTGAGCCAGAAGAGTTATTATTTCATAATCGTCACATTTCATAATAAAAATAAATTTTTCTTCTAAGTCCAATTCTCCAAATGTAACAAATATCTCTGACAATTTGTCTAAAAATCGTTTCCGGGGCTCATCAAATTTTTCACACACTAGAACATAGTGTATTTCATCCTCTACTAGGTTACAATGGTTACATAGTCTTTCATGCACAGATACTTTCATAGGTCTTCTGTGTCGACCTGTTTCAATATATAAATTGTGTGAACTAGTTCTGAGTCGTACAAAATTTTTACGGATATTAAAATCCTTTATCATAGTTAGGTAAGGCTCTATTTCCAACTTATTTTTAAATTTTACATAGGTTCGTAATTTTTTATCTGATGACGACTGCATTTCCATTGTTTTTTCCCACTAAAGTGAAATATTGATCTGGAGAATAAATTTTCTGCTCCACTGATATCCAAGATACACCCTACCATCTCCAAACCAGTTCTCAACTTTACAAGCCTGGTGACCTAATAATACTGGATCACATTCCTCCATATTCCTTCTAAACTTTATCTTGTTCAATCCATTTTCCATAAGTTTCCTCAAACTGTAGGTAGCGCCATTAGTATCTCCATCAATCATGATCTTTTCCTCCACATTCCTACAAAATTTCACAATGATCCACTAAAAATTAGAGATGGCGGAGCATTCACAAGATTTGCACATTTTGAGCCCTAAATTCTAATTGCCCGTGTGAACTTCACCTTCAACTCAAACTGAAAATTATTCAATTCAAAATGTGAGCTCTGCGTCTATATCTTTCAGAACATTTTGACTCATAATTTCCGTCAAATTATGGTTGGCGTCACTAGTATCATTCAACTGGGATTTTGCCCTCCCCCGCAATCCCACTAAATATCATGAAAAACTGTCAAAATTTAAGGATGCTAGAGTGGTCGCAAGATTTTCACAATTTGACCTAAATATCACATATTGCTGTAGGTGGTGCCACCAATATCAAAACCCGAGCTGGATTCCCATACCCTCCATATGTCCTGAAAGTTGTGTGAGGCTAACTTGAAAACTGTAGTCTGCATCACGTGCAGAGAGGGACGGATGGACGTGCTCCCAGACGGACAGACAGACAGACATGAATGATCGTATTTGCTCTGTGACCTTAGGTCAGCCGAGCTATCTTGGTTTACAAGACTTATAACTGTAAGGCTCAACGTCGTACAAACAGGTTGATATGCGTCACAGATAGCCTATACATTTTCCAAAAGTAAGCCATGCACTTTGAAAATGTTACGCATCACAATGTTATCCAATATCTCGGACCCTGTCACCAGGCAACAAGGAAAACCATTTGTCATGATGCGGGCTTATTTTAAAATGACTACAATGGCCTCTTCACTATGCGCATTGATTCCTGGTACTACTGTTACTTCCCCATAGCTCCAACAGCAATAACAGGCTATCAGTTGTCTTCATATTTACGGTAATTCTCCCAAGTGAACTCGCACTTTTAGAGTCAGAGTGCGCGTTATTTACGGATACGCAGTTTTGGGGCCTTCTTGCAAGCTCCTACTAGTTTGGTGTTTTTGTGGACGTGTTTCAGGTGGTTAACCTCTGTCACGTCACGAATGATCTCGCAACTTTTGGTCTCACAATCGATCAAGTAAAAGCAAATATGAGCACTCACCATGTTGTAGATGGTGTGAAACATCGTGAAGGAGGAATGTTGGTCCTCTAGGTTTATTGAAAATTAAAACGGATTTCCACCAAATTTCATGGATAAACCAAACCACGTGGTCAAAACGATCTATGTGGGCAGCAATCCACAAGCTTTCTACTAACTCTTTTTGTTAATCATAAAAATGTTAAAAGTGTTAACTTTTGACCTGTACATTACGTTTGTGAGGCAGAAAATTAAACTTTGAAAATAACTTGTGAACTATTTTCTTGGCCCTCGTATTTGCCTGTATAAATCATCTGGTGACCAATTTTAACATTCAGCAGATCTCCGAAGAATGTCAAAATACATACGTTTTAGAGTGTAATGGGGGGGGGGGGATATAAATATAAAGGAATGAACTTCATTTGCATTGCGTTCATGCGCTCACGGCCTGCAGGGCTTGATGGGGATTTGTACCCGGAGTACGTTACTTATGGCCTGCAGGGTTGATAGACGTTTGGAGGGGTTGACTGGCATTACCAGGGTTGACAGGCATTTACAAATGCCTGTCTACTCCTGCAGGCCACAAGCGCATGAACGCAATGCAACTGAAGTTCATTTTTTAAATGGACGCAGCAAGCATGTCACTAACATTCAGGCCAAAGCAGCATCGTAGTTCATATGGATGTCTCTTGTCGGAGCTAAACAGTATAAGCGGCCTATTTATATTATACAATTGGCCATTCTTAACTTCGAGTTACGAACCTTCAAATATTCAACCGATAAAATTCAATGGGGCTATGACCTAGAAAATATAGGTCAAGGACTCTCACTAGGCCTTCCAAATGGGCCCATCAGGTACGTTTATAACTTCAGCGGGGGCTTTCCGTACACAACGTGTAGGTCTCACTCATGGTAAACCATCACTTGTGGGCCCTAGATAGCTCCCGTATTGCGAGTGCAAGACTTTTAGAGATTAAAAAAATGAGCGAAATGTTTTTCAATGGGTCACGATGGGAAAAAGTAGGTCAAGGTCATGGAAGATACTCCCCATATTTTGCTATACAGTAAGGTAGGCACCGCCAGAAGGACCCCTTGTTTTCAACACAAGCACTCCCAAAGACCGATGCTTTAGGATATTAATTCTGTCTCCAAGGCCCCCTGTTAAAAGCAAAAACTTTCTCCAAGACCCCCACTTTTTATTTTCCGCCTATGGCAAGCGGGTTTGACATTTAGTCCTGTTTAATCACTAAATCATTCAGCGTTGTCG
The DNA here is from genome assembly GCA_964020975.1 of Hermodice carunculata. NCBI lineage: Eukaryota > Metazoa > Annelida > Polychaeta > Eunicida > Amphinomidae > Hermodice > Hermodice carunculata. Next base: position 87,065,832 of record OZ026621.1, on the reverse strand, counting down.
CTAACTATCTGGCGTAATTGTTAATTCATATAGCGATATCGTTAAATATCTAGTAATATCGCTAAATATTTACTGACATCTCTAAATATTTAACAATATCAGGCAATATTTAGAGATATCACTAAATATTTCTAACTCATTTAACGATGTAGCCAAATCATTTCGTGATATCCCTAAATGTGTATGATTTAGCGATATCTCCAAATGATTGAGCGATATCGCTGAATGATTTAGAAATATCGCTAAATGACTTAGCGATATAATGTTTTTTCGCTTCTTCTCCAAATTTTGTCCAATGTTGTTAATTATCACCAAACGCTGAGATACCGGGCGCTATACAGGGTAAATTTGCCATCCGGTACAGTTCGAGTTTGAATGCTACATAGGGCTTAACCGCTCCATCTTGGTGGTAGCTGTGGGATCACTCAGCAAAGCTGTATCAGTAGGTTAGCAAAGAAAGTTGTATAACCAATCATATTACATCCCGCATACCCATTCCATAATCACCCATCTTCCGGTAATCAGAACAAATGAGCCCTCGCTGCCTCCTTCCCCATCACTGTATATGATGGAAACCCAATAGGACATGATTCTGGCCTCATTTGCCAATTATAAAAGCAGAGCTGAACAGGAATTCATCGTGCAAATTAGGTAAATGAAATATATATAATTCTGTAGGCTTTTATGATGTACATGTAAGGCCTTTTAAAGCAGTGTTACTTGTATGAAGAAATGAAATAAGGTTTCATTCGAAGATATTGACTTATTGACTGAATATGTGCATGCATACATGGATGCGTTGATGCGTTGATGATAAAGAGGTTATCATGTGGCTTGATCACTGTGTATGAGGTCAGAGGCCCTTGCATCGGCTTCGGCTTCGGCCTCAGCCGATACAGGGCCATTTGACCTGATACACAGAGTGATACAGACCAAGCCACATGATAACCTAAAAATACGTCTTAACAGGGCCATTTGACCTGATACACAGAGTGATACAGATCAAGCCAAATGATAACCTAAAAATACGTCTTAACAGGGCCATTTGACCTGATACATAGAGTGATACAGACCAAGCCATATGATGACCTAAAAATACGTCTTATTTGGCGATATCTTTACACCATTTTGCAATATCGCTAATTTCTCTAAATGATTTAAGGATATCACTTAATTATTTAGAGATATCACTTAATGAAACCATTTGGCAATATCGCCAAATGAGATATCAATAAATGATTTTGATGATACCTCTAAATGATGTAACTGTATGGTCAAATGGCGATATCGCTAAAATGTTTAACCTATATCGCTAAAAAGAAAGACAGGAAAGAAGAATGAGAGAGAGAGAAAGAAAGAAAGAAAGAAAGAAGGAAGGAAGGAAGGAAAGAAAGAAAGAAAGAAAGAAAGAAAGAAAGAAAGAAAGAAAGAAAGAAAGAAAGAAAGAAAGAAAGAAAGAAAGAAAGAAAGAAAGAAAGAAAGAAAGAAAGAGAAAGAATTCCAAGAAAAATATGTTTGTGGTGGCACACAGACATTTAAAAAAAAAAACAGTTTTGGCCACCTCTCATTTGGATAAATGTCATCTACTGACCACAGGTGGAACTACCCTCAGAACCAACACAGCAGACAGATTTTGTAGCTTTGAAGTCCATTGGTATTAAAATTAAGTTAATTCTATGACAAAGCCAGCTCTCAATACAGCATACAGAAATATAAAATCCTCCAGCCTTTGCCCTGGACGTCTTCCCACCCCACCCTACTCCACCCCACCCGACCCTCACCACTGTTGTAAAGTTGTTATATAATACCGTCACGTGAGAAAATGTTTTCATTTTCAATTTACTTTAATTTTTAAAGTGTGTGCGTGTGTCAAAACACACTTTAATGTTTTTCCGAAAATTCTTTCTTTCCTTATGTCTGGGTGCCAACCCAGACATATTGTTTTTCCTCGCGTTCCATGGCACCCAAACCTGTCCGGAGTTTTTCTTAGACACTATTATTCCCAAAACCACCAAACTTGCCATGGTGACTGACCTACCAATGAAATTTTGCCATTTGGTTTGGAATAGTCATGATCTTTAAAATTATGCAAATGAGGGGCAATTAAAATTGTAAAAGCTCCATATCCTCCAAACTATTGCAGACACAAAATTTCATTGTGCATACACAGGTTTGTGACACTTGCCAATATAATTGACAGTATAACAAAGTTGTAGAATTTCAAATTATGCTGATTAAGGGCATTGAAAAATTTAAAAGTTGAATATCTCCAAAACTCTTATAGAGATAGAAATGCCATTCCAACTTAATTTATCGGTTTGTGGCAAAGCCGCATCCAATAAACAGGAACAACAGTTGTAGGATCTTCATTTATGCAAACTAGGTGATTTTGCAGGATTTAAATCTCGAATAGCTTCAAAATTATTATACATACAGTTGCCATTCTAATTCCAATATTTATGGGTATGTGACATAGCCACATCCAATGAACCATGGTCCCAAATAGTACAATTTTAATTTATGCAAATTAGGCAAATACATAAAATAAAAATGTTGAATATCTTCAAAACTATTATAGATATTGGTGTCATTCAACATGGCAATATCCAATAAACAAGGAACAAGAGTTGTGGCTTAAGTTATGAAAATGAGGCTGACAGAGAAAATTTAGATTATGTTGTTCGATGGCAAAGTGTAGCATTTCAAACTGTTCTCATTTTGAAGGCACAGATTTGCTGTGAAGCAAATCTCCTTTGCTAGTTCTTTGTTTCCTCTTTCTTTTTTACCAGCGAATTTGTTCCACACCTTTTTCTGACACTATTATACATAAAAACACCAAACTTGGCATGATTCTACCTCCATACAAGGAGCCTGGCCTTTTTATGCAGAGGGATGAAGATGTTTAAACGTTATGCAAATTAGGGACATTTGAAATTGTCAATATTGAATATCTTCAAAAGTAAATTAGATAGAGCCATTCCAGCATCTACTAGACAGTTATTAACCATTGCGCATCTAATGAATTTAAAACAAAAGGTGTAGCAATTTAAATTATTCTAATTAAAGGATTTGAAATTTTCAATCTTGAATAACTTCCAAACTGCTATTGATAAAGATGTCATTTCAATGTCTACTAGGGGGTTATTAACCACTGCGGATGTAAAGAATCTAAAACAAAGGTTGTAACAACTTAAATTATGCTAATTAGCAGTATTGGAAATTTTCAATCTTGAATATCTTCAAAACTGTAATAGATAGTGATGTTATTCCAACTTCTACTAGGGGGTTGTTGGCCATTGCGCACAATGAATTTTTTAAAAAGTTGTAGCAATTTAAATTATGCTAAGTAGTACCATTGGAAATTTCAAATCTTGAATAATTTCAAAGCTTTAATAGATTGAGATGCAATTCCAACTTCTACTCCTATATTATGGACTAGTACGGAGCTGTTTATATATACAAGAAATGTAATGACAGAATACATGTGAATGCAAAATAGAACAGGATGCAGTTTATTAAAGTGAGATAAAATTTACCGCATTCAGACCCTCCCCCCCCCCCCCCCCCCCATAATCGTTACTTTCGGTTGATGTGGTGTCTGGTTGATTTGATTGACATGCAGTGCTGTGACTCTCTATGTCCTGGGTATTTCCTGCGGCACTATCCTTCAAGATAAGATGGTTTCTATAATTAACAGCATGATTTCATTTCTTGGAGATTATCAATATAAGACTACGATATATCTACATTAGCTATTCTTGCTATGTCCAGATTATTCTTGTTTGTCTTTCATGCAAAAGAACTCTGTTGTTTTATTTCAAATGACGCAATTTCGTCGGATAAAAATCAAGAGATTTTTAATTACTAAGCTAACATGTTCAACTTTAAAACGTATCAAAGTATCACTGTTCCACACCATTCAGAATAACATGAAGAATGAATGTTTATGTACTTTAATTGACTAAGAATTTATCTGAAGCTTAAATCTAGGAAATCGCGCCATATTGTTATTGTAGAATATTCCTGGCCAAAAAATAAACTATAATCTAAATAGAATAATATGTAACTTGTTACTTGTTACTTGTTACTTGTTACTTGTTAGCTTTGCGCTTCGTTGCTATGCATGGAATGGTTTGAAGCCAACTGAATCCCCTACTAGGTAAAACTTCCAACTTAAGCTTCATCTTCGCAAGAGTTTTTTCATAGGTTGATTTTTTTGTCCATATGTTGAATAAGCCCGTCATTAGTTATTGTATATGTGCGTATTATTTGCATATATTCAAGAATTAATTTGAAAGTATGAATTTATTTTGCGTTGTATCATGCTTTATAAATTTTAAACTAATCAATTTGAATGTTTAATGCTAATCACTACATTTTGTGTAAGAGATAACAAAAAAAACAAAAAAAGAAAAGAAAAACGCGAATGATTTAAGCCTGTTCGCAAAAGAAATGTAAATATTTTGGTTTCCTTCGCTTCAGCAAAAGCGACACATTCATATTAGCTAAAGGGCTGCCCGGGCGCTTATAGGTTAACCAGGAAGTATCCGGAAAGGCGGGGAAAAGGATGTTGGAAAATTTTCTCTACGAGTACAGGGATGTAGATCATAGAACTCGCTATCCTTAGAGATACGCTATATCAATACTCTAGCCACTTTCAGATCAGTATTTAAGCAGTCTCTTTTTACCAATCAGTCAGACCAGGTGTATTTACTACGTTTCTGCAGTTATTATTATTTTTTTTTTTTTTATAGGGTGCTGTGAAGCAAATCTTATTTTCTAGTTTGAAACGGGTTCAACGCGTTCTTTTTATACACTTTTCTTTAAGCTCTGCGTGTCGTCCATGTATCAGTACATGCACAGACACCAGAACCAGCAGGTATAGATTGAGATCAATATAACGAACATTTACTTACCTCTGACTAGGCAATCGGTGAGCATTTTAACTGATTTGTCACTATCCTGATGTATACCAGAGCTTTGTGGCCAAGCTACCCGTAACGTAATGAAACTGGACCAAAATAAACTGAACTAGAAAAGATTTGCTTCACAGCAAATCTGTTAGGAGGCTTTCCAAATAAGCACAGTTTGAAATGCGACACTTTGCCATTGATCAACATAATCTAAATTTTGTGTATTAGCCAAAATAAGAAAATTTTCTGGCTATAATGCTCATAAAAACGTTTCATTAATAGATTTAAATTCCTTTAATTTCACAGTCTAGATTTTTATCTCACCGGGCTACTCATGCAAAAAAAAAATCCATTTGGTTAAAAATGTGTTAGGAACTCTTTTTACCGACATTTTCAATGTTCATGATTACAATACCAGACAATATAACAATTTCTATAGTTGTAAGTTTAGTACCAATCTTGGTACATTTTCAATAAGCTCTCATGGACCTTCCATCTGGAAAAGCATACCAGTCTATATTCAGAAAGTGGCATCAATATATAGGTTTAAAAATATACTTATCAAAGAATATGAAATAACTATTTGAATGTGATCACTCACATAGGTCTCGTCCACTTGTGTCCATAGCACGAAGGCATGATTGAAATGGCAAACTTCACTTTAATACATGTGCAATCAAAATCCCGTAAACAATGTATTGGTACAAACTATCACCTTTTAAACACTTTTTTTTTCGTTCCTTTTTTCAGTGGTCTGTCAAGATTTCGAAAAATTACAAGAAGCTGCAAGAGGGTTTTTTTTTATCTTTTTATTTTTTTTAAAAGTTTTCGGGCAGACCTCTCGGCCACAAAGCAGACTCTGCTTTTATTTATTCTCTCTTTGGACCATACTATCGGAAGTAGAAGGCAAGTTTTTTCCAAGAAAAGCTAATCTCATGTATATATCCTATTTTAATGTTTTATATGACGTAGAGAGGCACAGATAATTTCATTTATTTAACTATGTTACTACATGGCAACAATAAGAGCTAACTTATTGGTAAATGTGTGGCCTATGATGAAGTATCAATAAACAACTCTGTTATAACATCCCAACAATAAGAATTATAATCAAAAGTGTATGAACTATGATTAATCGTCAACAAACAAATTTCTTTTCTGAAAAAAAGTGTCAAAACTGAAAGTTCCAAAAAAAATCAGGGAACCTTTTTGTGTCATAAGGGAGGGTTTTACCAATCATTTTTTAAGGTTGGCCCTATGAGTTTAGTAACAAATAAAACTCAACACAACAAACTTATCAGATTTTGATAGTACAAGTGGTAAAAGCTCCATATTGCAATGCCTGATCCTGTGAATGTGGCTGCATGTCAAATTGCTTTTCTTTCTTGCAAGTGTATGTACATGTTTTAGTACAAAAGATCAGTTTACCGTGTGGAAGTCCCCAGCAAATTTTTGCAAATGCTAATGCTCCAGTAATGTTTGTATTTCTCACGATATTTTGTTCATTTTTAGACATTCTTCTGGGTATCCTTGGCCCTTAATTATTTAACGGGTGGCACAATTTTTTTAAAGAATTTTTGTGAGGTTTCACTATCTTCAACTTCTTCTCCGAAGCGGTTTCGCACATTGTACTGAAACTTGGTGGATACGTTTTAAGGGAAAGTGTCCAACAAATTTGGTGACCAGGTGGTGTTGCTGTGAGATCCCCAGATTTTTAACAGGGTTCTCCCTTCAGGAACTGGTCAGTTAATACACTCATTCCTATTGATTACCACGTTATTTTCTGCCCGTCTGTAAAATGAAAAATTTGTGTCATAATCTTCAGAATATGTATTCTCTCTCTCTCTCTCTCTCTCTCTCTCTCTCTCTCTCTCTCTCTCTCTCTCTCTCTCTCTCTCTCTCTCTCTCTCTCTCTCTCTCTCTCTCTCTCTCTCTCTCTCTCTCTCTCTCTCTCTCTCTCTCTCTCTCTCTCTCTCTCTCTCTCTCTCTCTCTCTCTCTCTCTCTCTCTCTCTCTCTCTCTCTCTCTCTCTCTCCCTCCCTCCCTCCCTGGCATGGCACCCAAATTTGTCGGGAGTTTTTCTCGCACTATTTTTACAAAAATTGTTTGGTGTTTGAAATTATGCAAATTAGGGGCAATTAAAATTTTAAAAGCTCCATTTCTTCCAAACTATTGCATACAAAATTTCAATGTGGTTGTTTAGGTTCCTAATACCTCCCAACAGAATGGCCAGTATATATAAGTTGTACAGCTAGAGGTCTCATTGTAACTTCAATTCATGGGTTTGTGGCAAAGCCGCATCCAATAAACTATAAACCAAAGTTGCAGGATTTTAATTTATGCAAATTAGGTGAATATGCAAAATTTCAATCTTGAATAGCTTCAAAACTATTAGAGATAGAGGTACCATTTGACCCTCAATTTATCTGTTTGTGACAGAACCGCATCCAGTGAACTATGAACCAAAGTAAAAGTTTTGATTCATGCAAATTAGGTGAATATGCAAAATTTAAATCAACTTCAATGTGTATGTTTGTGACACAGCTGTATCTGATGAACAAAAATTGTAAGATTTTAATTTGTGCAAAGTAGGTGAATACACAAAATTTAAATCTTGAATAACTTCAAAACTATTATACATAGAGGTTTCATTCCAACTTCAATTTCACAGCCGCATGTAATGAAGCATAAACAAAAGTTATAGGATTTTAATTTATGTAAATAAGGCGAATACACATAATCTAAATCTTGAATAGCGTCAACACTATTATGCATAGACGTATCATTCCAACTTCAATTTGAAAATTTGTGACATAACGGCATCCAATGAACCATGTACCAAAGTTGTAGGCTTTTAATTTATGCAAATTAGACAAATACACAAAATTAAAATCTTGAATAGCTTCAAACGTTTTATAAACAGTGAAGTAATTCAAACTTCAGTTTGTAAGTGACATGACCACATCCAATTCATGTAAATTAGGATAATACACAAAATTTAGACTATGTTGAACAAGGCAAGGTGTAGCATTTCAAACAGTTCTCTTTTTGAACACACCCAGACAGATTTGATGTGAAGCAAATCTTCTTTCCTAGTTATGTCTGGGTGCGAACTCAGGCTTCTTTTTCTCCTCAGATTTATATTTTTTTCCATGGCACCCCAAATTTGTCCGGAGTTTTTCTTGGACACTATTATTTCGAAAACCACCAAACAGTCACCTACCAGTGAAATTGTGCATATCGTCTTGAATGGTCATGATGTTTAAAATTACAGGGCTATTAAAATTTTAAAAGCTCCATATTGTCCAAACTATTCCAGATAGACACAAAATTTCAATGTGCATATATATATACATGTGTGTGTGTGTGTGTGTGTGTGTGTGTGCGTGCGCGCGCGCGCGAGCGCGCGAGGCCGTAAATTGCATTGAGCCAGCCGAGGCCACTGCCTCGACTAAATTTTATCTTTAAAAGGGGGGAGGAGAAAAATGGTCAACACGGAGAAAAACTAGTAGGCCTAATTATGTTGTGGTAATAGACCCTACATTAATTTTGAATCGTTTCGCTAAGTTTACTTGGCAACCCGTTTTGTTTTCTATCTTTTCTGGGGGTTGGGGGGTTGGGGGTGGGCTTTGGTTTTTTTGTTTTTTTTTTTTTTTTATTTGTTTTTTTTTTTTTTTTTTTTTGGTTTTTTCTTTTTTTTTTTTTTTTTTTGGTTTTTTTGTTTTTTGTTTTTGGGGGGGTGTTTTTTTGTTTGTTTTTTTTTTGGTTTGTTTTTTTTTGTTTTTGTTCGTTTTGTGGTTTTTGGGGGGGTTGTTTTGGATTTTTGTTGTTGTTGTTGTTGTTGTTGTTGTTGTTGTTGTTGTTGTTGTTGTTTTTTAAGTAAGCCTATTCAAAGAACTTTTCGCGAGATTTAGATTAGACTAGGCCTGCACGGATGTACTGACTCAGAATATGCGATGCATGGGTCATGCTTGTATTTGATACAAATGAATGATTAGTACTCTATCCTCCTTGATTGGATCCTGGTCACAAAGCAATCATGCTTTGTATTTGACAACAATGACTAAGTGTTACTTCGATGCGGCCAGATATAGGCTATATATAAATTTCTTGATTAGCATCATGGCTACACTGTACGTGGTCACATGTTCTAAGGCAGTGTGGGCGTGGTCCATGATGCACCATATCTTTAGAACATGCCATAGCAAATCACCGAAGTAATGGGTGTGGCAACTTCGGCCAAAAACATATAATTTATGTTACTTAACAGTGCTCTACCACTGAGCCACATAGAGTTAATCATGCACATTTTGAAATCAATACTGATGACAATTATGTGCCCAAGCAAATGTCACATTTGCTTTCTTTGTTATCCAGCGGAAAAAAGGAGATTTCGTGCAAGTTCAGGTTCGAACATTGGTGTCTCGAATATCTTTGATGTGCTGTTAATAGTCAAATATTTTGCTCTTGTTTTTCTTCAGTCTCGTAACGTCGACAGCATGCATTGATAAATCATAGAACAATTTAACAACCAAATTTCACCACCTTTTACATTAAACCAATACCAATCATTCGTACGTCGCTGAATTTGCTGACACAAATTTTATGAAAAATAATGTCCGGCAGAAAATGTGTTCAGTTGACGTGCAGGTAAATACGTTTATCAGAAAGCAAGAATTTCCACCCTGTTTTTGCTTTTTCCCTTTTTTTTTTTTTTTTTTTTTCTTTTTCCTTTTTTTTTTTTGTATATTTTATGCATTTACATATCATCATGTTAACATTTTTTAATCCACCATACAGCGCCATTTTATGTTTTATTTTTCAAAAGTTTCTCAGTTTGGTAGGTGGGGGAGCCCCAGCTCCCCCTGCCCACCCACCCACTCTCCCATCCATCCCTTTCGCACCTAGCCTCGGCTTCATTTTATGTAAATTCACGGTCCTGGTACGTATGTGTGTGTGTGCGTGTGTGCGTGCGTGCGTGCGTGCGTGCGTGCGTGCGTGCGTGTGTGTGTGTGTGTGTGTGTGACACCTGCTAATATAATGGACAATAAATGAAAGTTCTAGTAATTCAAATTATGTTAATTGGAGGCATCGAAAAATTTGAATGGTGAATATCTCCAAAATTATTTTACATAGGTAATTTACAGGTTTGTGGCAAAGCTGCATCCAATGAACCATGAACCAAGGTTGTAGGATTTTAATTTATGCAAATTAGGTGAACATTCAAAATTTGAGTCTTGGTGTAAACATATTTTATTTCCAAAAACGATTGGGGAGCAGGCACAGCCTATATGAACCCCTCTCGCGAATTGCTTCAAAACATTTATAGATAGCTGGGTCATTCCAAGTTCACTTAATGGGTTTGTGACATAGAGGCATCCAATGAACGACAAACCAAAGTTGTAGAATTTTAATTTATGCAAATTTGCTGAATATGCAAAATTTAAATCTTGAATAGCTTGAAAACTATTGTAGATAGATGTGTCATTCCAATTACAATTTATGGGTTTGTGACATAGAGGCATCCAATGAACGACGAATCAAAGTTGTAGAATGTTAATTTATGCAAATGTGGTGAATATGAAAAATTTAAATTTTGAATAGCTTGAAAACTATATATATATATATATATATATATATATATATATATATATATATACAGGTGTCATCCCAACTTCAATTTGTACTTTTGTGACATAGCCACATCCAAAGAATAAAAATAGTAAAATTGTAGTTTATGCAAATCAGGTGAATATACAAAATCTAAATCTTGAATAACTTCAAAACTATTATATACATAGGTGCCTTTCCAACTTTACTTTCCAGGATTGTGGCATGAAGCAAACCATGAACCAAAGCCATAGAATTTTAATTTACGCAAATTTGGCGAATACGCAAACTTTAAAACTTGAATAGCTTCAAAATTATTGTAGACAGAGAAGTCATTCCAAATCCAATTTGTATGTTTGTGACAAAGCCACATGCAATGAACCGATTTTTTAATTTATGCAAGTCAGGCGAATACACAAAATTTAAATCTTGAATAGTTTCCAAACTGTTATAGATACAGGTGCCATTTCAACTTTACTCTGAAGGTTTGTGACATACGTGTATCTAATGAACCATGAACCAAAGTTGTAAAAATTTAATTATTGCCAATAAGGCAAGTACACAAAATCGAAATCTTGAATAACTTCAAACTATTACACACAGAGGTACCATTCAAACTTCGATTTGTAGATTTGTGTCATAACCGCATCCAGTGAACCATGAAATAAAGTTGTAGGCTTGTAATTGATGCAAATACACAAAATTAAGATCTTGAATAGCTTCAAAACTGTTATAGGGCAGTGGTGTCATTCAAACTTAAGTTTATAAGTTTGTGACATGGCAACATCCAATGAACCAAGAATCAAAGTCGTAGCTTTCAATGTATGTAAACTCTGCTAATACACAAAATTTAGATTATGTTGACCAATGGCAAAGTGTAGCATTTTAAACTGTTCTCATTTTGAAGGCACTCAGACAGATTTGCTGTGAAGGAAATTTTCTTCCTAGTTGTTACCCTGAGTTACCTTGAAAAGTGATAGGTCAAAACTGACCCTTTTCGCCTGTATCTTAGTAATGGTGGATTCTTGCTCCATTGTTACTAATAAACAATAACAAGACGTTCCAGTTGGGTTTCTTTTGATGTTTTTAACTTTGACCTTGAGTGAATTTGAAAGGTCAGACTGATATGTTGGCTTACATCTTGGTAATAGTGGTTGTTGCCACTCCTCATTTGAATATATATATATATATATATATATATATATATATATATATATATATATATATATATATATATATATATGACTTCAGAACTGTATGAACGAAGATTTTAATATTGCGAACAGTGATGGTTTTCAAGATAAGTGACCTTTATATCATTCCGAAGGTCACATGAGAGCTTGAGTGTGCAGCGAAGGCCAGATGGGCACAGGACTGTCACAGTTCTCTTGTTAATGATTGTGAGCGTGTGAGCACACAGGTACAATACATACACACACCAGGTGATGTTTCACACTACAAAATTTTACTGATGGACCCCTCAAGTTTTGGCTACGAAGAATGCACTCCATGTATGGAGAGATAGGCAGGGGGCACATGATGCAGGTATAGGCCTAACCGGCACAATTCATAGTTATGCATAATGCTAGCTGACAATGAATCCAATACGACTTTTTACATAACACTGTTTCACTGTGGGCGGTGCAATCCATGATGATCATTTACGCCACCAGGGGTCAGTAGTCATCTTGTCAAAGACCACGACATGTGGCACGTGACACCTCATAACACGGACAATGAATCCAATACGACTTTTTGCATAACATTGTTTCACTGTGGGCGGTACAATCCATGATGATCATTTACGCCACCAGGGGTCAGTAGTCATCTTGTCAAGGACCACGACATATGGCACGTGACACCTCATAACACGGACAGTCGTTCGTTGCATTGAAAAGGCACGGGAAAAGGAAACACCGTGATAAATTTCCTCTTCAATTCTGACATTATCCACTCAAGGCTCCAAAAGATGGGGAACAAAAAGTGATATACGTATATACCTAGACTGGCTGTCGTCTGGTTCGTCATATTTGTCCCAAAGGAGTTAATACACAGGGGTGTTTAATGGCGACGTGGGTCCAGTGGATCGCCGAAGGCGTCGAATGTCTAACCGCGACATGGGACCAGTCAGCCGCCGAAGGCGACGAACCTTCGGCAACTCACTGGTCCCATGTCGCGGTAAAACATTCGTCTCCTTCGGCGACTCACTGCACCCCACAACGCCGTTAAACACCCCTGTGTATTAGCCCCTTTGGGACAAATATGACGAACCAGACGACAGCCAGTCTAGTATATACCACGAATGTATGTATGTATGTATGTATGTATGTATGTATGTATGTATGTATGTATGTACATGACACAAAGTTTCAGTGTGGAACAACTATTACACAGTTACCATGCCAACGGAGGCCAACAAGTGGCAGAGCAAGGTTTTGTGGTTTTGGACCTGTTTCTTACTTCCCCAACATGAGACTGCAATTCTCATACGTAACCAAGAGTAACTAACTGTCCATATATAATTACGTTTATGTCAATATACATATTTAAGACCTACAAACAAAACGGTTGCAAGTTTGTCAACTCTTCAAGGTTCTTTGCAACAGTAAAAATGTAAAATGGTCAGCATAAAATCTCTTACCACCTTTTTTAATGATTATTGTGTGACAAATTGAATCTGCATCGATTTTCTAATATATGTCTTTATGTGGACATTTTCTTTTCAGTTTTATCAATTAAGACTACGGTGTGCCATCTTAAAACATTCATTGGCGAAAACCTCCGCTGTTCCCATTTCATAAATGGGCCTCCGCAAAGGTCCTGAAAACTTTGTCTGTTTCCAACTTCATATTTTATAGGATTTTTTTTCTTCAAGTCACTTTTTATAAAATGTTTTTTCATTTCAATTTTTATGAGAAAGTGTCTGTTTTACTTTACTTTTTATAAGCAGATCTGTTAATATCACCCTCTTCCAGCCATTACAGTGATTCCCTTCTCATAATTTATAATAAAGATGGCAACAGGTGTCTTCTTCGATGTAATTCTCGAACTTCCATTCATGTATCCTACTTCAATGCGAGTTAATAGTAGAATATAATAAATGAAGTATATCCTGAGATGCGGAAGCATGTCTTCTTCAGGCAAATCCCACGAGTCTCTGGCGTCGTGGTTCTCCTCCGCAGCCGATACTGTCCTTGTCACATTTATTAAGACCACGCTGCGTCATTTAATTTGAATGTATCAAGAAAAGAGAAGCTCAGACTTGTATCTATTGTTGTTGCCGATAGATGGCGATATACTACGGCTCCTGTTTAGACGAGCCTGAATGAAGCAGTCATATAGTTACATAACAATAAGGTCGCCTAAGATGCTGTCAAAAGAGGATTCAATAAGAGGATTGGTTGTCTTTAGATGGTCACGATAAAATTCATAATGCGTAGATATGTGACACACGCAAGAAGTTCGTTTCCCCAATATATGGGAGAGCTGAGGTCTGGTAGTATAGGCAAACGTTTTGCATTTTGAGCTGCAAAACCGACAATCTTACGCTACCTGGCAAGTTCGGGGAGCGGGGAGGGGGATTTTTTTTTTTTTTTTTTTTTCCCTTGGGTTGAGTGGGGGCAGCAGTGATGAGGGGGAGGATGATTCATACACGTAATGTACTTGGGTGTTCATTTTAATACCTTAGACGCTTCACTTTTTACAGCATGTACAACTGTCGTGTTTAGATTCGTACACCTTTTTAAATGCCAACTTCGGATTTTAAAAATCACGATTTCGCATTTCGGAGGGGGGGGGGGAGGGTTACCCATGTAGAGGCATAAAAGAGGCGACATCTGACATCTATCCGATAGCCAGGTAACCGCTGATACGGACCTGGATTTCAATTTGCGGATCTCGACCGAAATCAGTGCTGTCCAGCTGAAAATCTCTGTAGCAAAATTGTCTTTACTTGTAGCATTTTTTCCACTACTTGACATAAGAAACACTTATTTTTGAGAAAATTTGTAGCAATTTTGAAGTGCACTGTAGCAAAATTTTTGCTACAATGCTCCAGTTGGACAGCCCTGGAAATTGGTAAAATAGAGTCAATGTGACTTCTAAATGATTTTTTTCTTTTACGTTACAGGGATCATATGTAACCTTCGTAAAATTCATCAGACGAAAATATTCTTTAGTGGCAACCAACCAGTCGGAAAGGGGACTTTTTAGCATAAAAAGAACATGATAGTTCTCTTTTTTCTAATATTTTGAGTGCGGGGGTGTTAATTTCAGTAACAGCATTTAATGCATTATCAATACATGTATAGGCCTGTTGAAATATTAGTTGAAACACATGCAGTGACACGATTCTTGACTTTATACCATAAAAGTATAACTCACATTTGCCGAGCAGTCAACACCATACTGGTATGAAACACTCAAATATATATACTAAATGGGATGATTCTACCCGGAACAAAAATTATTCTTATCTTTTAGAGCAAAAATTAAAGAAAATACAATTATGTAAGATTCCTTCATTGAGCCCAGATTCAGATGCTCAAACAATTGTTGACAATTATCTTGATGTTCTTAATGATGAAATTCATGCTGCTGCCATTGAGTCGGGTTGTGCATTGAAGCGTAACTCTCTAAGTAAACCAAAGTCATGGTGGTGTCCAGAGATGAGTATCCTTCGGGAACGTAAGAGATTCTGGTATAATTTATGGACCGACTGTGGTAAACCAAAAGAGGGACAACTATATGAATGCCATAAGAATATTAAAAAATTATTTAGACGTCGTTCCAGATACTGTATTAATTCAATTAATAGTGCAGGTTACAACAAACTTAATTTAATGTATAAGTCTAGAAACATCAAAGGGTTTTGGAATGTAATCAGACGCAAGAGATGTAAGCAAACAAAATCCAATCTCGATGTTGAGAAGTTTGTCAATTTTTATTCTTCCATAATGAGTGAAAATCAAGACGATTCTTCTACAGACAGACAGAAAGAGGTAGTAAGATTTGTTAAAACTCAGTATGACAAACATCATGGTAATGGTAATCTCATTATTTCTCCTGCTCAAGTTAAACAGGCTATTAATCAGTTAAATAAGAATTCAGCCCCAGGCTTAGACGGCATTGTGGCAGAACATTTGATACATGGACGCTCGGATACACTTATTAATCATTTATCCCAACTTTATACAATCATTCTTAATCATACTGTTATTCCCAGGATTTTCCAAGAGGGAAAGATAATCCCTATTCATAAGAAATCTACATTATTTGTTAATGCCCCCGAAAATTATAGGCCGATTACAATAAGTTCTACTGTGGTCAAACTATTTGAATTACTCCTTAATTTTAAAGATACTGTAGGTGAAACACAATTTGGCTTCCGACAAGGTCGAAGCTGTGCTACGGCCTGTAACGTTTTAAACGATGTGTGCTCAGTTTTCAAAGACCAAAGGTCGCCACTTTTTGTCTCCACGTTGGATGCCGAAAAGTGCTTTGACCGAATTTGGCACCGTGGTTTGTTCTACAAGTTGTATGGTTGCTTGAACCACACTTTTTGGGTATTCATGGTCAAATGGTATGATAATCTAAAAGGTATTATTTATTGGAATAATTGTTATAGTGAACGTTTTAAGATATCCCGAGGCACCAGACAGGGCAGCATTTTATCTCCATTTTTCTTTAACGTTTTCATTGAAGATCTGCTGCAGAAATTACTTCTGATAGACAGAGGAGTCAAAATTGGCTCAACTTTTATAAACTCCTTTGCCTATGCAGACGATATTACCCTTATTAGCTCTACAGCTTCCGGCCGACAAGTCCTAGTTAATGCCTGTGTTGACTATGCCAAACAATGGAGATTCTCCTTTGGTATCAAAAAATCATTATGCATGTCTATGAATAATCCTAATTTTAATGATCCTCCAGTATAGACCCTTGGTAAAGAAGGCCCTGTTATGCATGTAGCAGATTCTTTAGAAATATTGGGCATCCATTTTACAAGTAATCTCAAAAGTGATCTTCATGTTTCAAAACGCACAGACTCTGCCCGAGGTGCTTATTATAGTTTGGGCGAATCAGGTTTATGTTACCCGGGTCTGGCAACAGAGCCTAAAGCCCATCTGTGGCGAACTATTTGCCAACCAACACTGCTTTATGGTATGGAATGTATCGATTTGTCCAGATCTTTGGTGAATAATCTGAACTCGGTCCAAGGTACCTGTGTGAAAGCCGCCTGGGGTCTACCTAAAAGACATCACCATTCTAACTTAATGGAGGCCATCGGCATAAAATCCGTTGATCATCTGGTTCAACAAAAATGTATAACTCTGTTTAAAAATATAAATTGTTTACAGTCTCCGGCCAGAGATGTCAATGATTTTCTCTTGGCTGAATATATTTCAAAAGGCAAACTGTACACAGGCACTTTAATTGAAAGACTGGTTAGATTTAAAATTCCAGTGACTCGCATTTTTACCGAGGATTATACTTTTAACCATACACCTGCTACAGAAAATGGCATAATTGACTCACTGAGAACACTTCTCTGTTCTGAACAGTTCCTCAAGCCATACAGTGAGGAATTTCTTTTAGTCAAACTACTTACCAAAGTATTTGGATAATACATGTAACTATATTTGGGGGGGGGGGAGGATGGGGAGGCCGGGCCATAGTAGATGTGGGTGCCCATGGGATCATGACTGCTCTGTCATGACCCCATGTGCACCTATCCCGTGCCCTCCCTCCTCCCCCCCCCCCCGTCTTTCCCCTCCCTTCTGTTTTTAGTTCTTAATGCCTTATCTTATAAGAGTGCAAAATTATGTTGTAACGGTGCTTGTTTGCCAAACCTTTCTGCATTTTTATATGGCATAACGTATGCAGAGGGGTTTTTTTTTTGTTTATATTGCTTGAATATTATTTCAATGTACAATTTTATTTCGATGTACTTTTATTTGTTTCCCCATCTTGAGGGTTTAATAAAAATATAAATAAATATAGTGAAAGATGTTTTAGAAATAAAATTCATTGACCAAGTAAGTTTTCAATTTTGATACATCATCTGACTTTCCTTCAGTTCGATCCGTGGCGGTCAGCTTCAAAACTTGTCGATTTGTAAAATGGAAGTTCTGTGGAAAGCCATGACGCTCATCTTATCCCAAGTGATAGTTTGTAACTGTTTGTTCGTCAGAGGGCAGCAGTGTCTAATGGATATTGCAAGACCTGGCTGTGCAACCATTTGCTCTTGAAATGCAACAGCGTGTTTGTTAGAGTTGATGTTCGATTAAGCCTTTTTCTCGTGTAAAATGGGAGAACAAAAATAAAAAGTTAAAAGTCATGGGTCCGGATGTTTTTATTTGACCCCCCCCCCCCCAAAAAAAAAAAAAGAAAAAGAAAATTAGGCCTACAGGCCTTAGGTGCCAATTTGTTGATCTGCCAAAGCAAAGCAGGTCGAATTGTATGCAAGAATAATGCATTTCGCTATTATGCATGGACTTGTGATGCAAAAAACAAACAAACAAACAAACAAACAAACAATAGTGTGCAAAAGTCAAGCCTTTTCTCGTTGTGATACCGGCAAACAAAACGTAGGCCTTTTTTTCTATTGTGAAATAAAATGTTAAAGTTAAAGGTAAGTGGTTAATGCTCATCTAATTTCACTATTTTAAAACCAATTCAATTGGATTCTTGCATGGGGGGGGGTGCTTGCTTGTTTGTCCACTTGCTCGTCTTGTTTTGTTGAATTTTTTTTGTTTTTGTTTTTTTTTTTTTTTTGTTTTTTTTTTTTTTGTTTGTTTTGTTTGTTTGTTTGTATGTTTGTTTGTGTGTATGCGTTTTTTACGCCGATGTGATATGCAGGACTACTCAACATGACATACTGTTATTACTGAATGACTTACTTGGGCCTACATGTGGCTAACTTTTTTTGGGGGGGGGGTGTTTTGGGGGGGTTGTTTGTTTTTTTGTTTTTTGTTTGTTTTTTTGTTTTTGTTTTTTTTTTTTTTTTTGTTTTTGTTTTTTTTTTTTTTTTGTTTTGTTTTTTTGTTTTGTTTTGTTTTGTTTTGATTTGTTTTGTTTTGGGGTTTTTTTTGTTGTTTTTTTGGTTTGTTTGTTTGTTTGTTTGTTTGTTTTGGTTTGTTTTGTTTTTGTTTGTTTATGTTTTAATGATGGTATCAGAATTGCTCTGCACCAATTTTCAATTTCATGTGGCATTATAACATTAAATAACTTAGTTGCGTCAGCAGTTAAAACTGATTTGGCATGTTCCAATAATTCACTTGCAATTCCATCTCCTCCGGGTAATTTTTTTGTTGGAAGGTCAGACATGGCATCCGTCATCTCTTGCTCTAATAGATCACTGTTTAAATACTCTGCTAGGTTATCAGAACATATACCTGACTTTGTCTATCATGCTTGTTTAAGAACTCAGTGACATTTTCTTCGCCTGTTTCATCTACCTGCAGCTTCTGGTTTAGATGTGCACAGAAAAATACTTTCCGGTGATATGTTTGAAAATTTTCCAACCCCTTTTGATAACATTTGAAAGCATTCCCACAACCCTGATGTGTCTGATTTCAGGAAATTTTGCTCTATTTCCTCCTCAATTGTGGTTTGTAAACCCCTTTCCTTCATCTCACACAAATTTGTCCAAGTCCCTTTTAGCAGCTAAATGAAGCTGTAAATCCATCTCATTTTTGGTCAACAGTCGATCATACTTTTACATTGTATTTTACTGTTCAAAATTTTCTCTCACAAGCCAGGGGGTTGCTATTATTTCTAGAAAGTTTGCTCTATTTCCTCTTTAACTGTGGTTTGTAAACCCTTTTCCTTCATCTCACACAAATTTTTCAAGTCCCTTTTAGCGGTTAAATAAATCTGTGAATCCATCTCATTTTTGGTCAACAGTCGATCATACTTTTACATTGTATTTTACTGTTCAAAATTATCTCTCATAAGCCAGGGGTCGATATTATTGTCTTTATGTTGATTTTTCAAAGGCTTTTAATTCAATTTCCCATTCTTTTCTCTGGCTTAGACTAATAAATGAAGATATCCATGACAGAGTATTCAATGTTTTAAAATCCATGTATAATCAACTTTTGTCTTGTGTTCACACACCTGAAGGATTAACTCATTTTACAACTGTTCAGTTGGCACACATCTGAGTTGTATATTGAGCCCCTTATCTTTTACAGTTCATTTAAATGAAATGATTAAAGAAGTTTTAAAATGCGGATGTCGACTTGTCAATGTATTTTCATTGATGAAACCAAGGAGGGACTCCACCCTCCTTGATGAAACCTTGTCAAATCTAAGTTTACTTTATGTGCAGACGACACCGTTGAATATGCTGAAACTGTGGGTCACTTTCAAAAGATTATTTCATATATTGAAGTTACATTCTGATAAATGGGGTCTCAACGTTAATTTGGATCAAATGAAAGTCATGTTTTTTTTTAAATGGAGGTCAAATAAAGAGAAATGAAATTTGTAAATATGTTTTATGCATATCTTCTCACTCTAGTAATGACTAAAGTGAAAAGATATGCGTTTGCCTATTACCAGACCTCGCATGTATTGGAGAGTGTGGAGGCAAATCGCTGTATGTATTTAATAATTTAAAAATGCATAAAATATTGGCTGAAGTTACTCAGAATGCACAAGACGAGGTTACCTAAAGCTTGCTATCAAATGTTGAAACAGTTTGATGAAAGCGCAAGAGTTGCATGGACAGTGACGTCAGGGATTTGCTAAATCGTTATGGTTTCTATGTTGTGTGGCTGTCTCAGTAAGTTGATTCCGAAGACTATTTTATCAGAAGTCTATTCAATGAGTTAAAGATTGTAACTTTCAGAACCACCATAATGATTTAATTGAAAGTCACAAGCTACGTGAATATCACCAGTTTCAATCTTTATTGGAGCCGAAAATAGTTATCCTGCATATGTTAGAAAATATGCTGTTGCTTTAGAGTGTCAGATCACAGCTTGAAGATCGAAGCAGAAAGGTATGGAGGTCAAGATATACTTGATAGAACGTGCCAGTTGTGCAATATGCAGTGTACGGAAAATAAGGACCATCTTTCTATGATGTGCTCTTGTTTTACATATTTGAGAAGTTGGTATTTACCTAGGTATTTTACAACACACCCAAATGGATTTTTTTTTAGATTGATTATGTTATCTCAACACCCTTCAATTTTACATCAGACCGTGATATTTACCGCGCATTAATAGAGACGGAATATTTAAATCAGTTATTGAATGACTAATCTGAATTATATATTAATTGATGAATGTATATTGTGTCACTCTAAGTAAAAATGTTCAAATTGTGTCTAAATGCTTTGTACCATGTCCCTGGGGCCTTACAGTAGGACCTACCGAATAAACTAAAACTTCATATCGCGAGCCGACTTTCAGCACACATGCATATTTATTACTCTAATCAGAGTAGCCCAGGACCTTTTAATGGACCTATAGCTACGTATACCTCTGGGCCAATTTATTCTACGCTTTATACATGTCATGTAAATGTAAGCTTGTGTACTCTATCTACCTTGGGAATCTAGCCAATCAACCCTCACTAACCCCCCCCCCCCCCATCTAATTTTCCCTGATAAATGTTGCAAAATATCTCCATGAAAGATAAAACCAACTCTGAAGCATTACTCTACATTAACACTTTTGATAATTCTTTCATGATTTTCTCTATAGTGAAAACTGAATGCAAATACACTCAACATAAACAAAATGTTCAAAGTGCATGGGTGGATGTCTTTTCTGTTGTTTTCCCAATGTAACTTTCTGTAAGTAGGTATTTTACAACACACCCAAATGGAGAAATTTTTAGATTGATTATGTTATCCCAATAACAATAATGTTAACGTATCACATCTACCCATCTCTATTTTTTTTTTAGGCCGAAAGTAAAATTTTTGTCATATCATCGTCGTCGTTCTCGTCGTTGTCATTGTATCTGTTACATTTTACATGTGGCCTGTTTTGAAGGTCAGTTTTAAATTATATTTGTGCGAAAATGTTTCTACTTCATGGCTGGGTACGCTTCCAAAGCCATTCAAAAGTTGTTGACTATTGGCGTCCTTAACGTGTGATTTTTTGCAGAAAGAAATCACTGTGATGACCAAGCTGTCCAAAATGAGTCACTTCACTGGTACCATGCTTTAATATGCCTGATAGTAATACACAAAGTGGAAAACTTGACTGGACAAATGAAAAGGAACCAAAGCAATACAGTTTACCGCGCCACCTCTCGACTGGGGTCGAACGCTTGCATCCGGGAACTTGCAGAACGCACAACCTCTCTGAGCGTTAAAGATGGCGTCCACAGGTGAAGAAATCGAGTTCCAGCCCAAACAGGCCCCTAAAACGGGATTTGCTGCAAAATGGGCGGACACGCGAAATTTTCTATGGAACCCAACAGAGAAATCATTTCTTGGAAGAAATGGGATGAGCTGGGGTAAGTATGTGTGGAGACTGAAAAGGGATTCTCAACCCGAGAGAAAATTTGCATTGGCGTGTTAGCTGATCATGGAGTAAATGAGCAATCGGCATCCCGCTCCGAATGTTTCGCGGTGGTTTCATATTATCTTCAGTTCCGATCTAATTACTTTATGGCGATAAACAGAGGACTCGTTATGTTCTGTATGACAGACATTTTATATGTATGTAGCATCTGAAAGTGTGAGCCAAACACACGCACATGTGTGTTTAGGGGTGACCCTGAAGCTGGGCTCTCGAACAGCACAGAGTCGGTCACCGTAACCGTGACCCACTTCAAGCTCCCGGCATGCGTCGGTAGTTGCTAGTACCCAAGTTGGGACCCACCTGCCACCGTGCTCAGAACTTCACAGCATAGAGTACTAATAATAAAATTGTCGGTTTTAAATTTAACGTTTGGCTATTACCAGACCTCAGCACTCCCATTATATTGAGGAAACCGACCTCTTGCTTCTTTCTACTCCGTTATGAGTAGTGACTATCGAAATATTGCGCTAAGGTAATGGGCAATTAAAATATTTGCGACAGTTCGGAAAAGTGTTGCCATATGTACAATCTTGAACTCTGCAAGACAATTTACATGGATAGAAGACGGATGTGATCCATGAAGCTGTCAATGGAATGGCGTTCGTGCCAGTTGGATCATGTACACAGTACATATAGATGCACTGATCTTGCATGTACCCGTATGGAAATTTCCGTGGAAAATTTTTTGTAAATTACCGTGCACAAAAAACAACTGTTGGCAGTGCGTTAAATACAGTGAAAACTTGTAATTTAATGAAACCATCTGTTCCTAAAGAAATGTGTCCGATAAATGAATAAAATTATAACAAAGAAAATCAACTTTTTCCCATGAAAATTTGTGTCCTATTGAATATATTGGATGTGTGAGTGCTGATAATGTGTTTCACTGTATATTGAAATGTCCAGCAAAGACGGGCGTCAACAGGCCATCAACACACATTGTCAAATTCATGGGGGTTTGGGGGGGGAGGAGATGTCCGTTCAAGCACGAATAAACTCACAGTATATCAAATTTAAGTAAGTCAGTCAAGACCAGGGACAGAAACCCAAGGATCAGGAAAAAGCCAGACCAGCTTCGAATCCTACATGATTCTCATCAATGGCAGTTGACCCTTGCTTATATAGGAGGGGGTAAAGTTGCTGACAGACGTCAAGTAAACATCACTTGAGGAAATGCATGCTTAGCCTAAGTCAAACCGGCAAAATATTTGGGTTTATATGACATTATTCATTATCATTTATTTAGAGTCCGTTGTTCAATACAAAAAGTGAACATTAGCTTTGAGGAGCTCTTCCACCGATAACATTGCTACATAAAAGAGAGTAAAACTCCTCAATGCGCAATTAAAACATTCATGTACTGAAATAAAGTAAAATACTTGACACTGGACTCAATAGTAATAGATGTCAAATATGACATATTGCTTTGTTTTGCACATATGAAATGTTCAGTTATCAGGGTTTCCGCCAGAGTGAAATTTTAGGGTCCTCAAATACTCATATTTTAAAGTGAAAAGTCTTAGAATGAAGACTTTATGAGGTATTTTGGTGTAACCTATGCTAAAATTTTACTTTTTTTACTAAAACTTTAGGGTAAGGAAAGGTACCCTTGAGATTTTTTAGGGTATGCTGTTTTACCCTTTTTACCCTCCGGCAGAAACCCTGATTATATTCACCAGGGTCCTGCTATACGGGATAGGCACTGTCCAATGTACATGTGTCAACTAAATGTCAGATGAGCAAAGCAAACTGGTCCCAGCAGCTCAGTCATGGTGACGGCAGTATGGCCAACATGCAAAACTTGGTACACTTGGACCGAACTTCAATAGCAGGAGTTTTTTTACTGAAACCAGTTAAATGATGAAAAAAGAACATTAGGTCCTGTTTGCTTGAAAAAAAATATATATTTCATTTGCTGAAAGTTAGCACTTGTTCCTTCACAAGTGGGCCTATCATTATATGATTAAGGTACTATCTTTTGTAAGTTGTATACATCATCTGCATAAGATCACCTATGCAGTATTTACCTCTTTTTTTTTTTTTTTTTAATCTTATTAAAACTGCGTCAATCTTTTACTACACTATATTGACCTCAAAATAAAGTTTATTTCAAAAGCATCTACCTAACTGCCCGGGAGTTCTGATCATTGCAAGATCAGGTTCATGGCGCCAAAAATGCCTGTTGCCAGAGAGCAGTCGTGTGTAGCTCATGCAATCGATCGTAGGTCATCATGCAAAACCTGCGTGAAACCTCATTGATATTATTTAGATCATTGTAGTTGAGCTCAATATACTCAGTGTATGCAAGTTAAGCTTTAATTTGCTCTTTATTTGAAAGAAATTAAGCAACATGTTCAAAAGTTAGGATCAGGTGAAGTGTTCATACATAACACGGTAAACTGGAATGCTTGATGGTAGGACACCACCTTCAACCACTTATTGCATTTGTAGTACACTGTCCATTTCCCTCGCTAGGCATATCGGTGGTTTTCTAGAAGTTTTAAAGAAAAACGTAACATATCCTATATCGTTGGAAACGTCTACTTATGACCAATACAAAAGAGGCATTTTTATTTTTGTAGCTTGCATGTTTTAAGATTTACGGAACATCATAACTTCAGTGAAAAATGTCATTTTCATGAAGAACTGACTGCTTCAGTCATGCACGCGATTGTGCACAACCTGCATAAAGATCTCACTGGCAATATTTTGTACAATGTATTGAAACTTACATATTTGTATTTTGTGTTAGATAGGCTTTATTCTGATCTTTATTTGAAAGAAATTGGCTGACTTGTTCAAAAGTTACTATCTAATGAAATGATACATGGTAAATGTAGTTGAATGCTACACATGAGAAGTATTAATCTTCCGGCGATTGTATCTAGACATGAGCATAGCCTTTGGTAGACATGTGATAATAATAATCTAGTGTTGAAGAAAAGTATATATTATTATATATCAATGGAAAGGCCTAGTACTGAGCAATATAAAGACTGTACTTTTATTTCAGTAGCTTACAAATTTTAATATTAACCGAAGATAAAATCTTTGTAAAAATCCCAGTTCCTAGTGGTTTCTGTGGAAACTTCTTGTGACAGGTTAGCTTATGGAGTGTAGAGAGTTCGGACTATGGAATAGGGTAATGACTGCACGGAAGTTGTTGTGGATGAAAATACAAAAGCAAGTTCCAAATGTCATCTTACTGGTACTCTAGGCTTTGAAATTTTCAGTTCTCGCTGGGGAAAGATCTTAGGAATTGTACTAATAATAGTTTTCTTTCCACCTGGGAAATGTGCACTGCAGACATGGTACAACGTGGCCCATCGTTGGTGCAGATTTATTGAAACGGCCTTTGTTATCTGTTCAGGAAATATTCCTTTACCACGAATCTCAGAGTTTTTTGTTTTTCGGTAGGCTGTAGAAACTGAAATTCTTACCCCTGGATGAATTATTATAGCAGGGACCTGTTATAGATGGACTACCAACGACGGGGCCCCCTTTGTACCATCTATGTTGCCGTTGCTCAAGTGATCGGGTGTTTGAGCGAGCACCTTCAGTGCTGAACAAACACAACACCACGGTCCGCGCTGGCCGCTGGCAGTCTCGTGGGCCAGGTCACGCAATGAAAGGCGAGAATAATCGTGTCACCGACTGAAGTGTGCAAAATTTTTCACCGTGTTCCACATTTTAAAGTCAAAATTTAGCATTACGCCGGACTCAGCTACAAGAAATGAAACCACCATCATGATCCTACCGGCATACGCTATTCATCTAAAACTACATTTTTTATTGCTGATTACGGCGTAAGGAGTTATTACGCACGCAAGTTGTCCAACTTTGCATCATTTTGGACAGAAAAAATGCAAAAACCATCCCTTTTATCGGCTGGATTTCAACGAAAAACACATCGATGGACTCGCACGGTTCTGATTCAAACGATGAGACTGGTTGCGCACACATAAAACTCTCTGTTTTTGAACCTGGTACAATAACACACCCGATGTAAGCCTGATGTATGTAACCCGATACAACCGAACGCGGAAACATAGATGGAACAACAAACGGACTGAGCAGGGGGGATTAACTTGAGCGGCGCTAGTGAACATGCTTTGTAGTTGTCGCGCCCAGTTGACCACTAAAGGGATTAGCGCTCCCGTTGGTAGTCCATCTATAACAGGTCCCTGATTATAGCATCCAGGTACACAGCAGGTAAATCAAGGCATTTTGATATCTTTCTCTCGATGACCGTGATCGCATTAACCCTTGTTTTCCCATACTGATGCTATCGCTTCAGCGGGTGTGATGACTACTGGGACCAGCATGTTTTGCAGCAAACTGACGATCAATTCAATATGTCAACTGTGCATATCCCGTATTACGATGGACTATGAGCCTGCTACTCTGTCTTTATGCTGTCATGGTTGTCGCCTGCTCAAGTGATTACGGGGTTAATTGTCTACACTAATCATAAGATAAACACTGCCCCCCACCCAGTCAGCTCTGCAAGTCTCATTTAGACAGTGAAATCTCCCACAATGTTTGGCTTGTTGACAGTTCTGCTGCTATCTTGTGTGCATGTAAGATGGGTGACCACTCACGCAATGCACATTTTGTAACCGAATTATTCAATTTAGCCACTACTGCCCACTTGTGATGCTTACATCCCTGTAAACGTGATTTAACATCCAAACATTTAAATACTTCTGATGGGCAGTGGCAGCAAGAAAGGAAATTAACACTTCAAAATTGTAACTTTGCTTTTTTGCATGAAAAATCAAGGTACAAAATCCCATGACTCACATTCTAGTTTATTGATTTACATGAAACAAACACAAATCAACACTGCTTTTCGCCACGAAAATGTGGAAACAAAAATTTCACGGTAACCGGAAGCACCAAACAAATGGCAAAGTAGTCAAGCTGATGCATGGATGAAAGCCAGACCCAGTGATGCCAAAGTCAACAACCTTGGGTATTTTGTTGAGAGTAGGAGGTGCATGAAGTCATGTAGTCTGGAGTCAGGTGCACGTGCGACCCCCAAAACTTTAAAAACCCAAGAGTGATCTGCTGTACCACGAATTGTGCATTTACCATCACCATTGCATTTTAAGTTGGCGGGGGGGGGGGGGGTATTCATGGATGGTCAAAAGGACACTAGTAAGATGATGTGGCGTAAGTTTCATGTAATTTGAAAACAATTTAAACAAACAAGTTATAGAACATTGAAACACCTGTTTGTATTTTCTCTTTTCCAGTTAAAATTGGACTGTTCTACCTGGTTTTCTACGCCTGTCTGGCAGCATTCTTTGCCATTATGTTGGCTGTATTCTTCACAACAGTAGACAGAAACTACCCCTCTGTAACCGGCATGTCCAGTCTTATTAAAGGAAATCCAGGTAAGATGTGATGCATGGCAAACCCATGATTATTTAGGGCCTGTATTTTTCCGTTTTGGGAAACTACAAATTCCGTTTCATTTCCGTTTCACTAATTCTAGGGCTCGATTTTAGCACTGGTCAATAAAAAAAGGAAAAACAGTTGATCTTATCGCCTCTGGAAAATGTTGATCCATCGACGAACAGCAAAGTGACTCCATATTGCTTACTATGTACGTTGACAGCCTCCACCTACAGACGGCGCTATTATCATTGTACCTCTGTTGCGCGTTATATCTATATGCCATGCAAATGAATGGATATGGTAGTAATGGGGTCTATAGCGCGCAGGTGTCCGGCCTGTCGTTAAATTTGCTCCACGTGGTATCGATAACGCCGCCGACTCGTCAAATTTGGATCCAAGTCCGTGTGTTTTGCTTTATGCGATGACATATGTGGTGATTTTGAATTATTTGAGAGGCAAAATTCACAATTTCCGCTTAATTTCCGTGGCATTTGCCGATTTCCGTTCCAAATCATAAATTCTGTTTGAGATCATAGATTCTGTAAATTCCGTCCGTTTTCCGCGATCGCGAAAAAGTACTGGCCCTAATTATTATATTACTACACAACCCAAATCCACATTTGGTGGGCTGTAGAGCCACAAAAAGAAGAGAAAATTTATACAATTTACTTGTAGTTGTGACATGTCAGATGGCAGGCATGTGCACATTTTCAGTTCACAAGCATTTATGCAGTGGTACCTGTCTTGAGAGACAGCATATCTTTTTAAGACCATGTTATACCTCTAATGAAAGACCACCTGTTTTGAGAAACACATTTTGACCTGCTGTAGGGGTGGCCTCTCAAGACATAAGACACTGTACATCCAAATTGGAAGATCACGTCATGATGGGCAAATTGAACGACATTTGAATTATAACAGTTAAAATAGCCCTGTCCCCCTTGAATTAAGACTTCATTCAACAGCTTTCCTTGCCCGTGCCAAGGAAAGCTGTTGAACTGTTATCTTGACAGGTCTTGCCTACAATTCTCATTCAAATGTATTTCGATGACTATTAAAATTCAAATGAAAACATTGAAGCAGACGACATTTGACGGTCAGTCGGCTTTGGTTGGTTTAAAGGCGAAAGAGTTGTTCTTGTGATAGACTTTATTTTTGTAAATGTGGATTGAACAAGTAGCCAATGGGCAAATACAAAGTTCTCTCCACTGTATATACAATGGGTTACACCAGTCTTATTTCACAGAAATGATTATGGAAAAAGACACGAGAAAAAAAGATGTACGTACAAGTACACATACAAATTGAACAAAACAGCGAAAGAGTTAATCGATGGTGAAACAACCTGACAAATGTCAAAGTAGAATTTCTTCTCAGAAGTTGCCAAGCCATAATGCTACACTTACAAATACATTTTTGTTGATTTCAGGACCATGAATCAAATGTTAATGTTTTTTGCAGGTATCTAAATGTATGTAGGCATACAGGTATTTAAATGTGCTAATTGCACATTACACCGTTTATGGAAATAAAGTGGACATCACCTAATAATGTATGCATATTTTTTTAACCTCATTAAAATATAAATGCAAGTTATGTGGGCATGTCATCTACCAATCTAATATCTCCTGAATTACATTATTCAGTTTAAATATGTTATGTGAAACAAATACTGATCAAAAACCACAAATACTCTTGATCAAAAACCAAGTTTGTGTAGGGTAAATATATACGAAATGACTTCCTATCCCTAATTCTCTGAAAATTACATAGGCATATATATGTGACCTTTTCCTGGTCAAAGTAAGACTGGTTCAATAGCTTTCGTACGTATGGGTTGGGGGCATTGCACCCAGCCTGCACAAAAAAGCTATTGACCAAGGGCATGTCATCATGAAAGGTCTTACAAATCTCAGCAAAAGTGTTTTCTAGTAACAAGAAATTTAAGTAAAAAATTTAAGGCAGACGACAATTTACATCTGGGTGCTTTTGGGCAATTTGTGCAGGAAAGGGTTAAATTTAATAGAAAGTGCAAAGCTAGTTTGTGAAATTTAAAAAAAAAAAGCTCTGCATCATGTTCTACACAAAATTTTATCAGAGTATGCCCAATCTTATGAATTAAGTGCTATGAATAAATGGTGTTCATTAAGGATAGAAATGCTCAGGGCAAGGTGCCATGCCTTTCTGAATCTTGCCTATTGTTCCTGTGAATAGCTTATTATGAAGACCCCCTCGTTAATTGTGAATAGACACTAATTGGCTGTCCATTTTTGCTCATAACTCTGGTTATTGCAGTCCACTTCTAAAATCTAAACAGCAAATTTTTCCGACATGCTTATGCTGAATTTGCATGTTGACCCCCAAAAACCATGAGTTCACAAGGATAAAATTATTGACCTGCAGCTGCTATTCAAAGGAAATTGATATCTACTGTACTTATAATAGTGTATGTGTGTGGAATGCATGCGGCAATACATAGAACAATAGAAAGTCTGGCAAACTTTGATCAATTTGAATAAAATTTATATTCCACCAATGACTGAGCATTTCAGAATTAAAGTATGTAAAGCAATAAGTGTGAATGAAAAACTTTCTTTTCAACATTTTTAATACCAAATGTATCCCTGGTATCTGTGGGCAGTTTTTAGGGAAAATGTACATCTTCCTAGTGTATTTTTTGGTAAAATACCCACGTCCTTGCAGGACATCAGGCAAAACTACTGGGGCGTGACTTGTGTATTCAGTTATTAACAGGCCAATTAAACCATTGTTCCTGTATGCTCGCACATGGGTTATTACTGCCAGAGTATCACAAAAGTGATTAGATGCATGTATGTAATTAGATTGGGGGGGGGGGGTGTCCCTGTGACATATTTCCACTCTGTCCTTTACAGTTACTGTAGAATGTAACATTCAATGCCCATCCAGCAGTTGTCTGTTGTCAACTGATCATCATATTTCAAAACAACATGGAAAGACTTTGTTACAAACTAGGTTAGTGCTAGGGTTTTAAAATTAGGAGCCAAAATTTCAATTTTTCTAGGAAGGACCTACACAGACTTGAAATCTGTTAAAATTTCTGCATGAAAATAAACAATTTTATGGGAAATTGTAGCAGCCATTTGCTACTTTTACTAGCCATTTTGAAGTTTTAGTAGCAATTGGCAATTTTGGCTACTAGTAGCACTAACCTAGACAGATGACACTGAAGTGCCTCACAGTGAATTAAAAGGCAAATGTGACACGAAATGTTTGAATAATCACACAGAATGGATAGCATTGAAAGAATTCATAATCCAGAAAGGAATTCTCACAGTGATACGGAAATAAATAGCATACATCAATCAGATGCAAAAGGATCACCTATGTGGATATAAGAAGCAAGGTCAAGCATGCATATTATGGCAATACTGCTGCAGTTCTAGTCAACCCATGTTTTAGATGGAGTGCTTAAACAGGAAGTTGCATTTCAAAAATGCACGGAGTGCTCTGTGCCATGTTGCCTGAGTAAAATCACATGTGCATGCATTTGGCTGGGCGAGTTGTGAGTTATGCCAGGCATTCTATCAAGGTCAGAGTCATAAGTGCATTCTTCATTGAGAAAATTGACAGAAAGAGACACACCACTAGAGTTAAAAAGGATTTTGGGCTTGAAAAATATTTACTCCTCTTACCAGAGAACTTGAGAATGTATCTTACACGTTTCCGTTTGTCAAATCACCACTTACCTATAGAAAGGCAGAGATATGAAAATATACCAAGAGCAGAAAGAATATGTAACAAGTGTAACCTTAAAGAGCTTGGTGATGAATTTCATTACATTTTTGATTGTACATATTTTCAAGAAGCACGCAAGTCTCTCATTAAAAAGTACTATTGCGTGCACCCCAACACTATTAAGTTTGCCAAACTATTTGGGTCAAATAAGAGGAAAGCTTTGCTAAAACTCAGCAAACTAGTCAAACTGATAATGGTGGAGAGTAATGGTGTGCCTTAGATAACCTTAGCTTCCTCTTCTGCATGGAGCACTGATGTGAACACCTAAAAACTATTTTTTATGTGACAGTTCAACTTGATCTTATAATTGTGTATGGCTTTGTTAATTGTTGTATGTCACTCTGTATATTTTGACTTGCATGTACTCATGTACCCCAAAGGGGTTTTTGAGAAATAAACAAACAAAAAAAACAAAAAAAAGTTATGATTTTGTTGCATGATGACTCAAATATAAAGTGAAAGACGTATACTACACTTCGTCCACATCATCAGCAGGCCAGTGCGTGCATCAAAGGCAAAATTTTATTGACGAGGGAAAGATGCGGTCTTCACGTACACCCAGGTGAAAACCACACAACTGGTATTCATTGATTCATGCTGGTCTTCAATAAATTTTTAGATACATAAAGCAAGTAGGACAACACAGTGGTCTAAAGGCAAAGTTAGTCAGATGCCAGACGGATCCACATGAGCCACTAGGCCTGCTATTGTGGGACTCGATAATCCATTTTTAGTGTGCTGTATGACCCCTAAAACTGCCAGTCCTGAGTAACTAAATTAAAAAAGAAAAAAAAAAGAAAAGAAACTTGAAAAATGTTTATGAATTCACGTATGTGACCCTAATATAACCAACTGACTTGACATTGTTGAAGGGTGTCCAGGCATGATCAATGAAGCTCTGGCCAAATAAATCAACCTGTTAGGTTGTCACATACTTTCTGCTGGTTTGGTTCTCCAGGACATTAGCTGTGCCGGCACAGTTACATAACAGGATAAGCTGGTCAACCAGGGCTGTGATAACGGTACTGCCATGGTCTACTTGAGCACCCAGTGGATTTCCCTTGACAGTCAATGCAAGGGTTCAGCTTGGCCACACGTACTGCGAGCTGGTGCCCCATGTCCTTTGTGCCTCTTGTGAAAAAGTGCACAGTTGAGGAGACTTCGGAATGGGTGAAACTGGTGATCCCCAGAGATAGTCTGGACACTGAATGGAAAATTCATTTAGTATACTCATGGGAGTCAATAACTTCGAGCTAAATAAATTCTGTGTTGCTCAGGACAAATTTGCCACAATCATAATACTGACTCGACACTCAAACCTTACTTCAGGGATAAATGTTAATGAAGGACTGGATCAACATGATCAGCTTTTGGAAAGTGTTCTCTGGTGGGACCTGTTGAAACTTGCAAGTCAGTGCTTGTGGTGAAACAACACCGTACTTCCCTGGCATTAGCAACCCTTCATAATGGGTACCAAGTCTTGAATGACTGACTGACAATCAAAGTCATACGCATTAGCATATCAAGTTCAATAATCTTGGGAATGTAACACCTATTGTTTGAAGGGGGGAGGGGCTAACAGTCAGTTTCACCACCCAATTCCAGTTTACAAAAACCTCATAATCTCTTGCAGTGTTGTGAGGTGTCTGAAAAATTTATCAGCAAGAAAATTAATATGACTTCTCAATTGGGAAAAACCATGTGAATTTTGTATATATGGTACAAATCTGGGGAGAATGGGAATGGGTACAAGTGGTTTCTTCCCTTTCAGCAGTTTGTATTTTTTTATTCTTGAGTCATTATCTGTAATGGCTGTATGAACCATGCAAATAAAACAACTGAGCCGATAGAGTCATGTTCCAGTATTATAATTTTATTGCCTCAGGCAGTGTCATTCTGCATATACATAGAATTTTTATGGTGGATGTGGTGTATAATTATAAATGACATGTGGGTTAAATCGGTTTGTGCCACTATGGAAGTTAAAAATAGCTAGCATGTAAAACACCCACATTATATCTTAGAATTTAGACATGAATGCATGTACATGTATATGCATACATTATAACTCTTAGCTGTGCACCAGACTCCAGTGCACTTTTAAAGTAATTAAGGATGTGCAGAGTGTTCACCCAGCTTTTAACATGTACAACCATACAAATGCTTTAAACTTTATTTCCTCATTTTTTTTTAGTACCTATCACCCAGGGAAAGTTTAGGATCCATAGGTTTGTTTGTTTGTTTGTTTGTTTTTTTAATGTGTATTTTGTTTTATTCTATTTTTGAAAATTCTGTTTCAAAAAAGTTGTGATGATTTTGACCCAAGTGCAAGATCATAGTCATAGTGCTGTGTGGACTGTGGACACAAAAGAATTGTGGCTAAGTAGCTTAAATGCAATAAAGACACGGGAGACAGAAGGTCAAAGGAGTGAACATTGAACAACTATGCATCTTCATGAACAATGAAGCTAACAGTTACTTAAAAATCATTTTGAAGACATAATCAGTGTTGCCGTTAAGAATTTTTTCAGGGGGTCACAAAAAGATGAAATTCATTGGCGATGAGCAGATTTTCTCCAGTTTTATATGTATATATAAGCAAAGCTTATGACCCTTTGAAATTTTCTCAGAGGGTATTTCAGGTTTTGAAAGGGTATATGTATACCCCCGTTTGGGGGTTAACAGAAGCAAACTTGATAATTTATCCTGGCTGCAAAGTACGATTTTTTTCTTGTGTAAAATGTGGCTTTGTCAGATGTTGCTTTCTGTTCAGGTCCAAGATGATCAAATGATGGGATATTCAATCTATTTCTGTGCTAGCTTTAAATTTAATCATTAACTAGTTTTATGAACATGATACAACAGGGTGAGTTAGGGTTCATTAAGTGCAGTTGACATTTATGGCCATCTGGTGCTGTATGATGTCACCTGTACCCTGCAGGGGTCTCTACCGTGAGCACATTACAGATTCACAACATCATGGATCTCTTTTAAGGAGTGCAGTGTAAAGTCATGTTGTCTGAGATCGAATATGATGTGAATGCAGAGTAGGGATGCACCAATCCAGCAGCCCACATAGCCAGACTACCATGTTGCATAGCTGTCGTGTCTGCGCCAATAGTCCAAATGCTGATAATGACTACCTGATCGGCGGATGAATTTAGATCTACAGTTTTATCCCATTGCAGGGCTCCTGTCCCCATGAAAGCCCACCCCACTTTTCCCGGGCTGGCGCTAGAAAGTTTATCATTTTAGCCAGTCTGGCTAACTTAGCTGAAAAGTTATTAGCCAGACTTAGCCAAATTAAATTTTGGAGATACTAGTTGGGGCTAGCTCTGAGAATTTTATTGCATTCATGAGCCATTTTTTGCTAAAAAAAATGAAGAATATTTCATAAATTTGCCACAGACTACCAGATTAAGGTATAATGATCATTTTCTAATGAATTGCGAATTTCAAGCCACACTATGTGTGTGTACAATCTTAATTTATATGTGCAGCATCCTTAACCCACTTTGGCTAACTGGCTAATGTTTAGCACTAGTCCAGTTTTCGGACTCAGAAAATTTGAAAATATAATTTATAGACAACTTATATATTTAGTATCTGATCAGTTGTGTGAAAATGATGCAATAATATTCAAAGCTTCTTATAGATCGAAACTTCAGTCTTACAATGTGATAAATTTCCTGAGCGACCAAGGTACCGAAAAGGAACAACATAGTAAAAGCAGGTCTTGAGTGGCACTAAGTGGTTTCCAAATTTTCTTGGGGATCACTGCTCTGCTCTGGATTGACATCTCTGTGGCCCAAGGGCATTTTGCAAATTGGTCAAACCCTGCATATGTGACCTCTACAGTGAGCCTCATGTAAGAATCGTGTCAGCAGACCAGTGT
This sequence comes from Hermodice carunculata, assembly GCA_964020975.1. Lineage (NCBI taxonomy): Eukaryota > Metazoa > Annelida > Polychaeta > Eunicida > Amphinomidae > Hermodice > Hermodice carunculata. The sequence goes on along the minus strand of OZ026621.1, from coordinate 87,030,686 downwards.
GTGGTAATCAGGTGTCAGATTCTTCTCTTTGCCAGCATCCGGATGCAAACAGTGCACTTTGACCTCTCGTTAAACCCTTTCCTGCCCAATATGACCAAAACTGTCCAAATGACACATCAGTGTTAATGTTAGTGTTAACTTACCCCAGGTGGCAAATACTTTGAATGAAAAATGATAAAGTTTTACTAACCCCAGATAGCAAATAGTTTGATTGAAAATGATAAAGGATAATTCTGTAGAGTCTAGAGAGGCCTGAGGGCAACAAGTCTTTAGTCCCCCACCGGGGACTAAAGGTTTGCAGCCTGTCCTTCCAGCAAAGTTTGTCCAGTCCGTATTTTTTATACCATAACACCTACACCTACCAAATTTGGAGGGGGAATACTTCATAGGGTTGGGGTGTGTTGCATACCAAAATTGGGTCACTGTGACCTTGACCTTTGACACACACACATATCGTGAAGATTTAGCTTCTCCAGGCTATAGTTCCTACACCGTTACACCTACAGCTACCAAATTTGGTGTGTGGACACTTGGTAACCTTGCTCTGGTGGGGAACTGGGTATTGATCTGCAACACTTGATCTTGTTATTTATATAGGTGTGGACTCGACACTTGGTGCTCAAGCCGTTGTGAGGAAAATTGTTCAGTTTCATTCTGACCAGGAAAGGATTAGCAAGTCCACAACATACAAGTCACTGACAATGCATTTTTGTTTGCTTGAAAAGCAGCAGATTTTAGTTATACTTCTGTAGATGTAGGACCTCTGCGTTACCTGCTGTCAGTCTTGTGACATGTCTGAAAATTTGGTCTCAAATATCAGGATTACACAAAATAAGTGTCACTTCACCTCTTCTCTTTTAAACAGACCAAAACGTTCTGGAGGTAAAATGTCATCGGCTTCAATGATTTTTTAACAATTTTGGTGTTAATGAAGAAAAATTTGATGAGATGGGCCCTATCAGAAGAACCTGCCCTGGGTCAACAGCTTTCATTGAGCTGAGTTTGGGTGCTTAGTGTCCAACCTGCCTCAAGGAAAGGGGTGGAGTCAGTCTTAATTCAAGTGAGGTTTACTTGCAATGAAAATAATCTTGTAGGCTTCAAGTGAGTTCCTGCTAAACGCACACTGAGTTCTTGGTACTCTCTTCACCGTGGAGCAAAGAAAATAGGTCTTTGTCTTGTGAGGGAAGACTATAAGCAGCCTGTCATTACATGTGTTTAAATCAGATTTTTCACTTGGCTTCATTTAAATTTGATTCGATTTTGCATGTGGATGATGCCGCACAACTCAACTCATTATGTGTTCTTTCACTTTCTCTTCTGGCTACGAAATACAAATGCAAAATACTTCTGACAATATTAATGCTGAACTCTTTTAAGTGTATGACTGGTTCGCTGCAAACATATTATTTTTTAAAAACTTAAGTATTAAAATAAAGGTCATGATTTTTCATTTTCCCCAAAAAGCTGGATGTTGAATGAACCTTAAAGATTGATAATTCTCCAATTTCTAGGACAGAATTTGATTTTCTGGGTTTACGTATTCACGAGAACTTAAACTGTGACCCTCATTTAAATAAAATTGGAAATAAACTTGCTAAAGTGACTGGAATTTTAAAGAAGGCTAACAATTTTGTACCAACAAGTGGTCTGTTGCATATATAATTTACTGTTTTTATCACATCTAGACTACTGTAGTCTTGTTTGGGGCTTTTCATATGAACTTGTTTGTATGCTTCGAAAAAAGGCTATATCCATATAATTTGTAATGCTAAATTTAATGCTCGTACAGCCCCACTTTTCAGGCAACTAAATCTACTGAAAATAGAGAATTTAATAAAGTTGAAAGCACTTAATGGTATTACAAATATTCACATAATGAACTTTCTTATTATTTTAAAGATATGTATCAAGTCCCGGAACCCACTGTTGCCATTACTTTCATACCAGAACTAACCGTACTTTCCTGATACCAAATAAAACAAGAGCAAAAGATTATGTAAGATATTACATCTCATGTTTACTTCTGATTACACCTTCTGGCATAATTGACAAAATTTACTCCCATTTATACTGATCATCATTTTTCAAGTTACATTAAAAAAAATTCTATATAAATTAATATCAGGAAATATGTACCTTGCTGCATTGTCATGTATGGAACAGTTAATAGAATCTACAGCATTCATATTACTTCAGTATCCTTAGTATTACTTCCTGTTCTTGATTACATCTCTAGTTGAAATGATTCCAAGCAAGATGCTGTAAACGAGTAACTACATAGGTGGCCCCAACAATAGCAGATCTTAATCCTGACATATTTCTCATCAGCTTTTGTTGATTATGATTAAATACATACATCTTGTATTCTATTTTTCTGATACTGCCGAATAAAAAGTTTCGGAGTTCTGTCATAGAGGTGGTGGTATATTCCCAGATTTTGCCTAGAATAATCAAATGCAGGGGGGACATTCATGACATTTCATGTGCAAGAGGGACAGTTGACAAAAAAGGGTGGTATATGATTTTGCAGATAAGAATGGAGCCCATCAGTGAGTCTTTCCAGCTGAAAGGGTTTTAATTGATGCACTGGTGTATAGCAGGGTGATTTATATTAATTCATTTTTATTTATTTAGTGAAAGGTACATTTCACAACAGCCAGAGCGTGATGAAGAAAAATATGTATGTTTCATGTAGTGGGGTAAGCTTCAGTGCCCTTGTGGTTCAAACAGCAAGTAAAATGCATGATTGAAAGTTGTGTGTGCATGATGTATCCTGATAAAGTCTGATACCTGGACTGGAGAGGTATCAGACTTTATCAGGATACATCAGTTGTTGAGTGAAAGTTCTTTGATATTGCCTTCAAAAATGGTCAAGCTTTTTGCTTTTGCCAAGATCCTTATCTTGTAAATTGCTACATTAGACAGTCTCTGTTGTAGCTGTCAGTATGCTGTCACTATTTGCTATGTACAGTAGATTGTGGCTTAGCAGTCCCTTTGTAAATTAGCTGAAATGTATGGGGGGGGGGGGAGGGGGGGTCCTTGGTATAATGATGTGTATGGTCATGATGCTTCCTGGGCAGTGGCTACAGTTCCATACTCTGTATAGTGGAAACAGTGTCCAGGACTGAGACCATGTTCATACTGTACATGATTGTACCGAAACTTTTGTTTTTGTTTTCTTTTTTTAACCCAAGTGTAAATTCGGTAAAATCTGGTCCATGTGAAATTTTGAATTCTGTAGTCACATGGCCATTTTTGTATTCAAATACAGTGATCCCCCTCTTAAAAGGCCACCTCAAAGGCACTGGAAAAGTGGCCTTAAAAGAGGGGTGGCCTCTCTTGAGGGATAATTTACAATGAAAATGCCATACTTGCTGCATGGAGAAGTGGCCTTTGTAGAGGGGATGGTCTCTCGGGGGGGGGGGGGGGGGGGCTTATAAGAGGAGGACCACTGTACACGTGTAATGCACTTGTTTTATTTATGGGGCACTTGGCACTTCCTGGATAAATTTTCAGTTGACTGTTTTGTACATGTCTATTGTACATTTCCACAGCAACAACAGACAGCTATGGAAAATTCCACATCACCACCACCACCAGCCACAGAAAGTTGTAGGCCTATATCCTCATTTATCCCAATTATCCATTTTGTTATCATGCATGGCAAAGAAGCCTTGTCAGCAAAACATTGGTCTGTGTAGTCCTGGGCAGTTTCAATCCACAGATGCCCATGGTTCATATACACCAGGGATATATATACAATAAAACTTCCCCATGCCAAACACCCTTGTGACCGGGAAAAAAAGTGTTTGGTATAGGGAGGTTTGCTTGCACTGGAAGCATATATTTGGGACCAAGAAATGGTGTTCAGTATAGAGAGGTGTTCAGTTAGAGAGGTTTTTACTATACATGTATATAACCCTGGTGCAGTCCCTCTTTTGATAGACCGCTTTCACCAGGTCCCCCAGTCTGTCTTCCATGCCATTTTACCTCCAAGGAGATATGTATCCCTTCATCATTGGTGCAGTCAGGTATTTCCCTGACAAAATTTTGCTATCTCTGTATCTATCAAATCTGTATACATTTTGAATGTGTATCCATGATATAAAACTCAGTAGTGGCCTCCATCAAGCATAGCTTCATTTCTTTGCATCTGCCCATTGGCCAGTTAAAGATTTCAATTCACTTATGGGGGAAGTGGTTTTTTGATGGTGTGCTGTTCTGCCTCAGTTGTCCATCCATCCAGAAATCCTCTTCGTATAAAATCAAATTTTGTGGTTGGCCCCAGGCTAATGCACTGAAATTTTCATCATTGATCTGACTTTTACTTGCCCCCCACTAGCGGACGTGCCAATTGGTGTCAGAGCCCAGATTACATCATGTCATTAATTTTGTAAACATTTGGAAGTCTCATTCAGACTTTAGAAAACATTTGATTTGTTTCCTTCTTCTTTGTTAAATATTTGATCTTTTGGATTTTGTTCAAAATGACAGTGAAGAGTGTGTGATGGGAACAACTCATTTGGGCTATGTTTGAATTAAAAAAAAAAAAATTATTTGTGAACGCAATATGAGGCAATGCAGTGGTCCCCCTTTTGGAAGGCCCCTCTCATGAGGCCACCCCCTCTATAAAGGCCACTTTTCCATGCATCAAATACATGGCATTTCCATGATAGTTTACCCCTCAAGAGAGGCCATCTCTTGTATGTTAACATTTTTGATGCATTTCGGGTTGCAGGGGTAGAAATTAACTGATTTTAACTAGTAGTAAGGGTTTGCTATCAAGTTTAATTTTTGGTAGCAAATCTGAGAATTGAGTAGCAAATCATGAGTGTTTGGCGAGTGCCCACAGCTGCAAAGTTCAAGCATGCCCCCCCCCCTGGAAAATTTTTAAATCAAGCATGCAAATTGGTGCATTATGGGGCACTTTTGACACAAACTGGAGAGATAAATTTGTGATTTTGACCAGCAGGATTTTGGTAGCAAAATTTTGCTACCGCACAACAAATATAGGTAGCAGATCATAAACGTTGGCAGCAAATGCCACCAATGCTACTGCTAATTTCGACCCTTGGGGTTGCCATATAAGAGTGGGACCATTGTACCTGCAGCCAATGCAGAAAGTCCATATCACGCAGGACGTAGTGAGCCCAACAACATGACACAAGTGTCATGCCAGTCCCCTCACCGATAAAGTCTGTGTGGAAATGTATGTACACATGAGTGTATCTCGGCCACTTGACTTGGAAATGGCTTGGCATGTCTTCACAGTAGCTCAACCAATGTCAGACAAGGTGTTTGTCTCTAATCACTATGTCAGGCTTCTAAGATATGAGCTTCAGCCTCTTGACCTTTGCTGCAGTGTGTTCATAGCTTGAAGGGGCATTAGAATATTAGCACTAGAAAAGTTCCTCCTCTGCTAGAGCACATAAACATGGTGCACTGGAAAACCATGAATTCATTTTATTTAAAAATGTGTTTTTATTTTCACTTTCTTTGCTGATGCTTCAAAACTGCCAAAATAAGAGCCAAGCGGAAAAGATTTTAAACATGGCATGGATTGGAATTATAACCAAAAAAATGTTGAATGTAAAGTTTCAGTGAACGCTCCAAATTGCAGAATCGCCAAAATTAGAACCTGTGAAAAATAAATTTAAGTATTCACAGTATTTCATGCATTGGTGATTGGTACCTTCACTCCACAGCACATGCACACACCCCATCTTTCTTTCAAAAAGACTAGCAGAAATTACTTACTAATAAATGCCAAAATACCTATCAGTGCGGAGACCCAGAGGTGCTAGGTAAATGGGTCAAAAAGATGGCATGGAGCACCATCAAGAAGTATTTAAGTGATGTGTTAAATATGCTTAAAACTTTGTTAATGGATCCTGAATCATGATGGTAATTTAAGTTTATGTTAATTGTTTTTTCATGAACTGAGATTGTGCTATCTCTGGTTCTTCCTCCTCCCACTCCATCTGTCAGTGTGGCGTAGTAAAGTGCAAACAAGATTGGTATGACCATGAAGTGAACCATAGATGTGCAAAATAAATGGTGTGGTAGTCTGTCAAGCATATCCAACCATAGCCGTGCAAAATAAGGGACCAGTGTGGTAGTCAGTCAAGCATATCCTTTAGTCACTGGGCAACTGATGACAGAGTAGATTCAGTCAGTCAGGGGTTTCCCCATTGTGTGTTGGTTCATTGCATCCAAACTGGAAAAGCTGGGTGTAAAAATCAACAATTTCAAAAGTAAGGTCAGAGTAAACATTTTACTCACAGTGTGATCTGCATGTGTGCGTACATGAACAGAGATCTTTACACACACACTGCATCATAATGCAGTTTCTGACATGTTCTGTCATATCTGTGGGCCAACACAGACTATCTGGTGTTTCTTCCATGATTTTTTTTTATTTTATCTGTCTGTCTGTCGGTCTATCTGATATTTTATTTGAATACTTATAAGCAGGAACTCCAAACGTGGCAGATTATACTTCCAAGTTCCATGCATGAAGTCTGCCCTTTTTTATGAAGAGGACGGACAGTTTTGATGATTATGCAAGTTATGATCCTTCAAAATGACCATTTGAAAATTTAAACTTTGAATATCTTGGAACTAATATATACATGTGGGTAGGGGCTCCATTCCAACTTCAATTCAAAGGTTTGTGCTGTAAGCACGTCTACTGAACCAAAAACAAAAGTTGTAGTAGTTCTTTTATTTATCTTAATTAGGGGCACTTGAAAAGTTTAAATATCTTCAAATTTATTACAGATAGGGGTGTCATTCCAACTTCAATCCATAGGGGGGTTTTTTGTGTGTGTCATCAGTGTATGCCATCTGAGTGGTGCACAAGGGGACAATGTTACCATAATATCTGAACAAGGATCCAACACATCTTCACCAAATTTTTTTCAGAGATGCACATTATAGTGGATCGCATTCCTGTTGAAAACCAGCTTCTTGTTTTTAAACGTGTCATGAAAGTTTTGCAGTATTTGATGACTGTCTGAGTGACGCACTGTGCAGTGGTCTCGGTCACCAGAACTTGCCCCAAGAACACATACAAAAATGCTCTTTCTTTTCATAGACAACAATATGGAAATTGTATGTAAAGTATTCTACTGTGAAGTCTCAAAAAAAAAATACCATTGCAGAATTGAGGAAAAAAATTCTGGGCACCGAGGGTTATCCGTACTCGTAATGCTATTTTATAGTCGAGTGATCATTAGACACCCAGCTTGTAGTTTGTGTACACATAAACGCCATGTACTCTGGTTTTGGGGTTGCCAAACAGCCTGTACTAGTCAATATTAAAATGCCAAAAAATGTGGCAATTAGGTGTGTGTGACTATAAAAGTGTGCCGGATACTTCCAGCCCCCCCAGGCTAGTAAGGGGTTAACATGCAAATTGTAGAGCCCAGCATCTGTTGCACTATAACAAGGCTGTCAGTGTTATATATGATGATATCACAGTAGTCTCCTTGAAATTGATCTGAACTTTGAAGCTGTATTTGCATGTTTACGGAGTCTGAACTGTAAATGTAATGCATCCATGGTTTATTTATGGGCTGTTTGAAGTTCGTTTTGTATTAAGGATTAGCAATAAATTATGCAAGCATGCTTTCCACTCGAAATGCGTTACATTAATATATATCTGGGATACCTGGAAGTTTGGAGTGCAAATGGAGGCCAAGCTCAAGACTTGGCCTCCATCAGTATCGAATGTACAGCGAATTCCCTTCAGTACCTCTCACAATCAAATTTAATAACAGAATGCTTCATAAGAACTTCCTGTGTCCAAATACAACTACAAGATACCAAAGTTTTTACTCTTTAAGGGCATCGAAAGAGCCAAATTTGCCATTTCGATCATGACCAGTGCTCATGCTACCACAAATGACCTGTTGTGGAGATCTGCGGAGAAGTCCTGGAAAGAAAAGATGATGCGAGTGATCTCTGTGATCCTGTTGGTCCACATGACCAATTGTCAGCATTAATTATACAAGTAGGTCATGTTGCGATCCGACTGCGTCACCGATAACTAATAGGATTGTCAGAACAACAGCGATGACTTTTGAAACGCCATTGTTTGACATAGATAAACTGCATTGCAGTCAGAGTTGATCAATGGGAAATCTTACTGATGTTGATGAAGTTATGAATTTTCCAATAATACCAAAGAAGTGGTGTTTGCCAGAAAATCAAATGTAGGGACAGAACGTGGTCACAACATGTTTCAAGTAGGACTTCACTTTGGAATCCCAATAGCAGACTTCTCCCCAGAGCCCTACAACCCCACAAATTGTAGGGCTGTGGCTTTGGCTTCCCATTATAAGGTATAGAAGGATAAGGCTGTTATTCTTGAAACTTGGCTCAAATTTTTTAAGAAATCCCACTACACTGCTAGGATTGTCTGGGGAAAACCCTGCTAAAGGTAACCTTCAGGTTAAAGGTCAAGGTCACAGGCCCTCAAAGAAAATTTGTTTCTGTAAAAAATCTCCAGCATTATGTCATAGAATTTCATTAAACTTATGTATCCAGGTCTTCACTCTGCATCACTCAAGAGTGACCTTGAGGCTAGATGTCCAAATCATACAAATGTACATCATGTGTATTTACCACCGTCATTATTGTGGGTCGGGGATATGGCTAGGGTCAGCAGCTACTTGTTAACTGTATTATTTTTATGTGAATGACACGAGGCCATTGACCAAAATATCCATATTTTGTCAGTGATATAGGCCCAAGTTTTTCTTTGTGTCAGGTGGCGTAAAGTGTCCTCAGAGTGCCAAACATTAAAAAAAGTGGGAAAATGAGCATACATGGTACTTGCTTTGTTTTGTGCTGATTTTTTACCTCAGCTGACTTGTCAGTCAGCTGAGGTTTTTTGAGGGTCTGTCGTCCGTCGTCCGTCCGTCCGTCGTCCGTCCGTCGTCCGTTCGTCCGTCCGTCGTCCACAATTCACATTTTCGACTTCTTCTCAAAAACCATCGGCCAGATTCACTTCAAACTTGGTGGAAATGTGCCTTGGGTGGGTCTCTACCAAGTTTGTTCAAATGGTTGCGGTCCAGTGATTTTTGGATTTTTAATTAATTTTTTTGTTCTTTTTTGGGTAAATCTTAAAAAATCTTCTTCTCCGAAACCGCTTACCCAATTGCTTTGATATCACATAGGCACACTCCCTGGGACATGTAGTTCTTAATTTGTTCACCAGGTGGCGCTGCAATTTTTTCCTAATTTTTTATGAATTTTTGTGTGTTATAACTATTTTCGACTTCTCCTCCAGAACCGTCACTCAGATTAAGCTGAAACATGGTGGATATGTTCCTTGTAGAAGAGTCAAACAAAGTTGTTCACTATGTGGGATTGCTGCGGATTCCTGATTTTTAATGATTTTTTCAATTTGGGTACTTGTTGGTCAATGCAGCTTTCCTATTGATTACTGTGGAAGTCAATGGGCATTCTAATGCTAATTCACATTTTCTACTTCTTCTCCAAAACCGTCATCCAGATTAACTTCAAACTTGGTGGCAATGTACGTTGGGTGGGTTTCTACCAATTTTGTTCAAATGTTCATGCTCCAGTGATTTTTGGATTTTTAATGAATTCTTTTATTCTTTTTTTTGGACAAATCTTAAAAAATCTTCTTCTCCGAAACTGCATACCCAATTGCTTTGATATCGTACATAGACACTCCCGGGGACACCTAGTTCCCAATTTGTTCACCAGGTGGCGCTGCAATTTTTCTATGAATTTTTTGTGTGGTTTTGCTAATTTTCACTTGTCAGAACAGTTCCTCAGATTAAGCTGAGATGTGATGGATGTGTTGTTGTGGAAGGGTCAAACAGTTGTTTAGCAGGTGGCACTGCTTTAGATTCCTGATTTTTAAGGATTTTCAATTCGGGTACTTATCGTTCAATGCAGCTTTCCTATTGATTACTATGTAAGTCAATGGGCATTCTAATGCTAATTCACAGGACAACTGACACGAAATTTACTGTTTACTTGATAACTTGAGATCTGTTTTGAGTTCGCTACACATGTTAATTATTCTGTATGAAGGTCATGCTGAGACAGTATATGAATGACCTTGACCTCGTTTGTGGGGTCACAGTGCAACATACATGAATTTTACTCTTCATTATAACTTGAGAACTACTTGAACTTTGATGTTGCACATGTAAGTGTTCTTCTATGAAGGTCAGACTTACTCATAACATGGTGTCCTTGATCCTTTCCCAAGTTCATAGAGCTGCAAATGTGATGAATGTCAAGATCAGCTGAGGTACGGGCTGTTCACACAGCCCTCTTGTTTTTACTGTTATAGATGCTGATCTTCCCTTTGCATTTTATCTGAATGTGTAACCTAGACACTTTGCTCCAATTAACTCCTGTGTGATAAAATCAATTTCTGAATGCTTCACAGGTGCCAGGTTTCCTAGTCTTTTCATCTAAGATACATTTTTTTTTAATTCAACACCTGTTGTTAGTAGGGCTGATATTTCATTTTTTGTTCAAGGGTTTTCGTTTTTGACTCTCCATCTTTCGGATATTTGCCAGATTTTATCAACAGTCTTTTCCTTTTTTTTTTTTTTTTTAAGCTATTTCTTTCTGGCGCCTGGAAAACGTATATTTGACTGCCACACTGTGTGAAATTGATAACTTCTGGCACCATGAAACCTCACTTCTGGCTTTGATGTAAGCCCAGAGAACCCTCACACGAAGCCAGAATAATACAGATAGAGCCAGTCATTCATTTCAGGGCCTTTTGTCACAAATTAGAGACAGGAAAGTGCTTAGCTAAGGGGGCAGTGGAAAAATGTGGACAAAAGGGCATCAGTATTAACTCATGCACTTTTTGTAGCTACCTTGATGGTCTTTCCCATGGGAACAGGAGTTCCTTTGAAAACTTCAAATCGCAAGATTAATAATGGCAGCACCATCAATAAACTTTATCATGCTTGTAAATAAGTCAGTGATGCCAGTTCAGGCATTATTTTACCGTTGTAACAAAAGAACGTACCAAATTTCTCTGTTTTCTGTTCCTTCATTTGATTAAAATATTTCATTTACTTCGGAAATTTGACCGCATTCCATCAAATGCCGTGAAAGAATAAGTTCCCCTTTTTTGTGGTTCATTCCATTATTCTGTCATTTTTTTCACCAAAAAAAATATATATATATCATCAGCCCTATCCTAGGAAACTGTTTATCCAAAAAGAGCAAAAATTTATGTACTTATTCTTAATATGTTTCCCCATATATATTGGTTGAAATAAGCCACATATAGATTGTCTTCTGAATCTGGATTTTTACAAAATTTTGTTCTCGTGAAAAAAAAAAAAAAAAAAGAGTTTTGTGGAGAATATTATTGGACATAGCACATAACTGATGCTGCAGACTGTGGGTGACCTTAGAATTACATGCCATCATGCTGATCATTGGCGTTCCTTTACATGGATTGAGGACATCATAAACTTTGGGTCATGACACGAAGTTACCAATACATGTACATATATGTTGCAGATAAAGTAATTGGGTTTTTTTTGTTTCAGGAATGGCTTTTCGTCCTATGCCTGACTTTGAGAGCACGTTGATTCGCTTTGAGCAAGGCAAACCTGCTGACTACAAGCAGCATGCAGACAACATCCAGGCGTATTTAGATCGTAAGTACATCGTACACTCCCCAATCACATGATGACAGCGTGCAGTGTCAGCTTTTTACATTTGCCCCAAGACAAATATTTCTGTCGCTTTGAATAATCATTTGGAATGAGAATTACATAGGAGCCTATTAAAATGGTGTGCCCAAGGTCGGCACCTTATGTGGAGTGAGGTAGGTGCCTAAGCCACTCTTGATTTAGTATGAACTCAAAGGGCAAAGGGGATTTTTAGTACTGTAAATTGCTTTATTTTCTCAAATTTTTCACAGTTTCTGAATTTTTCGCGTTTGACTGTTATTTTAATTTCACTGTTGTGGACAAATTTCCTAGTCAAACAAAGTTAAATACTATTTCATCGGTTTTTATTTTCATGGTCTTATGCCATCAGGGAAATCCGCGAAAATAAGGACACGTTGAAATTAAAGCAATTCACAATACATGTGTGTCATTTAATTGTTAATTGCAGATGTTTTAGCATAAATTTTGAAAGAAGAATGTTGGTTTGCAAATCATTCACAAATTTGTTTGAAAATGCTCTGAGGTTGTGTGGGGGTTCAATTGTAAATTTCCACATGTACAATTGTGAGTACATTGCTGTATATCTGCAAAGTAAGTTATAATATAGCATGCCCCCCACCCCCACCCCCATAATGAGGCTGTCCATACCACAATAGAAAAGTTGCCATATTGGAGGGGTAGCTTTTCCTTTTTGGGGGGGGGGGGTACAGGATAGAACAGCTTCTGCATATATGTACCATATTGGCATGTTTAGTGCTATTGGAGAAAGTGAACACAGGTGTGTGCAAAAAGTCTCAGTAGTGTATTCACTGGCCAGTATCTGGGTCTTCCAAGTGTTGATGTTGATCCAGGTTAACCCAACATGACTGTGCATAATTCCCAGGTGCTAAACTACACAATTGACCTTTAGACTACCTTGATCCTGTAATTATATACGCTGGGCCACTTTGGTTGACAAGGTAGGTATATACTCACAGACAGTATGTCCAGTCATGTGCACAGTATGATGCAACAACATGTTCATCTCATTATATGCACTCTGTCAAAGCGCAGCTATGATTACAAGATTTTTTTTCTTCTGCTTACGATATTTCAAATGCATCCCAGCTAAGTGTCTCTATTGTAATTCAAAAAAATTCTGCATTCAGTTCTTGAGTTTGATGTAATGTTTAAGAGGTCCAGCGCTTAAACGTTGTTTGAACTTATAAATTTAACATTGACATAGAGTGCAATTACATGGCTAGCCAAGTAGCCATTGTTGCCAACCCGTAATGTGGCAAGACGTTTAGAGTAACAGATTTACTCCCACGATTAGAGCACCCCCACAAGCCAGCTGTGCCGACCAACCTCATACACGTCAAGGGCACAAGTCTGAAGTTAACCAGTCACAAATTAGGGTCACATCCATCGAGTGCACCAGTAGTGGGTCAAGTACAGACTTCTCCTGGAGACTCGGGCCACGCTGTCTTGGTGTTCACTGGTTTTGCGAAAAAAGCATCCTCAGTGTTTGCAGTGTTGCTAACCGTGCCACATTTTAATAAGATCCGGCATCGCTCTGTTTGAAGATCAGTTTACCTTTCAACTACCAAATTTCCCTTAGGACAGGGAATACTCCCACCCCAACCACCTTTCATTATTGGTGACGCCCCCTGGTGGATTTTGTGATACTGTTATAGTGTCCAAAAAGTGAAAACTGAAAACACTGCTGTGTTTGATTTTCAATGGATCCTTATAAAGTTTGGTGAAATATTCTGCAGTCAATTATGTCAAACCTGAACTATGCCAGTGGCGCCACCTGTAGGTAGCTGGAGAAAATAGGATTTCTTATTTGGTGACGTTTATGAAATTCATTGTCTTCAGAAATCCTCAGGCGAATTTCACCAAATGTTCAACAAATATGTATTATGCAGAGACATCTGGGCCTTCCAAATTTGGAGCCAAATTGGGAAATAAAACAGTTGTCACTGCAGAATTCAACCTGACTGATAATTTGTGTTAAAGTAAATTGGCCATTTGCAAATTTTAGTAGCAAAACAAATGAAACATTAGCATTTGGCTAACTAATGGCACCAGCAGGCCCTGTAATGTGTGGAAGTTGAACATTACATAATACAGGTTACCTTGATCTACTTTTAGCCTGGACACATAAAGTGTTGGAGGGTATTGTCGACCCCTGCATCGTCCGTCTGTTTCGTCGACATTACCTTGATATCTCAAATATTCAATGTAGCTGTACCAAATTTTGTTAGAGATGCACTTTACAATGGACCAGGTTGCTTTTAAAAAACCAGCGTCCTCTTATTATTTTTTAAATTTTTATGAAATTTTTCAGGTATTTATTTCAAGGCCCTCTGAGTGGCACACAAGGGGACAATGCTATATAGTATCTCCAAAATATTCACCATAGCTTTACCAAATTTTCGTCACAGAAGAATAATATAGTGGACCAGGTTCCTATTGAAAACCAGCTTCCTCTGATTATTTTTAAACTTACTGCGGAACTTTAATTGTATACATTCATTTGAAGGCCATCTGTGTGCCAGTGGTGTCAACCCTCGTGACATTACTGCGATATCTCAAAAATATTGATCCCAGCTATACCAGATTTGTGTCAAAGATGCATCTTATGAGGGGCCAGGTTCCTGTCTAAAACCAGCTTTCTGTTTGCATTTATAAACTTCTTATGAAACTTTTAAAGTGTTTATTTCAAGGCCATCTGAGTGGCGCACAAGGGGACAATGTTACCATAATATCTCAACAAGGATCCATTGCTACTTCAGCAAATTTTTTCAGAGATGCACATTGTGATGGACCAATTGAAAACCAGCTTCCTTGACTAATTTCTCAAGGTCGTGGATGGAATATGTTTCAGGAAATGATTTGGTGGTAATGGTCATGAGATTACCTCAGGTTGGCCTCTTCCGTCAGTGTTGAGTACTAACTGTAGTATGTACGCAACTTGGAATTATGGATGCAGTGAAACCTGTCTTGAAAGGACCACCCTGAACTATGACCAGATTGTGGTCTCTTGCAAACAAACCGACAGACAAAAAAATTAAATGAATATTCAGTTGAGGAATTTATGCAAAAAAGTGGGTACATGGTGATATACACTAGTACCAGTTTACAGTGGTCCTCCTCTTAAAAGGCCACCCCAAATGCACTAAAAAAGTGACCTAAAAATACAATGAAAATCCCATACTTGCTGCATGGAGAAGTGGCCTTTGTAGAGGGGGGTGGCCTCTCTTGGGGGGGAGGGGGGGCTCATAAGAAGGGGCCACTGTAGTAAAATGATGATCAGTTAATCACGCACAGCCTGTGAATTTTGTAAACACTTATGTTGAAAGCCCAATAAATTTTGCTGATACAGTTTCACTGGAAATAAGACCAAAAATTAAGTCGGCATTATTTCTCGACGTTGCCCGTGTCACTGTCAACTGAACTAGGCAGTCATCATTTTTAAATAACAGGCAGTACTTGTTATGGGGGGGGGGGGGGGGGGCTACAGAAAAAAAAAAATTACACTGTATACCCTGTCGAAAATGTCTAATCATTCCTTGATATGACCCTTGCACAGTGTGTGTGTGTGTGTGTGTGTGTGTGTGCAATCACCCCATCTGCCAAGTAAAAGTGGCCACACACAGCAGGTAAATGGTCACTACAGGTGCGCAAGTATGGCTGCCACAGGAGGAACAATGGATATGAATATGTACATGTAACAGAGGATGGTACATGTACAGACACATGTTGTACATGTGTATGTAGGCCCTACATGTTTCTACACAAAACAACACTTCTAGGGACAAATGTTATGGTAACTCTATACGAGGGTGGGGCAAAAGGAAGTGGTAATAAATTTAATTGGGATGAGAGGCTCCATATGTCAACACCTGGCCACAGCCACAGGGAAATGTCCTTGCGATATTGTCCTTGGAAAAAAATCACGGTGATCGGTGCATTCAGTTTGGTGGCTAGCGATTTAAATTTAAACCACTGTTAAATTGGGTAACAACCAGCCGCTTTGGCTTTATAAATCAACAGATTCCATCATTATTTGTACCTGAAAATATGCTCTTGCATGTTGCAATCACTTCATAAAACCACATTGTCGTGGTAACGAGCACTGCACTTCAGTAATTTCCATAAGCGGTTCGAATGAAAAGAAAAAGGAAAGAACTCCCATGATGCATCACACAACCAGGTCGACATCAACGTATCCTCAGTGTTGCAAGTAAACACTTGCTAAGTTAAAGCAATAACGTTGACATTTCAAAGCATGATAGCATACAAATTTTCTCCTAATATTTATCTAAAGACCTTTTTAGAACATGTGCCAGATGGTGAGTGATATTACTGGAGTTTATACTGAATTTTATAGCTGTTTCAAAGTTAGGTAAATTTACACTTCCAGCATAGAAAATGGTTTATACTGAATTTTATAGCTGTTTCAAAGTTAGGTAAATTTAGCATAGAAAATGGTTTATACTGAATTTTATAGCTGTTTCAAAGTTGGGTAAATTTACGCTTCCAGCATAGAAAATGGATTGTTTTTTGTAATGATTGCTGACCACAAAAAGCTTGGTTTTGGCTGACCACAGGAAGCTTTATTTTGCCTGACCACTGACCACATTTGGCAGGGAACCAATCACCACAGGTCATTTAACATTGCAAAAAGCTCTGTACATCGCAAATGTGACCGGTTACACCAGATGACCGGCCACCTCTGTGGTCAGCCATTGCAGGTACTAATGTATGTATGTATGTATGTATGTATGTATGTACATACAGTGGAATCTCCCTTTTAAAACCACCTAAAGGACTGAAAAATTGTCTTAATAGGGGAGTGGTCTTAATGGGATATAATTTAAGTTAGGATAAACAAAAATGGGTCTGTAAATTAGTGGTCATAATATAGAAATGATCTCTGTATTGAGATGGTCTTAATTGGAGATGTATTCATTCATTCATAGAACATGATTTTAAAATAGGTTCATGTAACTACAGAGCCAGCTAGTGTGCATGTAAAATAGGGAGTGTAACATGCAAGGTATGCAAAAAATATCGTTCAGATTTATTGAAGTTTGACGTGAAAAAAATATCATGAGATTTTCCTGTGACTGCGTTGTACGTCATACTGCTGTTCTGGCTATTTTCATTGTGGAAAAGTTGCCGCGATACAACCACTTCAGTGTATTCAAATATTTGGCTGTGATATCATTATAGGTATACTGTTTGTGTGAAGCACCTGATCGGGACGTTATGATGTTTTTGAAAATTATCAGTTGGCCCTGTGTGTTGTATATAGATGCTCATAGTGCACTATCAGCCAGGGTGACAAGAAGCTAAAATGACCTGCTATCTTTGTAGATCATGCATGGCTGTAAAATAATGTTCCATCATGATAATTACATAGTGTGCGAGGGTCAGGCATCTGTGATGTGTATGTCAGGGTTCGACAGCTTGACGTAGTTCTAAAATGTCCTTCTTCTGACATATTTTTTTGTTGTTAAAGTTTGTCAAAATTGGAGTTTATTAGTGCAGTAATATTGTTTGATGCTCCTCTTGCATGCCTCAGGCTTCCAGCAAGTATTAATGATATGTTTGGCCTGAAATTCCCACCCTGTGTTGCGATGAGGGAAAAGGTCTGATGGTGTAAGTAGGTCACTCTGAATATTTATACATAGACAGCAGTGCCTGGGGCCAGCTGTGACCTTCATCCACTTTCACATTGTGTAATGCGACTAATTTGTGTTGACATAGAATATTCAATTTGAATACAGGTAAGCAGACTGAACCTACTGACCCCAGGTGTGTAGAGTACGGCTACAAAAATTTTTACAGGCTCGCAGCGGTCACCCATTTTACCTGCAAGAAGATAAAAATCCAGAAACATTTTGTAAGAAAAGTTTACCTGAGCCACAAGCTGGGATTTTTGCAGAGGAGGAGCAAGCCTAGTGGCTGTGGTGCTGTACATCAGCATGCAATGTTTTCCCAATAAAACATTATATAATTTACAATAATAAATGGTCCAGTGTCCTAAGTGGGCCCTGCCCTTTTCTATTTTATTTTTTGTGTTGTAGGTAGTCAACAGCTTCCTGTGGTTGAGCAGGGCCAGAATTTCGCGAAATTTTGCGAGAATCTATTTGGATTTTTGTCAGTTAGTTTTCTTTTTAAAGAAGGACAACTTTGGGAGAATCTTGACGAGAATGGATGCTCGGATTCTCGCTGAAATTCTGGCCCTGTTGAGCACCAGATAAAGCTATTGATGCATCCCCACAGAAGATTTAATTGATATGTTTTGAAGTGCATAAAAATTAAATTTGGATAACTGATCTTACTCTGCATCAAATTTAAAATCTAAAAAAAAAAAAAAAAACTGCCATGTGTTGAAACTATGTTTTATTCTATGTTTGGCAGTGAGTTATCATTTTCTGGAGTGAAATCCAGAAATAGTAACTCACGGTAGGTCACATGACCTAAACATTGTTACAAGTGAATCGTGACGCGCCTGCGTCAGTGACGTAATGCATTGACATTTAGACAAAATCAAACGTCCGCGAGCTGTGCTTAATTATACGTCACGGGTGACGTTGAATAACTGCGATGAACGTCAACAAACACGGCACACCAGATTTGACATTTCCAAGTGAAAAGTCTCCGCTTCAAAATGGCGACACCTAAGCAACAAGAGCGACAATTTTTGCGGTAAATACTCGATTAAACATAGAATAAATAAAATCTTACATGGCAGTGAGTGAGTGACGATTTTTCTCTCACTCGGGATCGTTGTTGGTGGGGAAAAACACTCGTGACCTGCGGTCACTCGTGATTTTCCCCACCAACAACGATCCCTCGTGAGAGAAAAATCGTAACTCACTCACTGCCATGTAAGATTCTATATATATGATTGGGTATTGTGGAACAAAATAAAGCAAAAAGTACATGTGGCTTCAGTCCACTCATGGGCAAAATATCATTTTTAGCTCACACTACTTGCCCTTATTGGGACATGTCAACTTCTGTATTATCCCTTTCCGCTGCCCTTTTGCACACTCTCTTGCCTTTTCACACCTTATGAGGTTGCAAATCACCAATTTTCAAGACAGGATGCATGGTGAATTTTCTTTCTTTTACAGAATATGAGAATGACAAACAAACCAGTGAAAACACTGTGGACTGCTCTAGACCGGAGGGCAAGCAGAACGAAAACAAAGTGTGCTTCTTTGACATCACAAAAATGCTGGGGACCCACTGTACAAGACAAAAGGACTTTGGTTATGATGAGGGACAGCCTTGTGTCCTGCTCAAGATGAACAAGGTATGTGTTATCAAGGAACACTGGCGTGCTGTAGTTAGAACATGAACAAGGTACATTGATGTGCTGTAGTTTAAACGTGAGCAGAATATGTGTTATCAAGGAACATTGGTGTGCTATGCTTTTAACATGAACAAGTTACTTGTTATCAAGAGAGGTTGGTGTGCTGTACTTTTTTAACATCGACTGGTTTCAGATATTCCACTAAAAAGTTTATTAATTTAATCAATAATTATGCAAATTTAAAAATGTGTGGAATGCTGCTAATTTTTTCAAGCAAAAATCATTTTGATTTGTAAAATTGCAGGTTTATGACTGGATGCCTGAACCATATGAAACTAATGCCAGTCTGCCTCAACAGGCACGGGATGCTGGGATTGGTGATCGTTATCGTAGCGACCATATTGGCATCACCTGTGAAGGAGAGGTTTGTATTTATAGCCCAGCTCATAAAATTGCGCATCAGGTGGGGGTGAGAAGACATATCTTCCACTCCTGATAATTCCAACAGCAGTTTTAGCTCTGCTGACCTCAGGTAGCAGATATATACGATCATTCATGTTTGTCCGTCCGTCATTCCATCCCTCCATAAACTTTGGACTTTTGGCCTGTGAGCGCAATAACTTTAAAAGTTTTGATGGTAGCCCCATATAACTTTCATTACATATGTATGCAAATCTAGGTCAAGTTCGATAATGAGGTCATGACCTACATTATTGCAAAAAAAATGGGTCAAAATAGGAAAAATTTGTGGAGACTGTTTATGGTTGATCTTCATGAAACTGAGTGGGAACGTTACTAAGCTGAAAATCGTCAATGTGTGTGATACTAGTGGCACCACCTATAGTATTAAAGAAATGTGAGCCAAAATGTAATGAAACGTGTGAAATTCAATATCTTGAAAATAATTGAGCTAGCATTATGAAATTGATAGCCAATATGCTTCATGGCAAGGTCTACAATGTTATATAACATGAGTGATCTTGAACCATTTTTCTCTAGGTCACAGATGATTTAAAGTTGAAAATGTATGATTGAAATGGGCCTTGTGTTACAAACTTGTGATGTACAGGCTTGTGATTTCAGAGATACATTCAAGTGATTAAAAGTCTAAATAATGGAAAAGACATGTGGTGCCACCTATGATTGAAATATGAAACTATGACTGACCTTACAAAATTTATCCCAGAGAAGTGCTACATAAGTGAACAAATTCTTATAAAATGACAGTGACCTTGACCTATTTTTTCAAGGTCTACATAATGTCAAGCAACAGACAGATTTTGCAATTAGGAAATAATTGAGCCAGGCTTGCTAAATTTATTTGAAAGACACTGTAGATATGATCGAAGAATTTTAAGCTCGGCTGACTGACTAGTCAGGCTGAGCTTTTAGGAGCCAGAGTTGTCCGTCTGTTCAAAATTACATTTTCGACTTCTTCTCTAGAATTGTGTATCAAACTGAAACCTAAGTTGGGGTTGTGTCTCGGTTGCCATGGCCTGATTGTAAAGATCACAGGGTCATTTATGTGAATTTGGTTTCCATACAATGACATCAGTTATCTCCTTTGGCTTGCAAAGTCAGTGCTGTTTGTTAAGTGTATTTTAAACAAGCAGCAATGTATGCAAAGACGCAAGTCTTTATTTGGAAGGAGAGGATATTATCACAAGACGGGAATTACAGAAAAGTTACCACTTCGTGTGACCTCTACAGCCATATTGAGATGAGCATGCTTTTCTGTAGAAAAGAACCAACAAATTTGTTTGAAGATTCTGTTGCTATATCGGCAAGTTTCCTATCGACTTGGGATAACTTTCGTTTAAAGTGTCACAACTCCCTCAGAGTGAGACTTTGAATAATATTGAATCCCGTGCTGCACGGGGATTTCAACTTTCATTATGCTTTCACAAAGACATGGAAATTCAGACAGACACAACAAAAAGTGTATTTCACACTGTTTTAACGCTGGTTTTAGCTCAGGGATGTTATTACCAGGAGGCCCTTCAGTGCTGTTCTGATCTTCTCCACACTGTCATCCACAAGCATGACAGAACAGCAGATGCACCATTGCTTGCTTGCTTGTCCCTTCTTTTCTGTCAAGCACACACTAGCCTAACCATACCTGCAGGCATGTTGAGTGTACAGACTGCAGCAAAACTTTTATTTAAAAATCATTTGCAACCTGTATGGAGTCAGGCATAGGTAAACTTCAGTTTACTGCGGGTTTATTTACCATCGCAAAACTTGTTCCCACATTAGGGTCAAAAGTAAAACATACTGACCGGTCAACACAAAACTTTTTGCCTTCTCAAGTACCACATATCTTTACCACCTTTAAAAGGTGACTGCGCTTGAGAGTTATATATATATATATATATATATATATATACACACACATGTATTTGCTTATGTAAGAATCAGAGATTTTGATCAAGATCCCAAAATTTAGCAGAATATACTCAAACCTTTTAAGTTTTTTTTTTGTTCCGAAGTTATTCATAATATGTTGTGCTTCCTTTTTTGCAGAACCCAGCAGACAAGGAAAACATTGGCAACGTGAGCTTCTACCCTGCCCATGGATTCAGCTATGACTTCTTCCCGTACAGAAACCAAGAGGGCTATCGTCAGCCTATTGTGATGGCACGCTTTGAGAACCCCGCCAATGGGGTCTTGATCCAAGTGTGGTGTAAAGCTTGGGCCAAGAATATCAAGCATCATCGTAACGACAAAGCTGGGAGCGTACACTTGGAGTTACTAGTCGACTAACGCTGGGTGTTCATATAGTTAACTTGATGCGTGTATATTAATACTGTTGGATGTCAGGATGCTCAAACTAAATCATACAGAGCACGAAATCATGCACAACAAAGTAGGTTGAGTTTCCAATCATGAGATGTACAAAGTAATGTGCAAACAAACCACCAGATGTCACTCCCGGTAAGCTGTACAAACCTGCCATTCCTGACCTTTCCTTCTGTAAATAGTACTGACTTTGTCTGCTTGTGAGAATCTTGTTGATAATTCTTCAGGCTATGAAAAGCCATGACACTTTTTTTTTATAACATATCATAGATATTTTTCTTCATTTTCCGTTACCTATTCAGGTCGTTACCAGTATATTGTTTGTCAATTTGTCTGTGAGTCATATATGCATTTCTGGCCCCGGTGCAGTCAGAAACTGGGAAGGGAAGGGTCTGGATGGTTTTGAATTGGTTTGTTAAGTTTACTGGGCACAGTAGATAGCTCCACAAAGTGATATATATAAAATGATACTGCAAAAGAGTTGTTACAAACACAATGGCGTGATACCCAAGTTTTAATAACCATTGTTGTTAATTTAGACTGGCAGGAATTGTTAAAAGTCACCTGAACATAACACTGTAATGTAAAGAAAATGAAAGAGTCAAAACAAAATATCTTGCTTTTCTCATAAGTTCAGTAGCGTTCCATTAAAATTTTAGAGTTGTACATTGCAATTAAAAGGTATTGCTTAGAGTTATTCTTTTACATAAGCATTCCTAGTCTTAACATCCCATTTATTTCATACCCAGGGAAATGGTAGCTGTGAAAACTAGCAATTTAAAACAGGTCTTCATTTAGTTACAACTCTTGCTAAACACGCATCATCAACGTCATGGATTTATCAGAGAAGATATCTGTGGGAAAATGAAATAATGTGTTTGATGCAGTTTTAATGGGAGTTGCAACTGAGAAAGTTTTAAAGGGAAAACGTCAGGAGTGTGTGACGGCATGATCCTTTGCCCGGTCAGACTTTGTGCCAGGTGTTGTGTCTTCGCAGCACGCGACAAGCTAGGCTGTAATGGGAGAGCTGTAGAAACTTGGGGCAGCACTTGGGTTGCTTTGTGTCTGTGTATTGAGGAAAAAGCACAGGCGCATTCGTTTCACTTGACACATGAAAGAAGTCATTGCTGAGTTACCAAGTTAGTGTCCATTGCACAAATGTAGGCATATATTGCCTACTTTCTGTGAGATGGAGGATCCCGTAGGATGCTTGAGAAACTGTCTGAACGGTAGGAACGTTCTTTTCTGGCTCCCCAGGCCCTGAAGTGAACCTGGGTCACAATGGTGAAAGGCAAGCTTTATGACGTACACCCAAGCACACACACACACAGCTGACTGAGAGGTTGAATCTTGCTTGAAGAGGAGCAAGACATTTTGTGAAGACTTCAATAACCAATACTGAGCAATATGCAAGGATATATTATACGTATGAATGTGTACGGGCAAAGAGGCTCTCAAGACCAGTGATCAGGATGATTAGCAAATAATGTTGAGTCAATTATACATTCAATGTGGATGTGCCAGCAAATGTATAAAAAATGTGTAGTAGACTTAGAAGAGTAGCCTTGGTACTATGCAGATAATGGTGTACAAACAGTGCCGTATGCTGGCCAGACAGTTGTAACACAGCCAAAGCAGCCATTGTCCAATAGTTTTTGCGACAACCAGTTTCACAAAATAAGTGATCATAAAAGTGTGTGCTTGTGGCAGTGTCTTAGAAAATTAGGTGAGGACAATTTTTGTAGTGGTTTTCTTGATTTTGTAGTTGGTATGATGAATTATTGACAGACACATAAAGATTTTGGACGTGCAGGTAAAAAGATCTGTTGTTGACACAGATGCCCAGAGTGCTCTTTTTTTTTTTTTTTTAGTCAGTCAAATACAGTCATTTGACCAGTAGATTTAGAGACTCTCTTTTCTTATTGGTCAGGTGGAGTTACATTGATCCAGTGTTTTCTCTCTGGAAACAAAGCCAGTAAATGTATAAATTGTCACAGTAGCTTTCCCTTCTGGTTGAAAATTGTCATGTGACTGGGCAGTTCAATGAAACTCTTTTCTGATTGGCCAAATGGGGAGGAGAGTCCATATATCTTGGATTTTTTGTCCTCAAAATTGGCAAATGTGTTAAGGTCATCTAAATGAATCATGTGGCATCTGTGGCCAAACATGGGCGCTGAGATTTTTTTCTTCAGCCTAACCATATGTTTTTGGTCCAACAGCATAGGAGATATTGTACAGTTGTGATACTGTTTACAACACCCTGTCAATATACATAATGTTGTCTCTGGACTTGCCATAGTTGTTGATGTTACAGCTTTAACAAATATATTATCATGATGGAAGGGTCTGTTAAACTCTCATCTCGTTATCAGGAATCAGTGAGGAGCAATTTTAGATTGATGTGTAACTTTCCTTTTTTTAATTTGTACCATATATGGAAGGGTTGTGTGTTGGATATAGAAGAGTGGCAAAAATCAAGTCATTCCCTTATTGGAGACAAAGCGTGTATAAAGAGATTCCTCAGTTGCTGTTAATGATGTAAATGTGGAATAGAATTCTGTTATCAATACATGTAATACTCTACATTTTATCTTTGTTACAAGTGAAGCTACATGGTAAACCTGTTTTATCACATATTTTAATCCAGTGAAGGTTCTTTCGAGTACAACGTGGAACACATCTAAAATAGGATATGACTAGGGAGTATTATGTATTCTGTACATAGGCACTTTGCATCACTAATGGCAGTTTGCTGGCGGCTATATTACAGCAACCTGGACGTAATGTCAGTCCAGGGCCATAACCGGACTGAAAAATTCCCGTCAACTCTGGCCATTTGTCATGGGCTGTGTGGGTAACCCTGTTGCCACAGGAACCAGGGCCCTGTAATATTGCCCAGCAAAGCCCATCCAACACGTGATTGCAGCCATCACAAAAGTGGATGGGTACTGTTTGTTCCATGCTGATTTTTTCACAGTTATATATAAGTGCTCTGCGTCATGAATGTAATTAATCCATCAACAATTTATTATGTATTATCTTAGACACTTGCTGTGGGTAGATTCTCTGGTTTAAGTGGCTCTGTAGTTAAGATGGTACAGCACTGGTGTCGAAACAATTACCCGATCCTTAGGTTTCTAGACATTTTAGGACCAGAGATTTTCAATCTTGTCAGTAGCAAAACTGTGTACTTTACTTGAACTGACATGTACTAATTGTTGTACAGAGTGTGTTTCACCTAATCATCAGCTTTCCTGTGTTCCACTCATTAGGGGAAGCCCCGAGGGCAACATGCAGCTGATGGGACAGGTGCCTTGTGACACGGCCACCTGACTGGCGATGTTGCATACTGAACTCTGGGTGTCCGTTAGTTATTGGTGCCATGCTTCAGAACAGTGATTATGTAAAACCATGTTGCTGTGTGCCCGATTCTGCCTGCTTCAAAGATTCCCTCATACCCAGGCAGTTTTCCTATATTGTGTGTGGGGTAAACTGGACCCCTGGGTAGCTAAGCCAAACCTTATATGGGGCTACTTGGGCAGTCTGGGGTGGGTGACATCATGTGGAACATATATTGCTAATATGGGTATGTATATTGGCTTTTCCATGCCATATCCAATGCAAGGAGACCATGGGCAGCAGACGTAACGTGAATTAAATTGGGGCTGGTAGGTCACTTCTGGCATGATTTACGTTTCATTTTGGCAACTCTTCACCAATTCCAGTATTGACTTTTTCTTTTGCCAAATTTGGGGCATGTGCCAATCGTATATATCAAGATGACAGTACATGAGAGGTCCTTTATCATGTTGATGTAACTGACGTTTTTAAACATGCCAGGTTGCATTAAAAATTGGAAGAAAAAGTGAAACTGTGAGCCTTAGTGCCAGCAGGTGGCAGCACGTGCAGACCTGCACAGATGGCTTAAAAGTGGTTCACACGACAAGGTTGCCTTTGTCTTCGACATTGTCAGTGAAGACTGGCAAGACTTAAGGAAGGAAGACAGCGGATTCACCATGTGATGCACCACTGACCTTGACCCCCATAGTCCTTGTGGCCGTTTTTTTTTTTATTATTGTTATTATTATTTTTTTTTTATTGTGCTGTAATGTGTGGCTCTTCATTTTGTAAGGCCACTCAGGCCTGTGTTTCTTTTGTCTCCATAGATTGGTTGAATAAATTCATTGACAAATCCAGTTTGTTGTTGTGTGTTTATTATACCATTTAGCATGATTAGCAAGCTTGACATGAATGTGGAAAGTTCAAATACATGTGTTTTTAGTTTAAAGGTTTGTTTCATATACCTGTACTGGATGGGGGGGGGGGGGGTGTTAAAACGTCATCTGATCTTTCAGACATAAAGTATTGTGACAGCTTTGCAAAATGCTTCATCTGGTCATTTGGTGAACAAATTAAGGTTTAAGGGTACCCAGAAGTGTGCCAATGCAAGTTTGAAGCTTTTTTGTCCAGTGGTTCCGGATATATTTTTGAGATTTTGTCAAAAACCTTTTTTTTTTTTTTTTTTTTTTTTTTTTTCAAAATTACTTTTGAGGTGCACATCTTTATTCATTTTATTTTGTGAAAATATTTTTGGCACAAAACAATGAAAAATCTAGGGATTGAAAATGAATTGTAATCCATTACATGAAATATCTATGCAAATTGAGTGGAGTCTCGGTCAACTGTGTGAATGAATTCTTGAATAACCTGGATGATAATTCAATACCTAGTGCAGCTGAATGACCTTGTGTGGAAACCGGAAACCTTTTAGATTAACTTAAGCTGCTAAAAACCTACTTTTTCAATACTTAAATGAAATGACCAGTGTCTCAAGGCCAAGTTTTACAATTTTATTTAATTAATTTAGCTTGGCATGACTGCATTTACTGCCATATATCACCAAAACGGCTGAATTTCTAAAAAAATAATTGGATCTATTTCTTTAATCTCCATATACCTCTTGGAGCCACATGCAGTTGTCATGGAAGGCTGAATATACACCTACACAATGATTTTCAATGTAACAATAGTGTTTGTTTAGCAGGCATTGGGATCATTTGTGGCCAATGGGAAGGATGCAAATTGAATACCAAGGGCCATACAATGATCCCAATGACATAAAAACAAACCTTATTCATTTATAGGGCATTAACACCATAACAAAGGGCACAAGTGGCCAGGTGGACTAAATAACAGGGCCTATATTTCCATTGTGATACACTTTCAATGGCTTGGAAAATACTACAAATTAATAATAATAGTATTAAATTTTGTTTTTATGTCATTGGGATCATTGTATGGTCCTTGGTATTTGATGTGCACCCTCACTTTGCATTGGGGGCAAATGATCACTGTTGGGCACATATCAAATAACACAGGCGACAAATGATCTCAATGCTCGCAAAACCAACATTATTATATTTGGTTTAAACATATTTTACTAAGGCAATTGGAAAACAGGCATAGCCGATACAAATTCCTCTTGCGAAGAAAAAAGGAGTAAAATACAGAGTATGGTGTAAAAGGTAATGGCACAAACCACAGGACAGTACATTAACAGACACATAACAGTATGCAAGATAAAGACACCACCAGACGTCACAGATAGTGGTACGAGTACGGAGTAGTTTGCATTGACTGTAAGAGATGAATGATACAAACAGTCTTTAAAATACTCTTTTACAAATGTAATGATGTTTGCCCGCACGTGGCCACTTAAATGGTAGGCCTACCCATATCTATATAACAAAATTTGTAATTTTAACTGTATACTGTAAATTGCTTTATTTTCGCGAGTTTAAATTTTCACGGTTTTTCTATTTTTGAAATTTCACTGTATTTTTAATTTCACTATTTTGGCCATAATTCGTATTCAAACAATGTTAAAATACTATTTCACTGTGTTTTTATTTTCAAGGTTTTGTACCATCAGCGAAATAAGCGAAAATAAGAATACAGCGAAATTAAAGCAATTTACAGTATACAAACTACCATGCAAAACCAGTGCAGGCTTCAGTTGAATCTGCCAGTGCGGATAATGTACGTATGTACAGATTCAAAGATAGCTATATTGGTGGCTTTTGACATTTTAAACTTCCATTTAGTACTGTGTTTAATCTAAACAGAGCCTTGGTTACAATAAACATTTGAAGAGTGCTTCGTTCGGTAATGAAGCGAGGACATTCAAAGAAAAAGTGGTAGGAATTTTCTACTATGGCGCCACAAGCACAACTAGGAGAACTCATGATGACCATTTTATGCATGTCGTGGTTCAACTGACTGCAGCCCATTCTAATTAGGGAATATAGAATGTTTACTTTCCCATTGCCAATGTAGAATAAATCGTTAACCTTTGGTTTATCATTGTCTAATTTACGCTGAAATGTATCAAGATCCTCAGAGTTTCGAACTGAATTGGGTAACAAATTCCACTGACGAATGGTAGCTGGTATAAAAGAATTGCTGTAAATACTAGTTCTTGCATATATCTGGCTTATATCATTTTTTTGATATTACATTGTATGTTTTTCTAGAAGACACGTTTCCTGGAATTAAGTTATGAACGTAATCGGGTGTTAGCCCATGTATTATCTTATATAGCAAGGTTAGCCTGTGTTTATCTCAACGTTTAGCCAAAGACTCCCATCCCGCCTCACTGTATAATAATCTATGACTAGTGCAACAGGTTGCCCCGGTTATTACTCAGGCTGCAGGCAGTTAAACACTTTCAAGTGATGAAGCATCCGCCTGAGTACATCCACCCCAAACTACATCCCAATACTGCAGTAATGGTCTACTATTGAGTCTATATTGTAGTAGTTTTAGTATTCCAATTAGTTTCCTGGCTTTGCATACAAGGGAATTTATGTGGTTTGACCATGACAAGTCAAAACTGAAAATTACACCAAGATGTTTATGTTCTGATATATTTTCTAAAGAGTTACCGAGGAAAACAATGGGTGGGTTTCGATCTGGGCTGTTTTTAGTGAAAAGCACGGATTTGCTTTTGGTACTATTGAAAGTGACTAACCATTGACGAGACCATGTCTCTGTAGATTTCAGGTCACTGTTGATACTGATAGCGTTGGCAGAGCTGATGGGGTCGTCGATGGTAATAAACAAAGTTACATCATCGGCGAACAACTGTATGTTAGACCTTACGATGGGTGACATCATTTACGCAAACAAGAAGATGAGAGGACCAAGAACCGATCCCTGGGGTACCCCGGCTTCGATGCTCCCCCAGTCCGACAGATTATTATATTTGTAGTTACTAGGCTAAAATAAACTGGTTCCCGTCGCTTAAGGTCATTTGCTGCCCCTCTAAATGGGCGCAAATGTCATTTTCAGCCTGCAACCTGGCCATTCATGCCTTTTATCATCGTGTTAATGCGTAGGTAATGCCCTAAAAATGAATAATAATTAGAGACTGGAACTTTGGTGCTGAATAATAGCCCGAGCCCGAGGGCACTTATTCAGCACCCAGGCGCTATTCTAATTCTGACATGGGCAACTTACCTGTTCTAAATATTTGTAAAACAAAACAAAAAAGAATGTCAAATAATCCGCCATGGGAAAGTGAACTACGAGCCCAGGTCTACCTTGTGTAGTCGGCCTGAGATCGAGCTAGTCTGACTGCAAATGGATGTGCTTCATGCGCGTGCACGCCTTTTGCGAAGGAACAAGCGGCATTTAACGACGCGTCATTGGCCATCCTCATGTTAGCATTTGATGGACAGCCAGCGTGATTAACATCGATGTTCCTTGAATAATGCCCCAGCTTTTTGCTCCATTAACCATGGACGACTCTTTCAGGCCCTGTCCATGTTAGAATGTCACGGTTAATAGCATTAAATAATAATAGGCCTTTTTCATTCAGTCCCCACGAATGAGGAAGTTAAAATGCAGTATACATCAAGATAAATACATATCACAGGAGTGAGTACAATATTACAGAAAACACAAAATACACCTGGCATAGCACGAAGAGAAGAAGAAGAAGAAGAAGAAGAAGAAGAAGAAGAAGAAGAAGAAGGAGGAGGAGGAGGAGGAGGAGGAGGAGGAGGAGGAGGAGGAGGAGGAGGAGGAGGAGGAAGAAGAAGAAGAAGAAGAAGAAGAAGAAGAAGAAGAAGAAGAAGAAGAAGAAGAAGAAGAAGAAGAAGAAGAAGAAGAAGAAGAACCAACCGCACCCCAGCGCAACAACGGCCCCCTTGCACCGCACGAGTGGCCCCGAAAGCGAAGCCACTCGTGCAGCCCGGGGAGACCACCAACAGCACCGGCCAATCCGCCCCCAGCGGACAACAGACAGCGAGTAGGCCTATATGGAAAAGTTGGTTCATAAACGGCGTGTATCAATATGAACTTTCGGAATATAGGCCTAACTACATTTAGGATTTTTCACAAACTAGACCATGTAACGATTACATATATAACAATCTGCAATGGTCAGCACATCTTTCCGAATATTTATTGGTGAAATAAAGTTTGGTGTATTTCCAGAAACCAGAATATGAATAGGTATTATTTTTTCCAATCATATTTTCAGGTGTCATATTGAGTATTTTTGATATGTAATGACGAATGCAATTTTGAACCGAAGAGTGTGAAGGGGTGCCACAGCGGGGAACATGACGGCAGCGGGTGGGGTATGTGTGGGCGACAGGAATGGCTGAAAACATATTCTTAAAATAATCTATGTTTGGTGTGGGCATTGACATTTACAAAATAAGATGATTATTGCTTTCTTTTGTAATTTTGACAGTCCAGTCGCATGAGTAGCACCATATTAGAAAGGCATAATTTAAATGAGGCAGGAAAAAGGAATTATCTATGATTATATATGATATAAGTGCTTGGGTAGGTATGAAGTTGTATAGGCCTATTCGTTTCAGTATTTCTATCATTCTGGATAATTTATTCGCTATTTTAGAAATGTGGGCACTCCAAAGTAAGTTTTTTTCTTGAATTCGTAGTCCTAAAAAGTCCAAGTCACCGGATCTTTCTATGTTTTTGTCTACTATTTTCAAGTTAATGTTTATCTTCAGCTTATGCTGGGGGAAATGAAAAATCGTGTATTTAGTTTGGGTATATTTAAGAAGAGTTTATTTGCAGCAAACCAGTCACATACTTCATTCAGCTCGGAGTTAGTATATTTGCGACACTATCATGATTGTGGTCATTTTTATCTAAGTTAAAAGAGCAAAGGGAGATGATCAGGTGTCGTCGGCATAGTGAATTGAATTTACGGGAGGCCCGTGGCATGTCGTTCACGTAAATTATGAACAGGAGGGGCCCAAGATGGTTCCTTGAGGCACTCAGTACTTATGTTCGGCAGTTTAGATCGAGCGTCATCAAACTGGACGTATTGACATCTACCTTTTTTAATAACTCTGAAACCAGTTAAGCGGAGTGCCATCGACCCCGTAATGATGGAGTTTGTAAAGTAGAACATTGTGATCTAAAGTATCAAAGGCTTTTGATAGGTCGAGATAAAAAGCAGCAGGTATTTTTCCGGAGTGTAAAATTTGTATAATTCTATCAATAATCTCTAAGGCAGCTGTTCTGTCGAGTGAATCTTTTTGAAACCATGTTCACTCTTGTAAAATAATTTGTGTGAAGTTTAGTAGAAATACAGTTGACGTTACACATTTTTTTTCGAAGATTTTTTAAAAGGCCGGAAGAAGTGGAAATTTGTCTGTAATTATTCATCAGCGTATTGTAATCTTTTTCGTAAATAGGCAACACTTTGGCCATTTTCAGTTTATCAGGGAAATTTGATCATGTCCTATGCTTGATTTGGATTTACAATTTTGTGTGAATTTGGAGACATCAGTTTCTGACGTTTGCTCAATGCAAAAGTATGATGTGAACAGGTTTGAAGGTAACTAGTAAAGTGAGCAGAATTTGAAGAATTTATGTTTCTGGTTAGAGTCGGTCCAATGTTTGGAAAGAAAATGTTAATGCGTTCTGCTATTTCATTTTTGGTAGTTATCTTTAAATTTTCGATAATGAAGAATTACGGGATTTTTTTTTTAATTTTCATTGAGATTTAAAACTGATTTTATAAAAAATATCCCACGTTTTATGAGTGTCCCTCTTAAATTTTAGAAACTCACGATTACAGTAGTCTTGTTTTGTTTGGTGAGTATTTCTATCTAGAATGCTATACAGACTTTGAGATGTTGTTTCCTAGCAAGATATATTAACATATATCTTGATTTGTACACTTCAGTTCTTTGTAGGGGGTCATCGCGGAATTTGATAGATCGTGAGATACCAGACATTATCCAGGGAGAGCGCTTGTGTTTATATTTGTTAACTGTTACTGTTTTTATGGGTATGTGCTTCTCTTTAGCCTTGCAAATTATATTTTTTTAGCATATCATAGTTTGAGTTGAGATTTATGTATGGATCTTGGTTATGCTGCTGGAAAAATGTAATTCCACTGCAAAATTTGTCATGGACTTTTCATCGCTGGTTACAACTTTCACAAATTGGGGGGGGGGGGGGGGGGGGGGATTTCCATTTTGGTTAAGACACGTGAAGAACCGTAAGTGATCTGACAGTTGTGTCAGTATAGTACCTGATAGGGAAGATTTTATGGAATGCGAATAGCTACAGTAAACATTATCAATCAGAGTTGCGCTTCTCTCGGAAAAGCGTGTGGGTAAGGTTATTTTAGGCAAAAAATATACATTTATCATTCGGTCAAGAAACTCAGAGTATTTTTCTCTTGTGTTGGTCTTAAGTAGATCCTAATTAAAATCTCCAATAATGAATTTCGTGAGATAGAGTGGATATAATTGCAGTAAGATCATATATAGAGAGAGGTTAATGTCGTCGTTTCTATCACAGGGGCGTCTGTAAATGTTGCACAGTGTAACCTTTTGCTTTCAACCATTTACAGAAACATCGACAGACCCAAAAATTGTTAGCCGAGTAAAAGTCTCTGATTTCGTAAATGACTCATGGAGATAGATCTATAAACCCCCATGGGAGCTACACGTGGCCCTAAGGGAATACACAAATAGTGTTCCAGATTATATAGAGAAAGGTCACGATTTGCTCCTTCTATCCATGTTTCTTGAAGGCAGATTGCACTAAAATGGAAATTTTCTTTGGCTAAATTATCAATTAATATTTTGAATTTTGCATTAAGACATTGGGTATTTAATCCAAGTTTCGTCATGTTTTGAGTAACAGGTTTTAAGTACTGGAATAAAGTTTTGAGTTCTATATAAGGGGATTCAGATGCAATAGAGATTGCATTTTCAAAATCATCAACGTTGTGCAGTAAATCATTTAGGTTGTTTCCATTTACCCCACCAAAATTGTTCAGTACATCCTGTACTATATTTGCGTTTGCAACAAATTACTCAGTAAATTAACATGTCAGATTATACCACTCACAATACATATTTAGGCTTAGATACCGTGACAAGTTCTGAGTCAGGAATACTAAGACAAATGAACTGAGGAGAATGTTAGAAAGTAGTACAAAAGACATGAACATACAATAATAAGGAACAATGCGTCACTCTATTACCCAATTGAGGGTGCAGTACGCATGTAAAAATTACTATAAAACATTTGAAATTCAGTGGAAAAAGGAACAGGCATATCACCGTTATTTTCAAAACTCATTTCAGGGTGAAGTTTGCTAGTGACGGTGACTGAAACGAACCTAGTGTTCAATGAAGAAAGTAGAAGCATACATACACAATAACACATCATGAGGCCCATACGAATGGGATATCTAGGAAGGTTTATCGATTGCAGCAGAAAGTTATTTTACGTAATATTTACCGACCACCAAGGGATACTACTGATGAAATTGACCAATTTGTAAAAGAACTTGTGCCAATAATTGCAATTTTTTTCCAATGAATCGTGATAAAATTGTGGTAGGAGATTTTAATATTGATGTTAGTAGACAAAAATAGAATATCTAGATTTAATACGCACTGGTTTCCAACCCCAAATAACTACCAACAAGATTATCGCATAGAACAGATACTTAAATCGATTGTGTTTCTTTCAACCATCCCACTGCAGCAGATATGTACCTCGGGGATAATTTTATACGAAATATCTGACCATTTATCTATTTTACATGTATTAATACACACTTTTAAATTTAAGGGACACCCCAAATTGAAATGAAAGACCAAAATTCATTACGGTATTTTTATGCCCCCATGAATGAAAATAATATTATTTAAGACTTCGACCTTGACTGACACTCCAGTCCAAATAATAATTATGCAATTTCAATATATATATATATATATATATATATATATATATATATATATATATATATATATATATATATATATATATATATATATATATATATGTACAGCCAAAGAAAAATATTTGCCCAAATACACACTAAAATTTCACAAATATAAACACAAGCATATTTGGTTACCGTTCGTATTTTGAGATCAATTAAATGCTGATAATCTTCACATAAAGTAATTCAATAATTTTACTATATTAATTTTATTCTTAAATTTAAGTACTCCCCCAAGATATCCCTCAATTTGATAATATGAAGCAAAAATTTAAAAACCGGAAATAGGATGTGAAAGAATAATATCGGTCAATTAAACAAAAAATATATATCAGAATTTCAAAAATTTAGATGTGACGCCAAAAACATGGGCTATTATTAGGACAGTTTTGAGTTTGAACAGAAAAAGAAAAGGCTTTTGCTCCATTTTTTTCTTAATTAACCATATAAAGGTAACAACAAAAGAAACTAGAAAAGAAGATTTGCTTCAAAGCAAATCTGTGTGCCTTCAAAAGTTGTAAATATTAAATGCTACAAATTTTATCCTTTGGTACTTCACATTACATTAAGCTTCAAAAATATGCAGTGTAGCAATAGCTACACTTTCAGCCCAACATGATCAAAATTGGATAAAAATTGACCAAGTGATGGCTAGAAGAAAGCCACCATCGAAATTGGCCTTTGACCTTGAAAGGACCTTTGACCTTGAGATAAGTTCTATCTGAAGTGAACCTTGACCTCAAAATGACATTTTGGCCTAAAATTAACCTTTGACCTTGACATGACCTTGACACTTGAGATGACCTTTACCTTGCTATGATCGAACTCCTGTGCACCCTACTATAGTACATAAGATATTGAAGATTTAGAATTTTAATTAGCCCTCATTTGCATAATTTTGAAAAGCATGACCTCTCACTATAAAAAGGCCAGACTTCATCTATAGAAGTATAATTGTGCCAAATTTGGAGTTTCTACGTGTAATACTTTTCAAATGAAATGTCGGACAAATTTGCCTGTAAAGAATGAAAGAAAGAAAGAAAGAAAGAAAGAACGAAAGAAAGAAAGAAAGAAAGAAAGAAAGAAAGAAAGAAAGAAAGAAAGAAAGAAAGAATTCCTAGAAAACGATATGTCTGTGATGGCACACAGACATAATAATTGCCAACCGGTTTTATACAATTTTTACTCATATTGGCTCCCAAGCTGGCAGCAAAAATTGATGTAGGTGACAAACACCTTTATTTTTCTTACTTATACAGTAATATGAAACATATCTTTTCTTTTAAACTAGTTAGCTCTTCTGATATGGAACACATCATAAATAAATTCAAGCCTAGAAGTAGAGCAGGGTACCATGATTTATCCATGAAGCTTATTCGTGCTCTTAATCGCAGGTCCATTAACCATCATTATATACCAACCTTTATCAACTTGATTTTTGTCGGTCGTCTTTTATATAAAAAAAAAGAAGATAATACATCTTCTTGAAAGCCAAAGACCCATATCTTTATTGCCCGTCATATATATATATATATATATATATATATATATATATATATATATATATATATATATATATATATATATATATATATATATATATATATATATATAATATCGAGAATGTGGTTCATAACCGTGATTACTTCACAACTTATTCTTTATTTTATGACAGCCAACATAGCTTTAAGAAATTGATTCTACAGAAACAGCAACACTTGAGTCTGTAGATAGAATTATTCACATGTTGGACTTTGGCAGTATTTCGGGGGATCTATCAAAAGCCTTTGATACGTTAAATTTTAAAATTCTTGTTATTAATTGGAAAACTGTAGTGTTACCGGTATTGTTTTGCATTGGTTTGAAAAGTATCTGGAAAATCGATTGCAATATGTTCAATTTAATGAAGTATATTCTAAACTATTGCCAATGAAGACTGGAGTTCCTCAAGAGTCAATATTTGGGCCACTTCTTTTCATTATTTACACCAATGATGTGTATTTAGCATCTTCAAAATTTGACTGAATTTTTATGCTGCATGACACAACTTTAGCAAGTTCCTTGTGTTGTTTTTCTCTCTCCAACAGTGCCGACGGAAATGTTCACAATATTTCGGATGATATTAATAATGAGTTAAATAAGGTTTTTGACTGGGTATCAGCAAATGGGTTATCTTTAAATGTCCTTGATTCTCAATATATGGTATTTCATTGTTGTCAAAGAAAAATTAATTTGAAAGAACAATAATTTAATAATAATAATGACCATATCAATCAAATAGCTAATAGATGTTCTAAAGTAACTGTGTCTTCAGAAGACTTAATGTGTATATTCAAAAGACTGTCTTGTTATCAATTGACAGCTCTCTTTTTTCACATACTTATAAATTATTGCATTCTAGATCTTGCTTGGTGTTTTTCGTGTTAACGTATTTTTCTCTTACAGAAAAAAACCGCGCGTCTTATTTGCTGTGAAAAACGTCATGCTAATACCGATTCCTTGTTCAAGAAATAAAATGTTCTGAAGGCACATGATATTTTTATCACTTACCATCCTATTTTCATGATATTTTTTAAATCCCTTTACATTCTCACTCGTGCAATACCAGAGGTAGACAAAATGAGCTCCTCTCAAAGCTCACTAGAACTTCTTCAGAACAGTGTGTCAGATATTAATTATGTCCTCTCCCTAATTAAGGTCTTTCTTTTTGGTGGTACAGACAACATATACACACTCATATTCCGGGGAGGGGGGGGTCGAATTACTCGAAAAATTGCATTTTCTCCAACAGTATCAAGATGTTTGCGAAGTGCCAAATTGTTTTGTGTGGAACAGCTGATAGCATTTTTTTCATATTGCCAATTGTTAATTGTGGATCTTGTGTTTTAATTTTCAGAATTTCTCGACAAGCATGTTGTAAATTTAGTCCCTTCTCTGTTCTGGATGGCCCCAGTAAATAGCTGATGTTGGGCCTTTTGCTCTCAACTGTGGTCATCCTGACATTATCATGTATATCTACACAAATGTTGCATCTAAAAGTAAGCTCATGTTTTGTCACAGTACGATTGGTTGTTATGTATCACCTATTCCTGTAAAGGTCAAATAAAATTATTCTCACTCTGCATGACTCTTCCTTGCTTCTTTGGAGAACAGGGGTTCGTTCGGACACCCAGAACCCTCCTATAGATCCACTATATGACAAGACGAAGTTTTTAGCTGGAATTTCCTTATGTTAAAACAAAGTCAGCTGAGCAAATGTTGTTCTCACAGCTTTCTATCTTTAAGTTTGCGCTGTGAACATTTTCAAATACCAGATACCCTGAAATTAAAAATGAAAATACATTTTCCTTGCTACCAAATGCCTCTCTCGGTTGAATCAATATGTGCTGCTACCTAGTGGAAACCAAACTAACTAGTCCTTTAGTCAATACAAATGCAATGAAATTTGCCTTTTCTTGGTGTTTTGATTCGCTGGTTTTCAGGTATAGAGCTTCATTTTTTTACATGGATTTATTTATTGCCATAATACAAAGCGATGGGTTCAAAACATAAATATATACAGCCAAAGGTCATCGTATCAGATCTTTAAGAGTTATGATAGATATTAGCTGAATTGTGCAGCATTTTGAAGACGCTGTGGTCATTATGTCTGTGTTGGCACACAGACATACTGTTTCCCAGAAATTCTTTCTTTCTTTCTTTCTTTACCAGCAAATTTGTCAGCCCGTTTTCTCGGAATTAAAGATAGAAACTCTAAACTTGGCACAATTATACTCCTATCGATGAAGTCTTGCCTTTTTATAATGAGAGGTCATGCTTTTCAAAATTATGCAAAAGAGGGCTAATTAAAGTTTTCAATGTTTAGTATCTTATATACTATAGTGGATGTGGTTCCGAGTGTATGGGATTTCGATCATAGCAAGGCAAAGGTCATCTCAAATGTCAAGGTCATGTCAAGTTCATATCAAGGTCAAAGGTCAATTTTAGGTCAAAATGTCATTTTAAAGGTCAAGGTTCACTTCAGGTAGAGGTCATCTCAAGGTCAAACGTCATTTCAAGGTCAAAGGCCACTTTCGATGGTGGCTTTTTTCTGGCCATTACTTTGGTCAATTTTTATCCAATTTTGATTTGAGCATGTTGGCCACATGTTGCTATTGTAACACTGCACATTTTAAAAACCTATATGCAACCTGTAAATGTCAAAGGTCAACGTTATTAGGACCACTGAAAGTTTCATCCAGCCATAACTCGGCCAATTTCTATTCAATTCTAATCATGTTGGACTCAAATTGTAGGTATGCAACACTGCACATTTTTATAAGAACATGTAATCTCTAAAGGGCAAAGGTCAAGGTCATTTGGCCGTTTGAAAGCTTCATCTTGCCATAACTTGGCCAATTTTCATCTGATTTGGTTCATGTTGGGCTTAAATTGTGGGTATTGTAACTCTGTACATTTTTATAATTTACATGTGACTTCTAAAGGTCAAAGGTCAAGGTCATTTGGGCTTTGAAATTTTCATCCAGCCATAAGCTTAATGGAACGTGAAGTAGCAAAGGACAAAAGTAGCATTTAATATTTACAACTTTTGAAGGCACACAGACAGATTTGCTTTGAAGCAAATCTTCTTTTCTAGTAACACTTTTAATCATTAAATCGATTTTTTTAAATTCTTTTACAGCATAGTGCTAATTTTAACGCATTTATACCATTCTACAGAGCAATTTAGTCAAGATATTTTAGGGGCCTACTTCAACATTAAATGAGAGACCAAAAACAGGACTCCCGAAGAGAGGCATCAAAAGTAAAAACATAGCTTATATAAAATCACCACAATTCCCATCGATTAATTATTATTCCGACTGATAATAACCGGCGAGGACCTAGGGCATACTCTACCGATATAATTATATTGGAGGGGCACATTCTGTGTACACATAGTGAAACTTCGTTATAATGACGTG
Organism: Hermodice carunculata; assembly: GCA_964020975.1. Classification (NCBI taxonomy): domain Eukaryota; kingdom Metazoa; phylum Annelida; class Polychaeta; order Eunicida; family Amphinomidae; genus Hermodice; species Hermodice carunculata. The sequence goes on along the minus strand of OZ026621.1, from coordinate 86,991,617 downwards.
GTCTGTTCCCTAAATGTGTCAGATATCTGAACATGTCAGATAAATGAGTTGGATGTTAAAAGAATTTGACTTCAAATTTTGTGTTGTTAACGGAATATGTCAGATGTCTGCGTTTCATTATAATGAGGTTTCACTTTTCAATAGTAGAAGCTTTGCTTGTGACACCAATCACTCTAAATGTACAAGATCTACAGGTATACCTATAACCCTGCCAACATCCTGAAATGAGAACGTTTTCGTTGGGGGGGGGGGGGTATATCTAACAAAGAATAAAGAAACTTATTGATTTTCCTTGGGGGAGATCGTTTAAAATAGGTCATAAATTTCTCTTTAAAAATGTGAAATTTATAACCAGAAAGTGGGAGATCTACCAAATGGGGGAGACGACAGATATTTTTATAATATAGATGTTAAATACGTAGGAACCAGAAGTTTGGTTCCCCTTTCATGACTTCAAACTATCCCAGGACCGAAGATAAACTGAACACACACACACACACACACTTGTGGGTGATTAATATACTGCGACTTCTTTATTGGATTCTGCTTCGCGCTTTACCAAAACTCTCCGTATCTTTGGTTTTATGAGGTTTGTCATTGCATAATACTAATGCGCTGCTCAGACGTTCCCGCTGTTAGAAAAAAAGTATATTGGAGACTTGGTTATCTGTACGCTAGAGGCCTCCTGGCGGTAAAAAATCGAAAATTCTCTTCTGTCTGGACGTGCAAGTGGGGTATCTATTCTGTAGATTTTATCTGGGGAACTTACCATGGAGCTCTGGCTGCTTTATCCAGCTTTTCAACCTCACAAAAGGAAAGGATTCACCTGAAGGCTCTGTGCGCAGGCGCACAAAAGTCCTCAAAAATGTACTCATTTCAGGTAGGCTCTATAATTTTCCGGCTTTAATAGTTATCCTCGCAACCTTACATGATGTAAATAAATTAATAAGCGTTTTTGTTCGGGTTATAATTTTTTTTACTTGGTATCCCTTTTCCCGTATGGCTTCTAACCTATAGAGCATTTATAAGAATGGACATGAGTCCGTCTCGTCTTTGATGTGAGGCCAGGTATATTTGCACTAATGATTAATGTATGTCCTCTCTACCAGAACGGTTGTAAAATTTCGACCTTGAAATAAGGCTGACTACAGCAACTGAAGAAAATGCCACATGGGTGTCAAATATGCTTTTCTTGGGAGCTACCGTGTCAGTTTGGCCTTTGAGCGGCCGATCAGTCGTACCCACACGTGGCTAAGCTTGCAAGATGCGCTTACACTCGCTATCCATCTTGTCATCTTCTCTCGCTTTCTTTTTAACTTCATCACGTAAGTTAACCCTTGATATTTCACGTGTTTATAGTCCACCAAAGTACATTTAGACACTCACACAACAAACATCGTTCAATATTTTAACTCTTTGTTCACCATTGTACATTATAACTTTTTAAACGTATCATTTTTGTACAGGTAAGACTACTAGCAGCTGGCAGATAACTGACGGGGGAGAGGTGTCGCCGTACACTAACACGTTATGATTTTGCCCCTGCACAATGTAATAGAAATTAAGAAAAGAATGGCTGTTGCCAGTACAGGAAATAAAGGGAATTCTAGTACCCAGGTACGGTAAACAAAAAAATGACCAGCACGTCAGTGCGGAAAGCCCCTTCACCCAACCCTCCACCTGCCACTCTCACCCCCACCAGTGCGCGGCACGTGTCTGTTGAGTCCACTGAGGCGCAAAATGATTGTATCCGGCGATAGAATTTGCCTGCGAAACAGACTTGGCTTGGGCGGGGGGGGGATTAATCAGCTCTTAAAATTAACCCATGATTTGGTTCCTTTAGTGTCTGTTCCTATAATCCAGGAGGCACCATGCCACCTTACTGCCTGTGATAAATACCATGGCTCTTCAAGGAAAGCTGACCAAGATGATCGAAGTTCTTAAGATATATATTCCTAACAGTATAAAGTATTAAATGTCACATAAGAAGTCAATGAGCGACCAAAGGAAGCTGTTGCCGAATGACAAAAGTTAAGAATAAATTTATAAGGCTATACTGGATAATGTGAGATAATCCTTTGTCATGAGGAAACACACTCTCTCTCTCTCTCTCTCTCTCTCTCTCTCTCTCTCTCTCTCTCTCTCTCTCTCTCTCTCTCTCTCTCTCTCTCTCTCTCTTGATTTAAAAAAACAACAAAAACAATTGGACCGTGAAGATTTAAATAAACTTTGCAGAGACGCAACCAAGGTAGATTATTTTTGTTTGTTTGTTTATTTTTAATTCTTTCTTTGACAAAATCTATTTAAAAAATCTCCGAAGCCGCTTGGCCAATTCCGTGAAAATTAGTGCATTTTCTTTAACTTGTTGGCATGTACCAGAACGTATGGGTGTGTCACGTGACACAGCTATATCACGAGGTGATGTCTGGGTCACATTGGTAAATTCACACACTATTTATCTCTAAACCACAGGCCTTACGTCTTCCTTCCTTAATTTTGCTTCATGAAAGCGCGGATAGGAATGTATCAGGCCTATGCCACGTGCCATTAATAAAATTATGTCACTAGTTTAAGTATCTGGAACATGCTTGGAGGACTTAAGGACAAACAGTTTTTCTGCTTTCTCGGGGAACTTGTCATTTGTGAGTGTCTCTGCTCTCTTTTTGGGACAAGATCAAGGCCATAAAACACCAGGTTTTAGACACATAACAATAGGAGACATGCATATTAATTTCCCGCCCCAACTGCACACCCGATTGTCTGGCCTCGCTTGGTGAGATGGGGAGATACGGGTGGGTTCCTGTGGGGACAAGCAGGATATTACTAATATTTTGAAAATACAGAATGCTTACTAAAGGCAGATGAAAAAATTCATTCTATATGGCTCGGGAAGTACTAGAACCAGTTGGTATTTGTGAACTTAAATTTCTCAAAAATGTTATTTTTTTTTTAGAAATGAGCATATGGCCTGTCTGTAACAGTGATACGACCTGCACGCACCTCCCACTCCCACCCCACCCCATCCCCATGCTCGCCAGGCGTCAAACCCGTGCTTTGTGGCGGGAAATTAACATACACACTGCGTATTTGACGGGCTCCACATACACCTGTACCTGTACAGCTACCTGCTTGAAGTCCCAAACATAAGCAGAGTGTCACACCAAAGCATTCAACGAGGCCTCTATTAACTATTGCTCGGACGCTGAAAACAAAAAGGTCGTTGACACAGACAATAGACGCTCATACTGCGCTACTTCAACTTGCGATATGGAGTGGAGATTTTTGCTCCCAACCCTTAGATAAACGTCGTTCAAAGATCACTCCATGCTTGAAGTTGAAGGAGGAGTATATCGAGTTCCCGTGCTGGTGTTTCCGGGCATTTTCATTTAGGCCAACTTGCGCACTGGAAGCCCTGTTTTCCTTACTTTATTTGTACAAGCCATAATTTTAAATTTGTCTTATTTTGCGTGCCTTGTACTGTGGTAAATTCATTAGCAGTGGCAGTACAGTGGGACCCCCACCCCCACCCCTTACTCCTCGTATTAGAGTCATTCAGACCGAGTCTGAGAGAAACTGGCTGCAACATTTAGTGCAGTGTGCACGTGTTTAAAGGGGGGTAAGGGGGAGGGGGTTCAGTACACTGGTCCAGGTAAGTATTTTTCTAGAGTACGTAGTACGGAAAATCAAAATCTTTCAAAATTTTGGATAGTACGAAGTACGTAAAATTAGAGGGCTTCCGGTACGCCAGTACGGTAAATAAAAAGCCCCAGTACGCCAGTACGGGAAACCCCTTACCGACCCTCGTGTTTGGTGTGAATAGCTGTCTTGACTCTTGTGCATATGTGGCGTACGTGTAACGAGATGAGTGACAGCCGCTTTGCCACTCGGGTTGGGCTTGTCACCTGTTGCTGGTAGACGTGTTCCAACACTTTCTCTCTTCTGTTTCAGACTTAATATTTAACGCCACTTATCTCGAAGACGTTCTGTCAAGCACGAAATCTCTCAGCGCTCTGCAACTTTCTTTGTATCAAAATCGAGGATTATACACAGTTATACTGATCAAAAATCAAATATTCCGGTTTGCATTTTTTCTCATTTGTTAATTTTATAATTCCGTTTGTTATGCCCGTGTGTGAAAACAGACGTATTGTTTTGGCCCAAATTGTTCTTTCCTTCCTTCCTTCCTTCCTTCCTTCCTTCCTTCCTTCCTCTCTCTCTCTCTCTATTTCTTTCTTTCTTTCCACTTTATTTTTGTTATAAGCTTAAACTCAGGCATCGCGCAAGCCACAAACTTCAAACCGACATGAGCAGAGCACATAACATGCTGAAGTTACATGTCGTTCCAGATGGTCAACAGGTTGAAAATTATGCAAATTTCGGCCACTACACAAAAATCAAATGTTGAATACTGACGAATATCTTCAAAACTATCACAGATAGAGGTGCTTCAATTAATCACATGCCCCAGGTCAACAACTTTCCTTGGCATGAGTTGTCGCTTAGTGCCCAACTTCTGCCAAGGAAAGTTGTTGACTCAAGTGTCAATTCAAGTGGGAAAGGGTCAATAAGTTTGTGCCATGGGAGCATGCCATGAACAGTAACTGAAAATGGCCAGATTTTAATTTATGCAACTTTGACCCAAAACACAAAATTGCTGTATTTGAAAATGAAGATTATCTTTAAAACTATCATAGATAGAGATGCCATTCAAACTTCAATATATGTTTCACTTATGTGTGCATTTTAATTAGGCCAATACACACGATTCCAATGTTAAATATCGATAGAACTATTATAGATAGAGATTTAATTCAAGCCAAAGGTAAAATAACATGTAAGAGAGCCTCGGGGACTTGGTAATGTGATCTTAAAAAGGCAGGTGGTCTTTCAATTTAGTGGTCTCATAAAAGAGTTACTAATGCACAACCGTGCTACAAATGGCCATTTCCATTATTGCTATTAAAATGTGGGAAATGGTCTCTCACACACAGATTTGCTGTCAAACAAGCAAAATCTTAGTTTTCTACTTTTCTTTTCTCTGTTCATTTGGAATTGTCAACTCCATAACAACATTCATGTGTCCATGAAGTATCTTGAGGTAAAAGAAGCAAACGGAAATCTTACAGAAAAGGACAAAACGCCTTCTGTGCGTCCGTCCGTCCGTCGTTAGACTTTTTACATCTTCAACTTCTCAAAAACTGCTGCATGGAATGTTTTGATGTTTTCCCGGTGGACCTGTACCGAGTTTGCGAAGGCGATGATGATGCAAGAATATTTTTATTTCCTATTAATTTTTAAATTTATTTTAACAAAAAAATTTTTTTTTTCATCTCAAGAACTACTTGGCCAATTGCTTTCATATCAAACATATACGGTCACCTGGGGTTACCTAGTTCTTATTTTGGCCACCAACTGGCACTGCAATTTTATCTTTCTTTTTTCTTTTTTTTTTAAATGAATTTTTGTGTGTTAAGGCTATTTTTGACTTTTTCTCCAGAAGGACCGAGCAGAATTACTCACAATTTTATTAGAATATAATTTGACTTTAGGTAATCCAAGTTTGCAAAAATGATATGGATATATTAATTTGTGACAGAGTTCTGATAACTCAAACTTCGCGACCTTCTGTAAGTGCTACCACTGCATCATATACATGGCTATTGTATTTACATTTTTGACTTCTCAAAAGCCGGACCTTTGAATGTTTTGATTTTTCACATGGATGTTCCCCGGTGTACCTCTACCGAGTTTGTGAAGGGGATAATGATGCAAAAATGTATCTACTTTTATGAAATTTTAAATTGATTTTTTTTAAATAATTTTTTTCATCTCAAGAACTAATTGTGCAATTGCATGGATATTACACATAGGGTCGCCTGGGGCCACCTAGTTCTTATTTTGGCCACCAGGTGGTGATACAAGTTTTTCTCGTTTTTTATGAATTTTTGTGTGTTAAGGCATTTTTTTACTTTTTCTCCAGAACGGGTGAACTGAATTACTTGAAATTTTATCAGAATATAACTTGACTTTAGACAATGAAAGTTTGCGAAAATGATATGGACATGTTGCAGTTTTTTCTTATGTTTTTATGAATTTTTGTGTGTTAAGGTTATTCTAGACTTCTTCACCAGCAAGTAAACCTGGAATAATGTATAATGTTACTATTAAAGAACAATTGGTAATACACCTATACTTTCATGGTCTTCTTATTGAATAATATAGTGTTAAACATCGATACCACATTGCTTGTGCAGTTTGTTTATATGTTAACAATTTTGACCTTGAATGGCTCTAAGATCAAACTTGCATATTGACTTGTATCTGGATGGTAATGATAGATCCTAGGCCCATGATCACTAGAAAGATTAAGAAGAAAACTCCTGTGGGATATAGTGTTGATTTTAAGCTTGAGTCACCATCAAAATTTATTTAAAGGTCTAATGACACATTAGTATCTTCGTAACGGTACATCATAGGCGCACTGTTACCATTAGACATTAGTAGCAAAATACTCATTGGGGCTTCTTTTCATGGAGTTACTTTTTGACTAAGTGACCTTGAAAGGTCAGACTATTATATTGGCTCATCACAATATATCTCGGTAATGGTGGATCCTACGCCCCTTGTTCCTGTTAAATATCAACAAGAAATTGCAATGTGGGGTTTGTTTGGTGTGGTCCCTCTTGACCGTGCATGATCTTGCAAGATCAAATTAAGGTTCAATATGTATAAGCTTGTATCTTGTTAATGATCGATCCAAAGCATGTGATTACCATATGCAGTCATAGGCCACATGAATAAAATGTATTATTCACCGCACCACAATATGGGAGCAAGGGATCGTAACAAGTTCCCTTTGTTCAGAACATGCACACGATCATCATGATTCTCTTCTTTGAATTTTTGTGTGTTAAGGCTATTTTCGACTTTTGTTACGATATATCAAACTTTGGTACCACTGTTGATGCATATATGTATACAGACTACAATGTATGTGTTGCAATACTACAAAAGCAAATTCCAGTCAGCAGAGCACAGGACATCATGATCCTCTTGTTTATACTCCCTGCCTCTGTTCCGTTTCCCTTCCTTTCTTCATACTCCATCCCTTTGTTCTGTTCCCCTGCCTTTTTCTTTTGACACCTGCTTTTTAACAGTACTTTCTATTTTTTATCTTTTATATTCAGATTTTTTCCTGGTCACGCACTTGTGTGACATTTGGTTCTCACATGCAATACATGTTGATATAATATCAAAAATTCACATACAGAAAGCAATTGGTTCACTGAAACGTAGTTCAGCTTTGAAAGATGTCCTTTCTCTCATTTTGAAGAAATACTCGGGTTTTAAACTTCAGTTTTATTTGGTGCTCTCTCCACTACCTATTCGATGCTTAAAAGTGTGTGCCCTTTCAGTTTTAGATGCCAGTGTCTCTGTCTTTTTAACAAGCCGCAGAGACCTCTAAACGTGGGGTGCATCTGTGCGAGTACACGTCGTTTAGTTATGACAGCTTCCTTATCAGTTTTTCGTTATTGTATTGCGGTGACTGTTACATATGAGAAGGAAAGATAAATGTTCTGAAAATACGATGGTCTTTTGTTGACGGTATTTTCAGAAGGTGCGTTGTAAAAGTAGATGTGTGCGCGGTACAACCGAGTCTGAGAACCATTTTTCTATTATAAAATGCATAAATAAATGAATGAACAAACAAATAAGTAAACAAACCCTTTGGGTGTACATTAGCAAAAGTATGTTGAATGCCACCCATTTTTCAGTCAGAACATTTGGTTCACCTGTAATTGTTCATTTCTATTGTTTACTTGAATTGAATCGGTCAGAAAAGGTAAAAAGAAGGCGAAGGCACGTCATTGACAGCAAGATCGTCAGCTGCTGCCTCTGGTGTTAAGTGGCAGTACTACAAATAAATGTATTTTAAACATCATCTGAAGGTGTTCATCTGGAATGATGCCTTTGTTTATAATTATTAGTTTTCTCAAATCAACTTTCGACATGGACAGAGTTGTGCACTCTGCTGTCTGTTTACTCCTGAAAGCAAATAGATGAAGACCCGAGGAGAGGGATATTAATATGAGAGCTTATACTCTTTGTTACACATATTGCCACCAGGGGGCAAATAACACTTACTTTGGCCATATGCTTTTTCTTTCTTTCTTTCTTTCTTTCTTTCTTTCTTTCTTTCTTTCTTTCTTTCTTTCTTTCTTTCTTTCTTTCCCTCCCTGCTCCCTCCCTCCCTCCTCCCCCCCTCTCTCTCTCTCTCTCCCTCTCTCTGAAATGTTTCAAATGCTGCATTTTCACAATATCTTAGATGAGACTATCGGAATTTCTTTCCTGGAAATTGCATCTGTTGAACCAGTTGCATGATATGATCGGCACCGGTTACACAGATGCCAATTGTCCCTCATCATCAGGCTAGGACAGTCCCTGAAATTAGCTTAAATATTGACCAATTTGCGGCATTAGTCCTGCATTGAAACTGACTGTTTTCTCAAGTATTCTTTGTTAAATATGCTGTCTCCCTGATATTCTCACTTAAAAGTCCCCGAAATGGCATTTTTGATGCTTGAATCTCGATGGTTAGCTGTATGGTCTCTCTGGCTCGTTGTTCAGTCTTGTGCACTATTAAGAGTCGCTAAGTTGGAAAATCATATTGAAAATGGTGCTTAAATATTGAAGATGTCAGTGTGAAAATCTTGCATCATTATTGATATAGCAAAGCCCTATAGTATACATAATCAAAATATTTTGTTAAGAACCTGTCAGTCTTGTCGGTTCATACTGTAAACTATTGCTCTGTGCACTGAGTCTGATCTATCATAACTGCCCATATCCATCTTAACGTATACGAGGGGTTCATATTAGCAACCTTGTTTCCCATATCTTCTGATAAAATATGCTGTAAACAAAATCTTATACATATATGCAGCAGCTTGAAAAATGAATAAACCAGGCTTTCCAAAATGAGCTCAAAACAATATGACAATAATGATTTAAAAAGACGTGTTGAAACTACGGGCCAATGACACGATGCTTGAAACTGTCCATAAAAAGTCTGGCTTTACAAACTGTTGACCTTAGAACTTGGGAAACTTGCGCAGCGCTGGTAGAGACAAAGGACTGTAAATAAGCATTTTGTCATCCTCATTTTTATAATTGTCCAGCGATGGGGCAAGAACACCCGCACGAGAAGCCGGACGTCTGGCGTGTATGATCAAACATAGAAGTTTAAGCGCTTTTCAAATGAAATTTAAATCTGAATTATCACTCTTTGTTTTAAGCATATGCGTTTGGAAAGGCTGTATATGTAATTCTATTTTATTTATTTTTTCAATTATTTAATATTACGTAACTTTGGAAGGACGTGAGACAAGTGTATAGAATAAGGTAAACATTAAAAGCCGGTGTGGGGGTGGAGCAGCTCCAGCTTTTGTTCGTATATACATAAATACGTCCAGGCAGTCTGCATGTGTGCATAAACTGGGATCCAACCGATGGTCAACATGACATTCATCCAGAATTGCTCATTAAAAATTTAACGAAGATTGCCCTCAGAGAGATCCTGTTCTATGCCAGGATGTAAACACTTTATTAAATGTGGTTAGCAGATACTTTTTAAGGGCACCGTATACGTTTCCTTGTCATATATTTTTCATTGCGGTTTGTGGTAAACAGTTTTGTTACCATAATCCAAGTAAAATCCCGCTCACAGCTCACCAATGGAAATTTCTGGCCAGCATCCTGATATAAATTTACGGTTTGTTTTGTTAAATCCGATGAAATACTATAAATGAAATAAGTCACGTTTATTCATTCGTTGATTTAAATTTCCTGCGTAGAGTGCGGGTGTTTTGGTTTAAACATATTTTATTGACGCAACTGGCTGGGGGGGGGGGGGGGGTGTTTTTGTTTTTGTTTTTGTTTTTTGTTTTTTGTTTGTTTTTTTTTTTTTTTTTGTTTTGGTTTGGTTTTGTTTTTGTTTTTGTTTTTTTGTGTTTGTTTTGTTTTTGTTTTGTTTTTTTACGAGACAACTTTTACAGTCAAATTCTGTACGTGTGTAAAAGGGTACATTTGAGCAATAATAGCTATACAGCGCCATTTCGTGGTGTTCAATCAAATTTTTTCCCGACAAGACATCAGGAATGTAGGCGAGTTTTAATGGCGTTTTGCACATGGGAAATACCTGTATAAACAATACAACGCACAAGAAAACATTTCAAACTAGAAAAGATGATTTGCTGCATAGCAAATCATCAGTGTGTCTTCAAAGCAAATTGGGATCGCAATGTACAACTATTCCATAACACAGGAGTAGAAGTTGGAATGACATCTCTATCCATTATAGCTTTGAAGTTATTCAAGATTAAAAATTTCAAATACTGCTAATTAGCATAATTTAGATTGCTACAACGTTTGTTTTAGATTCATTACATGCACAAAGGTCAATAACCCCCTCGTAGAAGTTAAAATGACATCTCTATCTATAATAGTTTTGATATTCAAGATTTAAAATTTCAAATGCTCTTAATTAGCATAATTAAAATTGCTACAACTTTTGTTTCAAATTCATTAGATGCACAATGGTCAATAACCCCCGAGAAATTGGAATGATGGCTCTATCTATTATACTTTTGAAGATATTCAAGATTTAAAATTCAAAATGCCCCTAATTTGCATAATTTTAAACATCTTCATTCCTCTGTATAAAAAGGCCCAACTCCTTGTATGGAGGTACAATCATGCCAAGTTTGGAGTTTTTATGTATAATAGTGTCCTAGAAAAGCGTCGAACAAATTTGCTGCTAAAGAAGGAAGAAAGAAAGAAAGAAAGAAAGAAAGAAAGAAAGAATTTCAGGAAAAACAGAAAAGTGTGTATTGACATACACACTTTAACTAGTAGATTTGCGTCGAAGTAAATCTGTCTGTATGCCTCCAAAATTTGCATAGATTTAAGTGATACAAGTTTATGGTTCATTGCATGCACATGCATAACCTATAAATTGAAGTTGGAATGGCATCTCTACAAATAACAGTTTTGAACATATTCAACATTTAAACTTTTAAAGTGCCCCTAATTAGCATAAATTAAAAGTGTACAACTTTTGTTTGTGGTTCATTGGATGCACCTGTAGCACATAAAAGTTGTGGTGGCTCCGCTATCTGTAATAATTTTGAAGATATTCCACATGTACACTTTTCAAGTGCCTCTAATTTGCTTAAATTAAAATTCTGCAATTTTTGTTCATGGTTTCGTTGGATGTGCCTTCATCCCAAACCTGTAAATAGAAGTTGGAATGGCATCTCTATATGTAATTATTTTACACATATTCAACATTAAACTTTTCATGTGCCTCTAATTAGCATAATTAAAATTCTACTACTATAAAACTTTTTTTGGTTCGTTGTATGCAATTACCTTGCAAACATACAGAGTTGGAATGGCATCTTACCTATAATACTTGTAAAGATTTTCAAGATTTAAAATTTCAAATGCCCCGAATTTGCATAATTTTAAATGCACTGAATCATAATTGTAGAAAAGCACAACAACATGTATGGATCTACCATCATACCAAGTTTGAAGTTTCTTAGTCTAATGGTGTCCGAGAGATTTGTCAGACAAAATTACTGGCACAGAAGAAAGAAAGAAAGAATTGGCACACAGCCAGAACTGTTCTGAACGAGTGCCCTTTAGCGCCCCTATCGGACTTGAAAGACACCGATGACCAGCGCAGAAATCCACCAGATCAAGGTAATGCATGATACTCTAAAACTAGGCGTTAAAGCCTTAAACATCAAAATGTAACAAATTTTGAAGACGTCCAGGTGTATAAACAACTTTCAGAAAACTAGTGTTCTAGTTTTCTATATTATTTTTCCGTCCATAGAACACCACCATTCTAATGTCTAACATCCCTGCAACACTTGAAAACATATTCATACTCCATAGAACCATTCTGTTTTAAGAATGGGGATTTGGTCGAGTGAATTTGTGCGTTTCCCATTTCAGCCAGGTGACTGGTGCCAAAGGTTGCAATTTCGAGTCTCGCTCATTCCGAACATAGAAGAATATATATACTTTCGGCATTTCCTTAATGTTGGTGGATTTAAGTCCCCAATTCTGGAAATGAATGCCGACTAGGTGAATATACTGCATAACCGTGTTGATATGGAACTCACACATAACTACCTCCATTGAACCATTCCTTTTTAAGAATGGATATTTGGTCAAGTGTATATGTGTTTTTCAGCCAGGCGATTGGTGCCAAAGGTTGCAAGTTCGAGTCTCCCTCGTTCCTAAAAAAAAAAAAAAAAAGAAAAAAAAAAAAAGAAAAAAAAAGAGAAAAGAAAAAAGAAAAAAAAACTATAAAAGAATATTTGTTTCACCACAAATCTGTCTGGTGCCTTCAAAAGGATACCAGTTTGAAATGCTACACTTTGTCATTGTTCAACATGATCTAAATTTCATGTATTAGCCTAATTTTTATGAAGTAAAATGCTACGACTTTGGTTCTTGGTTCATTGGATGTGGCCATGTCACAAACTTATAAAATGAAGTTTGAATGAAGGTGGTATCTGTAATAGTTATGAAACTATTCAACATTTTGATATTGTGTATTTGCCTAACTTGCTTAAATTGCAAGCCTACGACTTTGGTTTATGATTCATTGGATGAGACCTTGCCACAAATGCATAAATTGAAGTAGGAATGGCACCTCTATCTTTAACAGTTTTGAAGCTATTCAAGATTTACTTTTTGCATGTTTACCTCATTTGCATGAATCCTACAACTTTGGTTCATGTTTCATGGTTCATTGCATGTGGCTTTGCCACAAACCTATAAATTGAAGTTGAAATGGCATGTCTAAGTATGATAGTTTTGGACAGATTCAACTTTGAAACTTTTCAAAGCCCCTTATTAGCATAATTTGAAATTCTACTTAACTTATACTGTCCATTATATCGGCAGGTGTCACATATATATATATATATATATATATATATATATATATATATATATATATATATATATATATATATATATATATATATATATATATATATATATATATATATATATATGTATGTATAGGCTTATATATATATATAGAAATTTTGAATATCTGCAATATTTTGGAAGATATGGAGCTTTTACATTACATGTACAGTGTTTACATATTATAATTTAAGGGGATGTGTATACATGCAATACAATCTTTCTTCCTTTATTACATAAACGGATTTTAACAGAAGCTGTCAAGAAACTACATAAGCATGTTCCTGTGAACCAAGACAAAACTATACTGTCCTCAGTATTGGCTATGAAGAACAGGCTTTATCTCCCTGGTTACAAGAAAACAAAGACCTAAAAGTGTCCATTGAGATGACAGAAATTCTACCCTCCTTGGTCTGGCCGACTTAGCTCTGTATGTAATCTATTTTTAACAGAGAATACACTCAGACTTGTTCTGCCTAGAAGTCTGGAGCTTGTGTTCCCTTGGGACTGATAAGCTCAGCAGACTGACATTGCCTCAGGCAAAAACAGGCCAGCTAAGACACTCGTTTCAGTCATGGTGCATCGATAGGTCTGTTCTGCACTCGTGGAAACTATATCCTGCCTGGTACATATGGCAAGATGGTGTCAATCTGATCATGCATGAAGAGAAAGAGATGCTCTGTATTTTATTGAGAGCCTCATTACAGAGTTTTTGTGAGTCCCCCTCCCTCCTAATTTGCTACAAGAGGCAAACCTTCCAAAGCATACACCTAGCATGCATGGATAGAACATTGCCTGTGAGACAGGTTCAGGCTTATTAGTTATGAATGCAAAATGGTTGCCTGGCACCATGGAGGTCAAGCAATAGGTGATATAGCAAACAGTTCAAAGCCTGTATGTGGATTGAGGAGAAATTTGGTGAATTTCGCATACATTAAAATTCCCCGAGTTTTGTTTGTATGCTATTAGATTTACCTGTTGTCTCAAACCTATATGCGTAAGTTTGAACTTTGTGTCTATCTCCAATTCTTTGAAAGATATGGAGCTTTTAAAATTATAATTGCCCCTCATTTGCATAATTTTAATCATCATGACTATTCCAAGTCAGGTGCCTAATTTCAAAAGTAGGTCACTTACCATGGCAAGTTTGTGATTTTCGGAATAGTAGGGTCCGCGAAAAACTCCGGACAAATCTGGTCGTAAATAGGGAAGAAAGAAAGAATTCTTAGAAAAACAAAATGTCTGGGTTGGCACCCAGACATAAAAATATGTTGCACACATCCAGGCGTGTCCACCGGTGTTCAAATTTCTAGCACAGCTGTTTTCAATTGGAGCATCACTATTCTAAAATTGAAGAGCAGTGCTCAAAACGTTGAAGACCTACCGACGCGTCTGAAGGTATTCAACGTGTGTTCAAGAATTCAAGTCGTGTTCAATATTGAACGGCATCAAGATGGCAGTGTTTGTTCTATTGAGGAATAATACAGAAAACCGGGAAAGAAGATTTGTTTCATAAGCAAATATGTGTGTGTGCTTTCAAAGCTTCAAAGCTACAAGAGGCCTTCATATAGGCATCGCCTGTTGGCCAATTGTTTTTGCAATCAATATGTTTAAAACCAAAGCTTAATTGGCTACTACAACGTGAACCTAGGCATATATAGGAATGACGGACACATCTTCCTGATTTAACTTGTTCTACTGTCCCTAATTGGCATAAAATAAAAACTCGTTTGTGGTCCGTTGGATGCGCATAGAGCGCAAACTATCAATTAAAATTGGGATGGTACCTCTGCTATATTTTTGACGATAGTAAACATTTAAAATTTAAAATGGCCCTAATTTGCGTAGTTTTCAATATTTTGATTATTCCAAAGCAGTTGCTTAATGTCACTACTGTGTCAATGATTGTGCCAAATATAGTTTTTGATGGTGGTATGGTGTCTGAGAAAAACTCCAGACAAAATTGGCTGCAAAGAAAAAAAATTAAATTAGACAAAATTTTTATTTGCATGTCAGCAAATCAGTCTGTGTGCCCGGAAAACTGTTAAAGATTGCTACAACAACGATTTGTAATGAACCTTTGAAAAGAGACAGACAATTAAATTGTTGAGAAACCCAATCCAGCGGTACTCTTTCCCTTCCTCCACTGTATAAGTTGTTTTGATCAGATGGGATCTTACCACAAAGTGGAAGTTGCAACTGGGAAATCAGAACGTATTTCATTTGACATTTCACAGGATAGAATAACCTTAGCATGTAACATAATAAGGTGAGCCAATATTATAGTACATGTACATCCATTTGTAACAGGATATACATATATAATACATATGAACAAAGCTAGAAAAGAAGATTTGCTTCACTGCAAAACTGTCTGGGTGCGTTCACAATGATACCAGTTTGAAATGCTACACTTTGCCATTGTTCAACATAATCTAAATTTCGTCTATTAGCCTAATTTTTATGAATTAAAATGCTACAACTATGGTTCTTGGTTCATTGGATGTGGCCATGTCACAAACGTATAAAATAAAGTTTGAATGAAACTAGTATCTATAATAGTTTTGAAGCTATTCAACATTTTAATTTTGTGTATTTGCCTAATTTGCATAAATTGAAAGCCTGCAACTTTGGTTTATGGTTCATTGGATGAGGCTTTGCCACAAACGCATAAATTTAAGAAGGAAGGGCACCTCTATCTATAATATTTTTGAAGCTATTCAATTTTACATTTTGCTTGTTTACCTAATTTACATAAATTAAAATCCCACAACTTTGGTTCATGTTTCATGGTTCATTGCATGCGGCTTTGCCACAGACCTATAATTTGAAGTTGAAATGGCATGTCTATGTATAACAGTTTTGGAGATATTCAACTTTGAAACTTTTCAAAGCCACTTATTAGCACCAGTTTCGGTCATGCTGCATTGACAGGTCTGTTCTGCACTAGTGGAAACTATAGCCTACCTGGTACATATGGCAGCATGGAGTCAATCTGTTCCTGCATGAACATAAAGAGATACTCTGTATTTTATTTAGAGCCTCATCACACAGTTGTTGGGAGTCTCCCCCCCCCCTCCCAATTTGCTGCAAGACCCAAACCTTTCAAAGCACACACCTCGCATGCATGGATAGAAAGCTGCCTTTGAGACAGGTTCAAGCTAATTAATTATAAATGCAAAATTGTTGCCTGGCACCATGGAAGTCAAGCAATAGGTCATACAGAAAGCAGTTCAAGGCTGTATGTGGATTGAGGAGAAATTTGGTGAATTTAGCATACATTAAAATTCCCCAAGTTTTGTTTGTATGCTATTGGATTTACCTGTTGTCTCAACCTATATGTGTAAGTTAGAATTTTGTGTCTATCTCCAA
This sequence comes from Hermodice carunculata, assembly GCA_964020975.1. Classification (NCBI taxonomy): domain Eukaryota; kingdom Metazoa; phylum Annelida; class Polychaeta; order Eunicida; family Amphinomidae; genus Hermodice; species Hermodice carunculata. The sequence continues at coordinate 86,975,234 of OZ026621.1, read as the reverse complement.
TACTTTAGAAGATATGGAGCTTTCAATATATGAATTGCGCCTCATTTGCATCATTTTAATCCTCATGACTATTCCAAAACAGGTGCCTAATTTCACAGGTAGATCATTTATCATGGCAAGTTTGGTAGTTTTCGGAATAGTAGGGTCCGCGAAAAACTCCAGACAAAACTGGTCGTAAAGAAGAAAGAAAGAATTCTTGGAAAGACAAAATGTCTGGGTTGGCACCCAGACATAATAAGGCACGACATACATGCAGGCGTGTTTACACAGAATGTCAGCATGACTCCAGCTAAGAATAGACACATCCGCTAACGCTACGGCCACCTTTCGATAATTGTCAAATCTTAGGCAGTAATTTGCAAAGGGGATGGAGGTTTGAAAATAGCAAAACGACATATCTGGTTCGGAGAAAAAAGTCAGGAACAATAAAGAATGTTGCCAACAACCTGTTGATCTAAAGTTCAAGTCAGCAGCAATATATATATTTACCAGAATGCAAACTTGCATACATAATGACTTACATAATCATGCAAGATACTGAAACATTTGCATCGGATCATACTTGGCAAACATGGTAGCCTGAAATAGGTGGATTAATATTTGAAACCTCTATCTATAATAGTTTTGAAGTTTTTTTTAAAGATTCAATTGTTGTAAATTTGCATAATTTTCATAAAATTGAATACGACAACTTTGGTTCATATTTCATTCGATGCAGTTATGTCACCAACCTATCAATTGTAGTTGGAATGGCACCTCTATCCGTAATTGGTTTAAAGTTATTCAAGATTTACATTTTGGATACTTGCCTGATTCATATTTCATTGGATGCGGCTATGTCATCAACATATCAATTAAAGTTGGAATGCCACCTATATCTAGAATAGTTTATAAGTTATTCAAGATTTAAACTTTTTGTATTTACCTAATTTGCAAAAATTAAAATACCACAACTTTGGTTCCCGGCTCCCAGGATGCACCTGTGTCACAAACCTATTAACAGAACTTGGAAGGGCCCTGTATTTATAATAGTTATAGAAATACTGAACTTTAAAGTTTTTAGATGTTCTTTACTATCATAACTTAATGCTACTGCTTTTCTTCACCATCCGTTAAAGTGGCAGACGACATTTGACCACCAACCGGTTTTGGCCGGTTTGAGGGGGAAAGGGTTAAAGTGGCATGGTGTCACAAACCTGGATGTAAAACTTAAAATTCTGTGTCTATTTGTGATAGGTTTGAAGACATAAGGCTTTTAAAAATTTAAATGCCCCTAATTGGGATAACTTTAACATCATTACTCTTCCGAACAATATGCACAAAGGTAAGTGGGTAAATAAATAAAGAAAGAGAAAATGATTTTTGGGCAAAACAAAAAGTTTGTGTTATAAATTACAAAGTACGGATTCGACACAAAGATCATGAAGATTTAACTCTGTTGCATTTAACCCTTGAAATTTTGACCCTGTTGAATTTAACATATGTTCATGACTGAAAAGACAACATGGCAAGGGCAGCAAATGCAGCTCTACCCACCGAACAACAAATAGTGAAAAGAGAAAAGATAATTTTTTGAGATATTCACCTTTTAAATTTTTCAATGCCCCTAATTAGCATAATTTAAAATTCTACAACCTTCATTTACTGCCTCTTATATTGTCAGGTGTAATAAACCTATACATACACATTGAAATTTTGTGTCTATCTGCATTAGAGCTTTTAATATTTTAATTATTCCTAATTTGCATAATTTTAAACATTATGACCATTCCAAACGATTTGCACAATTTCACTGATAGGTCAGTCACCATGACAAGGTTGGTGGTTTTCGAAATAATAGTGTCAGAGAAACACTCAGCACAAATTTGGTCGACACACAAATTTGGTCGTAAAGAAGAAAGAAAGAACTAGAAAAGATTTGTTTCGCAGCAAATCTGTTTGGGTGCCTTCAAAATGAGAACAGTTTGAAATGCTACACTATGCCATTCTTCAACATAATCTAGATTTTGTAAGTTAGCCTAATTTGTATAAAATTAAATGCTACAACTTTGGCTCTTGGTTCATTGATGTGGCCATGTCACAAACTTATAAACTAAAGTTTGAATGACGCAACTAGCTACAGTGGTTTTGAAATAATTCGAAGATTTTAATTTTGTGTATTTGGCTAATTTGCATAAAATTTAAAGCGCACAACTTTTGTTATATGGATGCTCTGTCACAAACCTAAAAATTGAAGTTGGAAAGGCACCTCCATGTGTAATAGTTTTGAAGTTATTAAAAAACGTTTAAATTTTGTGTATTCACCTTTTTGCAAAAATTAAATTGCACCACTTTGCTTTATGGTTTATTAGATGTAGCTATGTCATAAATCCATAAATCAAATTGGAATGGCGCCTTTATCTATAATAGTTTTGAAGCTATTCAAGATTTAAAGTTTTGCATATTCACCTAATTTGCATAAATTAAAATTCTACAACCTTGGGTCATGGTTCCTTGGTTGCTGCTTTGTCACAAATCTGTAAATTGAAGTTTGAATGGCACCCAAATCTATAATAGTTTTGGAGATGTTCAACTTTGAATTTTTTCAATGCCCCTAATTGTTATAATTTAAAATTTTACAACTTTCATTTACTGCCCATTATATTGGCATGTGTCACAAACCTATACATACACATTGAAATTCTGTGTCTATCTGCAATACTTTGGAACATATGAGATATTAAAATTTTATTATTTTATTGCCCCTTATTTGCATAATTTAAAACAGCATGGCTCTTCCAAACGATATGCACAATTTCACTGGTAGGTCAGTCACCATGGCAAGCTTGTTTGTTTTCAGAGAAAAAGTCCGGACAAATTTGTGTGCCATGGAAAGAAGTAAAGAATCCGAGGAAAAACAATTAGTCTGGGTTGACATCCAGCCATAAAGAAAGAATTCTTGGAAAAATAAAATATCTGGGTTCATACCCAGACACAATTATAGTTATCAGAGGATGACACGTATGATCCGAGTAATATAAAACCGTACTGCAGCAAATATATAAATATACCAGGGTTTGTTTTATCCGAAGGATCAGCACTTCCGTATAACATAATTTCTAAGAGTCTACCGTCGACAAGGTTTAACAGACAGATTTGGATGCACACCAGGAGCGAGCACATTTGTTACAGATCTCACTAGTATTGGTCCAGCTAACAGCTAGTCCGTCAAGAGTACAATAGGACAGGAAATGACTTGTATCTTTCTTTGATACACGAGCAAGCTGCAAAGGACAAAATATGAACATCAGATAAATGAGAATTGTACCCTAGGTGGTCTTAATCTGGAAATCCCACAATATATATATATATATATATATATATATATATATATATATATATATATATATATATATATATATATATGACAAAGCGACGTTCTATACTACATTGGAAATTTAAAATGTCGGGAGGGGGGGGGGTGCGGTTGTGATTTTGATGTTTGCAAGTGTATAGATGGTCGCTGTGCAATGCCCAAGCTTGCCAGGCAGACACACTAATCTGCTGAGAAGTGTATGTCGTTGCCTTGAGAGCATCCCTGCAGGCAAAGTTTCGGGGTTTCATATTTTTGGTAGAAAGTACAATTTTGCGGAAGGTCTGCTCCGCGGACTGGTTGCCAGGCTTATCAAAGTGATAGAAGTAATAGTATGTGTGATTCCTCCAGTTACGTGGTGGAATAGTGCTTTTATAACAATGTAAATATGTAAGCAGATTCTTACAGATAGTAAAACCTGCCGGAAGGTCTTTTTCGTGGACTTGTTACGAAGTTTTTCATTCACACTATCACGCCACAGTAAACAGGTCAACAGCGAGAAGTAACTACATTTCTTTTTTGCATTTTCTTTTTCTTTTTTTTCTTCTTTTTTGTGTGTTTTTGTTTTTTTATCTTTTCTTTAAAATTTCAGAATGAAAGTAAGCCCTTCAGGTTCAGCAAGATCTTTATCCGGTGAGTTCTGGGCACTTACTGTACAGATTGACGATCTTATTTAACCGTTCCATTGTAACTTTCGATAAATGTCGCTGTGATTGACGCTAAATAACGATAATCCTCGTTTAAGTACCAGTTTGCCTGCATTTGCAAAGACCATAAGAATGGTCCAGGTCAACAGAGTCAGAGTCAGAAAATGTTTATTTGACAAAATATAATTGCTATGGATACAAACAGTATATAATATTGCAACTCAAAAGTACATGACAGTTAGACGCGTTAGAATACAAAAATTGATGAGTGTCTGGATGACCCCAATTAAGGACCTGAGTCCGCAATCACTGGGGCCACCAAAAAAGGAGGTAACGTAATAAACAAACTGATTATCACAAAAATACCATGAAATCCATAAAGATACTAAGGATGACTAAAACATGTACACACAAAAATTAGTATTAGACAGGACTAGGATCAATTATTACATACATAATAGTTTGGCACAGTGCATATATCTTGATACCTGTTAATAAAATATTTTTTGCATAGCTGGATAAACCAGAGTATGAATGTGTCTCAAACTTCTCAGTAATACAAGATGGAAGGGTTTTAATAAGGGATGGGACATAGTATCTTGTACATTTTTCAGAGGTAATATTGGTGGGCCTAGGAGGAGGAATATTTTCTCTATTTCTTGTAAGTGAGAATGAATCTGCACAGGAGTTGTATATAAATTGCTAAAGTATTGCGGTAATTCATTTATAACATATCTATAATAAAACTTAATTGATCTCAACTGAAAAACCTCAGTCACTTTTAAGATGTTTAATTTTTTAAAAGTGGATCTGTGTGGGCATTAAATCTTTCTGAACACATAAGGCGTACAGTTTTTTTTTTCTGTAAAAGGAAGATGCGTTCGCATGAAAAACCCCAGGCAAGGATAGAATAACTGATATATGAATAGAAGAGAGAGTTGTAAATTATTAACAGAGCACTAGCCGGGATGTACTTATGTAGTCTCTTAAACATACCAAACTTTAGATACTTTATTTGCTACTTTATTTATATGAGCATTCCAATTTAAGTTTTCCTGAACTGTTAAGCCTAAAAAGTTAAATTCTTCCACTTTTGAAATTAAAATATTATTTATTTTTAGATTTAAAGTGAAATTTATTCTCCTTTGGTAGAAATGAAATAACATGTAGTTGGTTTTGGGTATGTTTAATGATAGTTTATTTGCTGCAAGCAACAGCTTTTCCTCTGCGCGCTTGACCGCACGCAGTGTCCTGAGGAAAGTTGTTGACTCAGTCAAACTTGGCACTGAAAAAAAATACGCATATAGTTATCATACATCTGACACAGGTTGGCAACTTGCCAAGTCATGCAAAGAATCCTCATGAAAAGTGCCACAAAGTGTATGTTTTCTGAAAGCTAACAAGCTGAAGATCCTGTATTTTTACTGTCAGCGATGTGTAAGATTTTGTTCTTGTACAACAATGACACAAAATTGTCTTATCAATTTTACACGAAAATCCCATCTACTTTTTCATTTATGACTCGATTTGACCAGTTACTCTGGAAAATCTAAGTATACCTGTCTAAATAAACGGGTCCCACTTATTTTTCTGTCTTTCCTTCTTTCCTTCTGTCTGTCTGTCTTTCTTTCTTTCTTTCTTTCTTTCTTTCTTTCTTTCTTTCTTTCTTTCTTTCTTTCTTTAATTCCTTCCTTCCAACCTCCCTCCCTCCCTCCCTTCTTTCTTTCTTGTGGTGTTCCTGAGTTACGAGCCTTTGAAACTGAGATGATGGTATCCCATTCAAATTTCAAAGGCCCTGAACTTTGGATGATTCTCATCTGAAATCTACTCAAAAAATAAAAATCTGAGCTCCGCTTCTTCTAGATGACACTATAAGAAAGGTATTGCCATAAATTTCAAGCCTTTACGAGCAACACTGAGAAACTAGTTGTGATTTAAAGTTTATGTGCGATCCTTCACTTGATATCGGTAAAATGGTCTTCGAATGAAATGCCTCCTTCAGTGGGATTTGCTCGGTTGACATAGCCTTTGTTTCGTGTGACAACTAGAGCTAATCCAGAGGATCCCTGAGCGGTTGACAGTTTTAACTGGTCTTTCATTTCAAACTTCAATGACTTTTGTGTTTTTAGATTTTTTGGCGGGCAAAAATGGCGAATGTCGACCCTGTCCTTGCTTCCCTATCACATATGTCTGGGTGCCGCTTTCCCGCCGCGCCCTGATAGGTGAAAAGGAACTGTGATTGGCAGCTCGTTGCTTGGGCCCGACAGGAGACAAAGGCAGAGTTACCGATCATTCAAGTAGCTTACTTTCTGAGGTATAACTGAGGCCTTCCTTGGTGGAGCTTAGACGATTAAAGATTAATCACATATGCAGAGCAACCAAGCGAAAGAGTCCAATTTTTCCCCGAAATTCACTCTTTGCATTCCCACTGCAGAAATGTTTAATGTTGTATATGAAAGTTTAATATTCTTACACAAATACACAAACATTGCGGAAAAGTACCAAAAAAAAATTTTTTTTTACCCGACAACATACCATGTATCCTTAAGCCTTCAAACGTGACACTATAAAGGTTTCTGTCAAGAAAAACCCATCTGGCCGGGTTGTTAGTTCAACTTTTTCCACGATGTATTACCTGAGGCGTGACCCAGTGAAAGTGGGAGAGTCTGGAACGGGACCACTGTGCTCTTCTGCAAGGAAAATATAATAGGGTAACTTTGTAGCCTAGGCATCTGCGTTCATTTCATTGCACGCAATCGCTTTGAAGTCTTCAAGTGAAGCCACGCAAGAGCGATGACATTAATGCAATCCTAATTGGTGAGGCCCTTTGCTTCCACCTGCCAACTTTTGCCGTGTATGATAAAATTTGTATGGTAGTTAGACTTGTTTTCTAATAATATGCCATGATACTGAGTCTGAATGCGAGTAAAATGTCTATGTTGCCTACATATTGTATGGAAAAACATAATTTGATTTACAGCATATTTATACGCTGGACTTTCCAGCAGTAAATAGTTTGCGAATGCAAAAACGAACTGGAAAAGATGATTTGCTGCATAGCTAATTAGTTTGTGTGTGTGTGTGTGTGTGTGTGTGTGTGTGTGTGTGTGTGTGTCTGCAAAGCTTATTGCTAGTTCATAACATGGGAGTACAAGTTGGAATATCATCTCTATCTATCTATTATCGTTTTGAAGATATTGAAGATTGAAAATTTCAAATACTGCGAATTACCATGATTTAAATTGCTACAACCATTGTTTTAGATTTATTACATGCGCAATGGTCAATAACCCCCTAGTAGAAGTTGAAATGACAACTCTATCTGTAATAGTTTTAAAGATATGTAAGATTTTAAAATTCAAATGCCGCTAAGTAGCATAATAAAAATTGCTACAACTTTTGTTTTAAATTCGTAAGATGCGCAATCCCTCTAGTAGAAATTGAAATGAAATTTCTATCTATTATACTTTTGAAGATATTCAAGATTGAAAATATTAAATGCCCCTAATTTACATAATTCTAAACATCTTCATTCCTTTGTATAAATTCCTGGTATGAAGGTACAATCATGCCAAGTTTAGAGTTTCTATGTATAATAGTGTCATAGAAAAGTGTCGAACAAATTTACTGGTAAAGAAAAAAAGAAGAAAGAAAGAACTAAAGAACTTCAGGAAAAACAGAAAAGTGTGTGTTGACACACATACACTTCAATTATTGAGTCATCGAATGAATGAATGGGTCAGTGAGTGAACGAACAAAGGAAGGAAAGAACAAAGAAACAAACGAATGAATGAATGAATATCGGCTCACAATTTTTTTTCCCGGAATCATTCACATAATTTCTATTTTGGGGGGGGGGTGTTTTTCGTTTTTTGAAAAAAAAAATAACGTTTATAAGACATTGTATATACTTAAAAGATACTCGCGTAATTTGCCAAAATTATTAATGTCGTAAGTTCTCCGGTTCATTCATAAGATGAAAAAATTTTAAAGTTGCATTTCTCCCAAACTATCATGCACAAAGATGCCATTCCAATTTCAATCCAAGGTTTGTGGCAAAGCCGCATATAATGAACCATGATACAAAGTTGCAGGATTTTCATTTATGCAAATTAAGTGAATATGCAAAATTTAAATTTTGAATAGCTTCAAAACTATTATACACAGAGGTAGGCCTACCATTCATTTTATGGGTTTGTGACATAGCAGCATCCAATGAACCATGAACCGAAGCTGTAGAACTTTAATTGATGGAAATTAGGTGAATATGCAAAATTTGAATCTTGAATAGCTTCAATACTATGAATAGATAGAGGTGTCAGTCCAACTTCAATTTGTAGGTTTGTGAAATAGCCGCATCTAATGAATCATGAACAAAAGTTGGAGAATTTTAATTGATGGAATTTAGGTGAATACACGAAATTTTAATCTTGAATAGTTTCAAACCTCTTATAGATAGAGGTATCATTTGAACTTTACAAAGAGGTGCCATTCCAACTTCAATTTGTAGGTTTGTGACATAACCGCATCCAAAGAACCATGAACCAACCTTATAGGCTTCTAATTCATGCAAATTTGGCAAATACACAAAAGTAAGACCTAGAATAGCTTCAAAACTATTATAGATAGTGGTGTCATTCAAACTTCAGTTTTTAAATTGATGGCATGGCCACATCCAATGAACCAAGAACCAAAGTTGTAGCATTTTAATCTATGCAAATTAGGCTATACACAAAATTTGGATTATGTTGAACAATGGTAAAGCGTAGTATTTCAAACTTTTGTCAATTTGAAATATTCTTTTCTAGTTTGCCCCCCCCCCCCCCGTACCTGGTACAAGGGTAAAATCATTACATGCACCAGCGTTGTAAGCAACCCTCACCCCCATCTTTCTTGTTATGGTCGAGTTATGGTCTTCAAATAGGCGTGTTTCCTTTGCATTCTCTCATAGACAGTTTGACTACATGGATAACCAGGTCATCTGTGATGGTCACAACTGTCTCTATGTGCACATATCAGAATATGGGCATCTCTCTGTGTACACATATATCAATATATGACTATCACAGAGTCTACTATCTCTTGGTATTCTGAATTCTACACCATGGCTACTTTTACAGACAGGCCTATTCAAGATATAAAAGTCTGTTCACTGATCCAATGTCAGTAATTTATAATGCTAAATCGAAGTAGAAATGATCCTTCGATCTAAAATAGTCGGCACCTCTGTTTATTGTGTTTGAAGATATTCAAGATTTAAAGTTTATATATTTGCCCAATTTACATAAATTTAAATTTACGACTTTGGTTCACCTTTCATTGGATGTACCTATAGCTCAATCCTATTAATAAAAGTTGGAACAGCACATCTAGGCCTATCCATGACAGATTTGAAGAAATTCAAGATTTAAATGTTTAGATTTCGTATATTCAGCAAGTTTGAATAAATTGAAATGTTCCCTACGACTTGGAGTCATACTTCATTGAATGCAACAATAGCACAGAATTATAAATTCAAATTGGATTGGCACATCTATCTATAATATTTTTGAAGATATTCAAGTTTTACATTTTGCTTATTCGGCTAATTTGCATGAATCAAAATGCTACAACTTTGGGTCATGGTACATTGGATGCGGCTGCAGCAAAAAAGCTATAAAATCAAATTGGAACGAACCTTTATCTACCTTAATTTTTAGGGTATTCAAGATATAAATTTTAAGTATTCACCTAATCTACAGAAATTTAAATGTTAGAACTTTGGCGCGTGGCTCAGTTGGTGCACATAGGCTACAGTGGGAATTAAGACCTCGTTTGCAGGAAATTTTTCCTTTGTAAATGCCTGGGGGAGAAACGAGCACAGGCGAGGAGTTTGCGACTATTCTGCGACACAAAATTGAGAGAAAATACGCGAATTAGCGACAGTTTTTACTTGGTAGGGAGATTTCAGACAAACCAAACCACTAAGTAAAGCGAACCAATGTTTAGTCAACTGGCCCTTTGTTATCTCATATGTATCAACACGCCAGTATGGACGCTCCTTAACAACGCTGACGTGGAACTCTTCTAATTTTAAAATATACCACCAGGGCGCGCTTACATCTGTAGGCGGCAAGCAGACGACGTAAACTATACAGAGGTTGGCCACAGGTCTGGTCATCGCAAATTTTCTTGGAAAGAAAATAGTAAATCCTTTTGTTTTCTTATGGTACACAATGCTAATAGCTGAAGGTATAATACAAGTCATAATTGTAGTTAAATGTGGTGATATTGTTTACGTGAGCACAAAACCTAACATCTCATGGACGATAATAGCTGTACTCTAGCTCAGTATTTGCTAGTTCGCTATACCTGAAGGTCATTTAAAAACTGAATCAGGTTAAATCTGATAAACTGAACCAGTTTATACTGGTTCAGTTTACCAGATATGCTGGTTCGGTTTACCATATATGGGTAAAGTAGCAACAGCTGCTCAGCAACATGTCTAGAACAACTTACCTACACGCATTTTTTATTCTATATTTTCACATTCAAACTCCAAGACATAACTTTGTGTTTTTGTGAAGCCAATTGTATTGCAAATAATAATAATAATAATAATAATAATAATAACAATAATAATAAGAATTATCATAACAATAATAATAATAATAATAATAATAATGATAAATTTGAATAACAATAATAATAATAATAAATTTAAATAACAACAACAACAATACTAATAATAATAGTAATAATAATAGTAATAATAATAATAATAATAAATTTAGATAACAATAATAATAATAATAATAAATTTAAATAACAAGAACAACAACAACAATAATAATAATAATAATAATGATAAATTTAAATAACAACAATAATAATAATAATAATAATAATAATAATAATAATAATAATAATAAATTTAAATAACAACAATAATAAAAATAATAAATTTAAATAACAACAACAATAATTATAATAATAATAATAATAATAATAATAATAATAATAATAATAATAATAATAATAATAATAATAATAATAATAATAATAATAATAATAATAATAATAATAATAATTTTCAGTGATCCTTAGTTTCATGTCAACTACAATGAACAATTTAGGAACATTAAACTTTGTTTTGTCTTTTTAATAATTAACAAAAGTCCTTCAACCCTCAGGTTCAGAACTGAATTTTGCTGATTGTGCATAATTATCCTTTCATTGTAATATAAAACGTACATATATTACAGAGAAAGGTAATGCCCAAGTTTTGCAGCAAATATAGTTAACCTGCAATAAATTTTTTTTCCAGTTCTGCATAAATGACATAATAATGGAAAGACATGAGTTGTCACGTCCACGGTGCAATTTGAAAAATATAATAACTTATGTCTTTAATTTTTGAAAAAAATTCAAGAGCCCAGTGTAAGAAAGAGATATTAAATTTCAAGTTATAGCCTCTTCTTAAAAGAGAGAGAGAGAGAGAGAGAGAGAGAGAGAGAGAGAGAGAGAGAGAGAGAGAGAGAGAGAGAGCGAGAGAGAGAGAGAGAGAGAGAAAGTACATTCTAAGGCACTTTTAATTTTCATAAGTCTTTTGCACATTAGCACGAAATGCCCCAATAGTAAATAAAATGCATAAAAAAAAAACATTTTTTTATAAAATATAAAAAGATTAAAAAAATCATCTGCACAAAAGCCATCTGTATCTTTCCGAGACCTTTATCAGTGCCACATAGGGAGAGGGGTACCACTAAACGGCGAGTAAACCCCCCTTCCTATGAGTTAACAAGTGACGAATCTATGTCTATTGTTATCAAGAGACAAAAGATACAGAAAACCAAAAAACAAAATAGTTAGAAACGTGGGAGAAAAGCAACAAAACAGAAAAATACTGTAGGCCACTCCCCGAAGCAAACCAAAAGTAAAATTGGGTGTCACCACTGCAATTTTGCTTATGGTCATCCAGATGACCCATTTAGCGCTGATGAATGGTATAGGTGACAAACATGCAAAACATGCAAAACATGGTGGCACGAGACTTGTGCAATAAGTTGTGGAGGGCACTCCCTAAAGGGAAGCCAAAGGTGTTTTACTGTAAAGATGGTCGTAAGAAATGAGGAATTAAGATTCTGATAATAGAGGTTTCATTGTTCACTGGTGTTGATCCCAGCTTAGTTCAAGTTTACAATTTTTCTTTAAAAAATACAGCTGCTCACACATTCCCAAGAGATTCCTGCAAGTTATGTGTCTCGCAACACTTTTCACCCACAAAAAAAACTATTGCTCGGTGTGGTCTTTTGATAACCACGGTGAAGGTTGTTCAACAAACTAGTGACAGTTGTCGTGTGACAATTAGTTGGCACTCTAGGAATGCATGCTACTAGCAATAAGGCTATTGCTGAGATGGTCCATCATTAATTCTACAACATGTTGTTCACTGTAATTTGCTAAAAATAAAAACATGAAAATGTACAAGTGTCATATTTCTGTCATTTATGCATCAAAAGAGGTGCTGGTCAATGCCATGAGATCACCCTTGTTTCCATACAGACTTAAGACAGTAGATGTGTACATGTACTTTTCAGGAAAAGCCAATGTAGCATGCATAAAATTTTTTACATATGAAAATAGTATATTAAGTTCAGAATTTGTCAATCTATTGTAACTTAGTGGCTGTTGCTCCTATTAAAAAGTAACATCTAGCTGGTATTGAAAAAAGTCCCGTTATAGAACTGCTAAAAGTTTATTCATAATAATAATAATACAGTTTATCTATGGAAATCGAAACAGATGTTACATTAACTTCATTCATGGTGATGTAATCGTGTGCATAGTTATTGAATATAATAAATATATATGTACAGAAGTTGACGTGATCAGTGAGAGACCATGTATTAATTTTAATTTTATATTGAAAGATAACAATTATACAAATTCTGACTTGCCTAGAGTAAAGAAGCTTCTCATACATATTAACCAAGAGCAACTGACCTTGCTTTTTACCCCTTGACCCACATACTGACATATGGCATGAGTGGCATTGACCTATTTTGTAAGTCAAACATTAAAATACCATGCTAAAACTACCACTGTACATGGTATTATACAGTCTGTCAAATTTATACCAGCTTTGTATCTTTGAGACTATAATAATGAATCTCTGAAACATGAGTGACATTGATATACTTTTAAGTTCATGTGCCACCCATACCATTAAGTGATTATTCCATTGATGCACCTTGGTTCAGAGGTTTTCAGTCGCAGACCATTACTGTTTGTATTGATAATGAACTGAAAATCAATATCTCCATAAATTATAAAATGGTACCGAAAATTCACCGTGTCCATCATCAAATGTGTAATTAGAAGTAAGATCAGGTAACCTTTGCATTTGTTTTTAATATTGTGGTCCGGTTTACCTGAAAACTTCAGGTGTGCAAGCAGGAGATGCTTTTTTCAAAAGTCCATTGCTATAGGTAAAACTGCATCATATTTCAGCAATATATAGTATTTCGAATGAGTAATTCTTTTGGATATGCCAAAGGCAAAATCATATATAATTGGGATTTGTTTTCCATGTTGAGTCAATATTGTTTCGGTTTAGCTTAATTTTGGTTCATTTTTTCTCATTTTTTGGTTCGGTTTACCATTTTGTTTGAATAAAGTGAACCAAAAAAATATATTATAAATGTCACCATAATTCACACAGCAGCCGTCATTTTCTAAAAATATTTAAGCTATGAGTTGAACTTCTATTTGATGTTTCATATTATAATTCAAGTAAGTTTTGTTGGCTAACTTGGATCTGATTTTGAATGATAATGTTGTAAGTGGTTCGGTTTGTCTGAAATCTCTCTATTACACTGAATTGGTACTCATACGACACGTTTGCGTATATTGCGCGACTGTTGCGCGACTGTTGCGCGACTGTCGCACGAACTCTCAGCGAAATTTGGGCCAAAATTCGCAGAGGGTTTGCATATAATATGTCGCGCGAATGTTATGCGACAGTCGCGAGACCGAGGCGCGACATTTAAGCGACATTTTTTTTTTTTTTTTTGCACTTGCGACATCCACGAGACACTCACGCGACAGTTATGCGAGACAATTGAGAAATCTGGGTCAGGGTCTCTGTGTCCATGGAAATTGAAAATACCCTCATGCTCTGTCCAGCAAGCACTTAGTCATCAAACGTCAAAAGCCCCCCATCTCACTGGGCTGCCACCATGGCATAGGCAACAGCCAACAAATAAAAGTTGCGAATAGCATTCGTGTGAGTGAGTTTCCAAAACGTCTCGAAACGTTCGCCACCGTTCGCGCCCTGAATCATGATGTCAGTTTCTCGTTTTGTCTCCAACCCGTCACAATTTAGTTTCAAAGGCAGTGTTGCCAACCTGCCAAACTTAAAATCCGGGAGATAAAAAGTAAAGTCACGGGAGATTGATCAATTAATATGTAATATAAAAGGGAAATATTGATGAAATTCCGGGAGGTGACTCAAAATTGTCAAAAATCCACACTTTTTCAAGTATTTTCAGCACAAAATTTCGGGAGTCTCCCGGGAAATCCGGGAGGGTTGGCAACACTGCAAAGGCCGCCAACCCCTCACAGATCTGTCTTACATTTCTTGCACTTCCCAACTCACGGAGGCTTAATCGAGCAGGGTTGCAGACGTGTTCGAGACAACCGCGACGACTTTGTGACTATTTTGAGAGACAATCTGTGGCACTTTTTTTTGTGGGGGGGGGGGGGATTATTCTTTTTTAACATGTTCAAAATTCTAGCGACAGCAGCGCGGCCCTGTGACTAAGGGCGAAGAAATTGAGAACCCCTGCAAACATTTCAAGACAATTTGGAAACTACAACTTACTCCCAGTCCCAGGAGAATGCCGTTCGCAATTTGTCGCCATTAGTCACAGCCCAGTGAGATACCGGGTACGGCCTTTGTGTTATAATATTAGGCCTATTGTGGCTCTCCGCTTATGCGCCGCGGTCCTGTGTGACACAGGTGACCTAGGAAAAAGTAAAGGAAAGAAAAAAAAGATGAGATGGAGGAAACCATGGTTATCCTAATCAGCTCGTGCTGCCATGTTTTCCAGGACCAGAGCCAAGGCAAAGGGTCCACCACACAATCTCTCACAGCTGTGGTGGGCCCCTGGCCCTATAGGCCTAGATATATCCCACAACATTCATCGTTTGTAGTCCCCCCCCCCCCCCATCAAAAAACAAAAAACAAAAAACAAAAACAAAAACAAAAAAAAAAAACAAAAAAACAAAACAAAAAAAAAAAAAAAACAAAAACAAAAAAACCCAACCTTCCCTCATACACCCTATCCCCGCCTCTAAGGCTCATGCTACAAGTTCCTCTTCCTCTAAACACTGAACCTCTTCTAGACCCTTGTTATTATACTTTATAGTCTTCCCTGTGCCACTTTCTGAAAAAAATCTTTGATCTCTCTATATGCATCACACCACAACAGCCAATGATCCACTGTCTCATCTGCCTCTTGTCTACATACCTTACATTTATACCATTACTACCTGTTGTCCACTTCTGTTTTCTCTTTTCTCGAAAATGTAGGCCTAGTCCTACTTTTTCGTGGAAGAGGTGCCCTAACAAAGGTGCGCCTTGTCAGGTTCGAGCGGCAAAATTTTAGTAAATACCACCCTCCCTGTCCTCCCGCCAGACCCGTCCTGGCGGTGGACTTGCACCTTGGCTTTTAAAACAAGTCTGCTCGTGCTGCAACCCAGCAACTTTATATGCCTCAATGAGTCATTGACAATGATGGTTGAGAAAGAAACCGTTTCTGATCATTGCTTTTCTTTCGATGTCCATGTTGAAATGGAAAAATTATGCTGGAACATGAAATATGTCATATGCATGACCATGGCACAGTGCCACGCACTATGACCTCATGTTGCTGCAAGCAAAACGCGGTTTGCGTCGTGCATACGCAGCCTTACTTCCCCTTTCATTCGAATGGATCAGCCCGCAGCATACAAGGCTACACCCCCGCATCTTGGAAACATAAACTTGTCGCTGTACATCGGAAGCAAGATGGCGACAGGTAGCGGCAGGGGAAGTCAAAGTGGGGCCGCCAAATGTTCACAAATGTCCCCGCAAGACGAATCATCGGAAAGCGAAGGGGAAACGGAGCCCGCAAAATCATTCCATAGGCGTATATCGACCAACAGGGAGATTAAAACTACGGTAAGTGCCCCTTTGTTCCATGAAATTATCAACTGTGGTTGACAGACATTGCCGGGTGCAGTGTAAACGTTAGAAGACATGTGGTCCTTGACCACATGGTGAGCTCGCTGGTAAACATAGCGCCGTGCGTTCATCAGTTTTTGACTTTTACAGTCAGATAGAACCAGCATACATCAGAATACTCATGTGAAGCTTAAATTAACGCCAATGCACGAAAGACAGACAAAGGGCCAGGTTTGGTGGAATAGCAGAGTTTGACGGGAGTTTATTGTAAATGATGAAGTTTCCCGTCGGGCCAACTTCGCCGCCAAGTGCTTTCGATTTGAGCCGAGTGTTTGCAAGGGCACAAATATCGCGCTGATAAATGTTAAGTTTTGCTCAGTGGATTTCAGTTGGATCAATTAGTCAAGCACATGATCAATGCACAATGATTTGTAGAAAGTGGCAACAGATTGAATCATAGGTGTTGGTGTTAGAAATTATTTCCCGGAACGGATCGACGCGGATGTCAAGTTATAACCGGACATGGTTACAGCTGAAGCTTTTCGGTTGTCGGGCAAAAAGGGGCGTGGTCCCAGGATGACATGGTCATTGATGATATCGACATAGTTCAGAAACTGATAGCGCGTCACCCAATTCGCGTAAAAATTAGAGTTTAGAATATTATGTCAGGTAGTGATCGACAGTTAAACAACAGAATAACCGGATTGTGCGCAGGTGTGTGCAGTTTAACAGCAATTATGCCGGCAAAATAGATTGCTACCTGCTGAATGCAAAGTACAAACGATTATTTGGGCCTGCACTGAGATCATGTCAACTTCCCTGTTTTCACTGGGAAAAATCCAGTGATATGGTGACATTGTATCACACAGAAATGATACGTATCTGAATGCATTTGTCGTATAAAGTACTGGACCACTTTGTTCTTTTATAAAAAATTTTATTTGTTTATTTATAAATTGATTTACTGTTTCATATTTGAGTTGAAATGTTTATTGACCCATAATATTGATTTAAATATTATTATATTTTCACACTTTGAGTTCGGTAATAATCCCTCCCCCATCCACCCCCCAAAAAGATTGTTTCACTTAGTCTGACCGACCCATCTCCAAACCCCCCACTCTCCCCCTGTTACCTTACCTCTGCCCCCGCCCCCGCCCCCCCCCAAAAAAAAAACAAACAAAAAAAAAAAACCACCTACCTACCCAAAAATGTGGAATAACAAAGGAAAAAATACCGACCTACCCAAGTTGTCAGACTTAGAAAAAAAATGCCTACCCTACCTACCCTAAAAATTTTTGATCCGTATGGGAAACACACTGAGTTATATATTTTTTTTGCCAAAATTTATCACATTTGCTGCCAGGCAAAGAGGCATTTTGTGCACGCAAATTTAGTATCTTATATGGACAGTGAAACAGATGTCAGGTTGGGAGAGGATAGGAGAATATAATTTTGTGAATTTTGAGTGACACTTGATGGACAGTCATTGACAGCATGTTCACTGATGTTCCAATTTATCATGAAGGTGGTTGCGACCACATCAAGGGTGTGGCTATAACAATGCACATATGCAGTGGTCCCTCCCTTTTATGGCAACCCCAAGTGCAACAGAAATAGAACCTTGTAAGAGGGGTGTTCTGACTTTGGGGTGGGGGGGTGGAGGGGATACAATGAAAATACTGTACTGCAATTGCTGCATGGAGAAGTGGACTCTGGAGGGGATGGTTTTTTTGTCTGGTGGGCATTATAGGAGGGGGGAGGGGGGCACTCCACCGTGAAATTCAGTGTTCCCATAAGACAAAATTTGAGAGGGACACTGTTTTTTTTTTTTTTTAATTTAGGTCAGAGTTGAAGAACAAAATTTTCACATTGAAGACATAATTTTTTGTGAAAGGATATTTCAACAAGAGAAATTAACATACCCTTAAATGGGGTGAATTTAAACACTGATTTGTGTTATGTCTCGACATAGTGCCCATTTTGCTTGGAAAAATCAATATTCATGACTTGCATACAATGTCATCTCTGTAAGATGCCTGACAAAACATGATAAGCATAGTTTTGTGATTCAGTGCTCTGAATTAAGGAATAATCAATCACAAAATATGAGTCCACCTAGTGTTGGAAGTTGGGCATCTGACGCAATTAAAGACATAAGACACCAATAGGGATATGTGTTACAACTAAGTTTGCAAAAATTTATTTCTATTAAGCCATAACATGATCCTCAGACCGTTTTTCTGGCCGCTATGTATCGTTGTGGTATAACAAATGGGCAACAACTTCACTGGGTACCACTTTTTCATTTTCACTATGAAGTCGTATGCAGTGAATTGGCGAACTGTGCTATGTCTTTCTATCATAGGACAGAGAGAGAGAGAGAGAGAGAGAGAGAGAGAGAGAGAGAGAGAGAGAGAGAGAGAGAGAGAGAGAGGGAGAGAGAGAGAGAGAGAGAGAGGTGGTCTCTCATAGCAGGTATAAAATGATCAAAAATACTTCTGTATTATCCCGTTAAAGGGCCCCTGCCCTCTTAAGTGCCCAGTCCACTTTATCACCCCTAAATTTATGAAATTTTGCCAAATTTTCTTTTATTTTAGATAATTTATGTGTAAATATTGTTCCAAAAATCTAAATATAGGTAGATATGTTAGACTGCCTGTAAATTTCTTGAGCGCCCGTGATCAAATTCGCCAGGATTTTTGTTTGTTTTTGTTGTTCTGTCTGTTCAAAGGACCAATCTTCTCCCTAAGAAACCTAATGCCAATGTACAGGGAAACCCCAATATAAAAACACTCGGATATCCAACAGTTTCACTTAGTGTCAAAGGTTGTTTTGTACTTCCAGTCAAATTCAGACTCATTTATCTGACATGTATGCAAGTACCTGACACATTCAGATCTACATCTGAATATCTGTATGTGATGTCGTCTGTAGGGAACATATGGTGTCATTATACTGAGTTTTCACTGTACAGTGGCCCCTGTCTTGAGAGACCGCCCCTGGGGCAGGTCAAAATATGGTCTCTCAAAACAGGTGGTCTTTCATTAGAGGTACAATAACATGGAAAATTGAGCGGTCTTGAAAAGATATGCGGTCTCTCATTGGAGGGGTCTCTCAAGACAGGTACCACTGTATCTATATGCAACTGTGAAGAATCACCAGAAGTAGCTCGGTATTGTAATATAGACTGCTGTTTTTTTTCTTGGAGAATGATTTATGTTAATAAGTCTCTGTCTTTTCTTGGAACCCTTGGTGCATTGTACTCTGACTCTGCAGAGGAAAGCTGTTGCTTGAGTCGGTGCAGAGTCTAACTCATTCCCTGCACTGCGCTTGAAAAAGCCCGGGTTTGGGTCAGGGTGTCAGAATCACAAGGGTAATATTAAACAATATCCTTACTGCTACCTTTGCTTAACGAAAATGTGAAATTCAGGTATCTTCTGACGAACCTAAAATGTACCTGAAATTCTTCATTACGATACTTTCCTCAGCAGAATGTGTATCACGGAACAGTATTGTGTACCGTAGAATAAATATCTGACAAGAAACCTGGGTCTGCAGTTCTTTGTCACATTGTTTTTATATACACCCTGGTTGGGGTGTATTTTCACCATGTCCATCTGTCTGCCCCAAAATATTATTTATAAATGGATCATATCTTGTCGAGGCCAATAATTCCTTTATCACTATGTATACATGTCTTTTTCAAACTTTCCATGTAAACTTGTTACTTGTCACTGAAAGGCGTTTCCTGGAGCAAGTGAACTTTGGTGCAGTTAGTTTAAAATATTTATTCATTTCTTCTGTTTCAGTTTTGCTCGTTTTTTGGGGAAAATCTTCTTTGGAATAATTTGGCCAATTGCTTTTAAACTGCATATAGCCACTTCTGGGTACCCTCCAGTCTCCGTTCTAATGGTAGTGCTGTGATTTTTTTTCGATTTTTTTCAGTGAATGTTCATGTATTTTGATAATTTTCACTACTCCTCTCAAAATGCAGGATGGATTGTCTTCAGACTTTTTTGTTGGGAATTTATAGTAACTCAGGCTTCCACTCAAGCTGCTCATTAAGTGGCAGTGCTCTCATTTTCTGATTTTCAATGAATATTAAGATTATGTAATGATCATGATGATCTACATGTGTGATAGCATATGTTTAGCATTGAGGTAACAGTGTACATTCATGCCTATGTAAATTGTAATCCTAAATCATTGCGGGATGCACTTCAAAGTTATTGGGTAATGTACCTTTGGTGGATCTTTCCCAAATGTGTTCAAATGAACAAGTTTCTGTAATTTTTTTTTTTTTTTTTAAATTCTATTAAATCATTTTTAATTCTTTGTACAAAATTATGAGAGGGGTAAAGGTTATTTCTGTACTGGCATACTGGGGCATTATATTTTGTATACCAACATACTGGAAACTTGTGTATTTTCTTTAGTTCATACTGGTAATTAATTTGGTACAATTTTATTTCTAGTGCACTGTATTGTGGCAAAATTAAATTCTGTACAAGTACACTTGGACCCTCTTAACTCCCTCATTGACACCCAAGGTCGTCGAAACTGTCCCATCATAAGCGAGGATTTAATGTGTTGCAAATTTTTGCTGATACTTTCCTCTTTCCTAAAAGTCAAGCTCATAAAAACTGACTAAAAAAAATCAAGTGGGGGAATCAGTTGCTCTTTGCTCTCCGACTGCTCTACTTTTCTTTGACACTTAAAAACAAAAACAACAAAAAAAACAGACATGTTACTGGCAGCCACGTTGGGCTGGTTTAAGGGGTAAAAGGGTAAAGAGAATCTCTTGCCACCTATACAAGCTATAGGCTCGAGTCTTTCAGGTCATACTGTGGTATGGTGGGTCAAAAGTAATGATTCCAAGTTTTTTTCCAGTTTTGAGAAAAAACAGCAACATGAGATCAAGCAGGGCTCGCAGGTCGCAGGTAAAACATAAATCTACCTTGACTTCCGCGGCTTCGACAAGGTGCTTGCTTTTCCTTGGGAATTTTACCGTGCCTTTATCATGCATATATCTATTTGGTTGGTAATGACAACACATATATATGGCTGTGTGTAATACAGGGTTTTCCCCAGTTTTGGAGAGCAGAAAGGTGGTGAACCTGCTGGCAACCTAGAATTTCTTGTTTCCAGGACAGTTATTGACCAAATGTTGCATGAATATTACTAAAATAACCTACTTTTTAAAGAAAAAGGAGAAAGGTGGTAAAAAGGTGAAAGGTGGGCCACCTTTGAGCTTATAATGTGGGGAAAACACTGTATACTGGTGCTGAAATGCTCCGCTGTAAAGACCATTATGTTTTTGCATACTGGGAACTGGATTTCCTGGCATATCCAAGACTTGGGCAGCAAGCTTTGCTCAGTTCCTGATGGAGCAGAACTTGTTGCTCACATTTTGAATTTGACATAAGTATCGCTGGATACTTTACCCATGGTTCTTCTCAAAGTGGATCAGAGTGCTGTTGCCTGCAAGACTGACCAATCTCTGTGCTTCCTCCACTCCACTTGATCTACACTTTCTACATGATCCCCCCTTTTTTTTAGTGCTGAAAAAGTGGCTCAGATTCTGATTGGTTTTTGATCGGTGGACTTAAATTACCATGGCAACAGGCTACAGTGCAACAGGGCACACATACTACTGGCCAAAGTAATGGTAATCAAATTCCTGACTGGTCTGTCAGTTCATGAGAAGGGTAACAAAGTAACTTGATTACCCCTACTATTAAGAAAAAAACAAAAAGAAAAGAAAAGAAAAAGTTGCAGCCCATGGGCAGATCATGCTTAGTTGAGATAAAGGAGGGCTTGGTGCTTAGGTAGCTGCTGATGCTTTTTCTGATTTAAAAATGGAACTTTGGCTCGGGCCAGGTCGCCCACATTGGAGCAGGTGCTTGGAATCTAGTCCGTTTCCCTGTTAAGTTCGAGTGCTTTGCCTTGACTTGTTTTTGCTGTCCACACAATGTCACAGTCGCTGCTACTCCTGGTTCTGGACACTGGAGCAGAGTGCTTTCGCCCATTTTTGCCATCGGGATATTTCATGGGGAACATGGTGCTTAATTTATTGCCTGTTAAACAGACCAATGTCCACGTTGCCTCCGCTGTACAAGTGTAGTACAGTAATAATGCGGAATTTGGGTTGCTGTGGTCATGTTGGGAGGTTGGGTGCTTAAAATTTCATTACTTTTTCTTGAGGTGGGAAGCTTGACTTGTTTATTTTTCCCCTGCTCTGAGTGATATGCTTGGCGTATGTTTTAGCCATCAACCCAGGGTACTTGCTTGTGGAATTTCAGCTCAGTTAACTGGTGTACAGCTGAGCTTAGTGTATGGTGTATAATCTGCCATTGTCATCCGTTTGTCAGCCTCTCGAATTTTTTTCCTTCTTCTCAAAAATTGATGGCTAGATTGAATTTATCTTGGGTGGATCTCCACCAAGTTTGCTTTACAGTTGAGACTTCCATAATTTTAATTTTTGGCGACTTGGCAATCAGCTGGGCTTATCTTAATGATATTCTATCAGTCTATTGTGTGTGATCCATCAACAGTTCTCACATTTTACTTCTCATAAATTTGTGGCCAGATCCTCATTAAACTTACATACAGTGGGACCTGTCTGGAGAGACCATCCCATGGACGATCTTACCATGGTCTGTCAAGACAGGTGGTGTCTTCTGAGAGGAACAAAAAAACATGAATATTTAAGTACCAAGCCAAGTATCGTGAAAATGTCTTCCAGGCAGGTGACGTCTCACTGGAGTGGTTGCTCAAGGCAGGGCCCTGTACTCTGCTCTGTCATATCTGGCCTGTATCTGGTAGTCTTGATTTTATTACCTGAATACCGCAGATTGCTGTATTTTCGCATGTATAAATTTTCACCTCTTCTTTATTTTTGACATTTCACTTCAGTTTTAATATCGTTTTGGACATAATCCCTTTTCATACCATGTTAAAATACTATTTCATTGTGTTTCTATTTTCACAATTTGGTGCTATCAATGAAATAAACAAAAATAAGAATACAGCAAAATTGGAGCAATTTTTCAGTAACGTGTGCATTTACGAATGGGACCACAAATACTCATCTCCATGGACAACAAACCAGCAGAGATCTTTATCAAGCAAAACAAAAACCCAACTACCGTTAGAAAGAGGAAAACAAGCAAGATTGCAGCATGATTATCTGCGCTGTACCGATGGAGAGAAGATGAAGATTGATGAAATGTCACCTTACAGATCGAGACACTTGGTCGTGCCAAGGTTGCTTCAGAACATGAATAAAGCTGAGTAAACAGCGTCTCCATTAACCCCCAAGTGGGGGTATATTACACTTTCACAACCTGAAATACTGTCTGAGAAAATTCCATAGGGTCACAAATTTTGTTTGTCTACATGCAAAATGGGTGAAAATGTAGTCTTCTCTCCTGAATTTCCCTTTCTTGTGACCCCCTGAAAAAATTCCCAATGGAAACACTGGTAAACATGTTATTTTACACGCAGGTCTGGTCACACGTACAAACATGATCGTTGTAATCTGGTAATTTTGTTTATGACAGGTAAGGGTTGTAAACAATCTTAAAGCATGGATAATGGGTGAAGTAATTGGCTGAATAAATGTGGTAACAGCAGGTTAGAAATCATTGCTTCCAAGTTATTTTGTCCATTGAGAGTGTCTTACCCCCTTCCCTGCCACATTGTGGACTACGTCAGAAGCTTTGCTCGACAACATTGCACCCAGAGCATGCTGAGGAAAGCTGTTGACCTGGACTGTTATAGTCTGTATAAATACAGGCATGCTGGTACTTGAATGAAAGGTCTGTTATGAGGAATATTAATCCAGCACCTTCACTATATAACCGTATTCATCTTAATAAGAACACAGTGTGCTATGAAAAAAAATTCATCCACAAAAGCTGAAAAAAAAGTAGATTCTGAGTGTAATAATAAATTCTAGTACTTGCTTGAAAACCATGGGATATTTTGGGGGTCCTTTCTTTGAAAAAATTGGGGATGCTATTATTAGGGAGTGTGCGCTTGGATGTGCTTATTAGGGAGTGTGTGCTTGTTGAGATGAATACGGTAATTCAGAGCAGTTTGTGGTCAGTGCTTTGACTTCAGTCACACTTGACACTGAAACAGTTCAGTGTTTGTGAGAAAGACAGGATTGAGATGGTGATGCTCATTGGGACATTTTTCGCCTCTTGCTTTGTCGAAGCTTGCACAAATATTGAAAAAAAAAAAAAAAAAATCAGAGTCCTGTCACCAATATGATCTGAAATGTCTTCTTTATTGTAAGATTTCCTTGGTGCTTGCCATCTTGTGCTTGATGGCGAGAAGATCTATGTTACATGTAGCACTATGTACGCCACAGTGTCAGAACAGTAGCTCATTGAAAGCTGATCAGTCAACAGTGGTAGCAGGATGTGGGTCCCGAACTAGGCACATTGTCATGTCCTGAAGGTGAAAAGTTAAAAAGTTCAGCTGTCAGATATGTCCAGAACTGCCAATAATCATTCTGTGATAACGTACCTTTGATGGGACTGTGCCCAGTTTGTTCTATACGTCACACTTGAGTGATTTTTGGAGTCTTCAATGATTTGAGTCTTTTGGGAAAATCTGAACTGAGCATGTCTTGTGACATGATGGAACACATCTGGAGGCCCCCAGTTCTTAATTTTTTTACCTTGGCCTAATTCCCAAAATTACATGATAATTTTTGTGAATGTTGGTTACACTTGATGTATTTCAATTTGGTAACTCAAGAACTATGTGAACTAGAGCTACACTGCATGACACTGGGTGATACTGAAAAGATAAAAACTAGGATGTACATGTAATTGTATTAGGATGATCTGGATATTATAACCAAGGTCACAGAGTAATTTTTAAGAATTTTGTTCGAGGAGGTCACTCAAGAACTGTTTGAAATGAAAGTTTGATATTCTGCATGACTATGATTATCTGCAGGGCCAAGTTTACCTGGTAAGGAATACTTTCCAAGATCACAGGGTTGCTTTAACGTCCTCAGGTGTTGGATAATGTATCAAGAAAGGACAGGTTATAGCTTCTCAGGAATGACCACTATTTAATTCCCAATGTTCTTGTGTTACTTAAAAATGAATTCTATAGTTCACTTGGTTACTCAAGACCGGTTTGGGCTAGGACATTGATATTGCACACAATAAGAGTCCTCTGTTAGTGGTAAATTGGCCTTGATGAAATTAAAAAAAGTGGAGGGTCATTTTAATTACTTTTCCTGTGACAACTCCAGAATACTGTGAACTTGAACTACAACAAATGCTGCACATGATGGTGGTCCTATGGAAGGGCCAAGTTCAGACTATGTATGGATGGCCTTGAACTAACTCCCCTAAAGACAGGACTGCCTTAGTCTGTTAATGCAAGGTCAGCAGAGCACAGGGCTGTCATAGTCCTCTTGAAGTCATTACAGTAGGGTGCAGGGTGCAGTTTTTGTTTGTGGACCAGAGAATATATTCCTCAAATTGGTAACAATTGGGGCAGGACATGAGGGAACAAATATGTCCACCGGGTAATGTGTATTGCTAAAGTGTTATTCAAAGTGAATAATAAATTAAGGATTGTAATTACCTATATAGTATTTATTATACCCCCTATAAAGTTGCGGTGGGGGTGGGGGTGGGAATGTACAATTTATTTGGTTTGTCGGACTGTCTGCCCATACCACAATCTTTGTGAGCAAAATATATCATGATTTACAGGCCACAGCAAACACAAATTAACCTCAGTTGTACCTTGACATTATTTCTTGACCTGATTTCATTTTGGCGACTCTGACATCATTTTAAAGTCACAGGACGTGTGGGTGCAAAAGGAGGGGTAACCAGTCTGTCGGCCACAACTGTTCTAGTTATGTGTGTGTGTAAAACTGTTTTTCCCAATGCTCTCTCTCTTTCTTTTCCTCTCAAAAACTATTGTCTAGATAGAGGTGTCATTCTGATATGTATTGTATATGTTTGGGCTAAATCCGTTGCCAATGAACAGTGCCTGAAAACTGTTCAAGGGGTTTTAACCCATGTTGATCTTGGCCAATACGCAAAATTGAATAATGAGTTATATTCAAGACTGGCAGAGTTCCATCTTCAGTTATTAATGTGTTAATGCCATGCATTCATTCAGTGAACAGTGTTATTCTGATTGGGCTACTACACAAGGCTTCAATCTTGGATATCTGCAAAATTATTAGATATCGTCGGTTTCTTGCCCAAATTAATTTGTATGTTTGTGCTTTATACACATGTATAGGCATATCCGTTGTTGGTATCAAAAATGTGCAAAATTTTCAAATGCATAAATTTGTTGTCAAGCAAATCCTGTCTTTCTAGTTTCTGTTAGTTTTTGCAACACAAGGGACAAAGTAAAATCAGTTAACTATTGATCAATCAGTGATGTGAAGAATGGGAAAAGATGTAAAATATGGAATTGTCATATCGTTAGTCCCCTTATCTCGTTTGTATTGAACCACAGTGTTTACAGTTTTATTGAAAATGTCCCAGAAGTTGTGAGTATGCAATATTGGGAGAACAAAAAATTGCACGGATGGCAAGGCAAGTGTTTCAAATCTGTGTGTGTCTGGGGGGAAACACATGTTATTTTTTGCTCGGTAAATGATGGGAGATATTGAAACAGTAGACCATTGTTTGCTCAGTCCTTTAGCTTTCAGGTGCTTCATGTTTACAAGGATGTCACTGTGGAAGTTCATTGATCAGACAAGAACCTGAAATTAACCCTTTTCAGGTTAGAATACATATAGGACTGAGTCAAGCGCTTTCTTTGACACGGGTTGAGCCCCAGTGAAAGGTGTGCTGCGGCCATGTTAACCTTGGAGGGGTCATCTTCTCTGAACTCGACCCTCACCTGTTGACAAGGTAGTAATGTAGAACTGTGAGGCAGATGACATGTTTACCTGAGAGGTGTCTTCTAGTCCCTGTCAAATTTGTCAAGATATTAATATACATCTTAAAACAGCCGACACATTCCAAGTGCTTTTGGATGATTTCAGTGGTAAATGGTAAACGCTGACATGTGTTGTTTGTTGACTTAAAGGCAGTTAATAAGGCAACTGTGACCTAGTTGGGACAGGAAATGGATTTATTGCGCTCCAGTGAACATGATAGAGATATTTAAAAATAAAAAAAAAAGATGAAAGATCTGTTTACCAATTATATAAAAGCTCATTGGTACTTTGGACCTGTGTCCACTGTCCGGGCAACCGTCTCAACTAAGCTCCAACTTTGACTCAGTGGGGGCTCTTGCTCATGTGCCCAGTGCTGCTACTTCATTCATAGCCTGGGGGCAACTTCGGTGTCTGATACAATATTCCTATTCTGGGACCCACCGCCAACACCAACTGGTAACTTCAGGGCATTGTAT
This sequence comes from Hermodice carunculata, assembly GCA_964020975.1. Lineage (NCBI taxonomy): Eukaryota > Metazoa > Annelida > Polychaeta > Eunicida > Amphinomidae > Hermodice > Hermodice carunculata. The sequence goes on along the minus strand of OZ026621.1, from coordinate 86,947,606 downwards.
TTACATTTTTAGGCAGTGCTCACACTGGAAAAGTCCCATTATATATTTTACATTAAATTCATTCGACAGATTAACCTTCCGTTAAAACTAATCACATATATTTTGGATACGAGCTTTTCAAAGTATCCAATTGGGACTGATCCATGAACTTGGCTGCCATTTTGAAGATTGTGGATTCTGCACCCAGCACTTTATTAATGAGGATAGTAGTGGGACAGTCTTACGGGGATTATAATATATGAAACCAAAAGTTTACATGTATACTTTGCAAGTATTTCAAAGCATCAGTAATGATATGATATATGCTGTGGTTGCAATTCACTTTGATATCCAAATCAAATGTATTTTTGTGCGCCTATCCCACAATGCAACGTTCAAAATAGCGCTCACCAACATGCATGATTTGCCGGCTCAAGGTGTCATGTTGCAGTTTGATTTGTAACTAATGATAACTGATTCAGACACAACTGAGCAGGCAGATTAAAGTCAACATGGTAAGTCATGTTTTAAAAGTGCTTAACAGCCGTTTGCCCTGGTAACTTGGAGAACAGACACCTGGAAGCTAGTGAAATATTACAATAATGATCACCGAACAACCGGTGCTATGCTGTTTCACTGAATAACCATGGCTATGCAGTTATAATGTTTCCCCAGCCTAAGTTAACCCTTCAGACAAGTTGAAATAAAATGCTGTGTTTGATTCAGACACAACTGAGCAGGTAGATTAAAGTCAACATGGTAAGTCATGTTTTAAAAGTGCTTAACAGCCATTTGCCATGGTAAGTTGGAGAACAGACACCTGGAACCTAGTGAAATATTACAATAATGATCACTGAACAACCGGTGCTATGCTGTTTCACTGAACAACCATGGCTATGCAGTTTTACTGTTTCCCCAGCCCAAGTTAACCCTTCAGACAAGTTGAAATAAAATGCTGTGTTTGAGTTGACTCTACTGCAAAATAACGGCATAGGATGGCCACGTTCTTGATAAAATCTGTCAACTGGGGCTATGCTGTTTCACCAAACAACTACCGTGGCTATGGAGCTATGCTGTTTCCCTGGCCAAAGTTAACCCTCTAGACAAGCTGAAATGAAATGCTGTGTTTAAGTTGACATTTCTGCAAAATAACGGGACACGACTGCCAATTTCTCAATAAAATCTTTCACCCAGGTTTGATCAATTTTTATTAGAGAAGGGTGGCTTGAAACCTTTTCTTCTTCTTGTATGTTTCATAAAATTTATTTAGGGTTGGTCCTTTTCGGTGAGTCGGTCGGGTTACTGGAAGCACACATATATTTTTGTCAGGCCTTAGGTAACTTGGATATTTGTTGAAACTTGTTTAGAATGGATATTCTTGCCCCTTTTACACATTATCTTCTTTGACCTCAGTTTAATTTGTTACCTGGGCATAGCTTGAGGCACTTGTTATGCAGATAAGGCACATGATCTGTCTTAAAGGCAGCTGGGCTTTGATGTCCAAAGTATACCTTTTCGCAGAATAATTTTAAAGAATAAATGTATATTTCTATTTTCCCGTGACCTTGACCTTCAACTTAAAAGGTTCATGCCTTATTTTTATGCAAAGACTTGTTTGAAGGTCAGGCCAAGTTCCAAGATTCTGCATTGATACAATTTTCCAACATAGAAAAACTCCCTGTAAGAGCATGACCTATCAAAGGTTGCATGGGCCAATGAGTACGTTGACACAGACCTTCTGCAAGGTGACATTTGTCAGCATTACAATTGACAAGTTTGTGTTGCTCTGTTTCAAAATTAATACTTGGAATTCATTGTGAACAGCAAGTATATTGAGACAGCTTTGTGTGGTGCAAAAATTTGTGATAGATAGGACTCCCCCCCCCCCCCCCCCGATTTGTGCAAAAAGTTTGGATCACCCATTGTCCTTGATATTAATTCTTTAATTGCCAAATTTTGGACTGAGTCAAGAGCTTTTCTTGGTGTGCATAAGGGGCAATGCACGCAATGCATGCGATGCCGAGAAAAGCTGTTGACCTGGGATATTTTTCTGGAACTAGTGGCATGGTGGTACTTGAATGAAAGGTCTTTTTACGAGGAATACGAATCACAGATCCTAATGATAATTCAGACTAGTTTGACTTGAAAAGTAGAGCGATTGTAGATGTGATTGGCACTGAAAGATTCAAGACTGAGTCAACAGCTTTCCTTATCATGAGTTTGGTTTGCCCAACTCATGCTGAGGAAAGCTGTTGACCTTGGGCTTGTTTTCTCAAAAGGTCCTATCTGCAACTCTCATTCAAACTGTTTTTCAGTATGAACTGTTGAAATCAGTTCAGAAAAAAAAGCAGTAAGCAGGTGCCATTTGATCACCAACCATTTTTGCCCAGTTTGAGGGTGAAAGGGTCAAAGGAAAAACCACATGGCAAAACTTGCTGTGGTTAGAATGGTGAAACTCTACCATCAGGTATGTTGCCTGCATAACAGGGCTTACTGTTGTCAGTCAGGTTTGCAACACGTGTTATGTTATTAACTCTTTCAGAGCCAACTGCGACTGAAATCCAAATACTTCTGAGGCAAATTGATCTGAATTATAGTAAGACTGCTAGGTTCGTGTTCCTTGTCAAATGACCATTCATTCAAGTGCCAGCATGCCTGTAGTTACATAGAATATACATAATGGTCCAGGTCAACAGCTTTCCTTGGCACACTTCGCATGCCGAGGAAAGCTGTTGACTAACATGTGGCACTGAAAGAGTTAATAAAGATGTGCTGAATCATGTTGAATCTGACCTTTACTACGACTGAAACTTAGAAAGATTACCTGCATTACTGCCGCTGGCTTCAAGACAACACAATCAGGAGTCTGCATGTAAAGTGGTACCCTTCTAATAAGGCCCCCTAGTGACAGGCTACCCCTCAATAGAGACCACTTCTCTGTGCAGCAAGTGTGGTATTTTCACTTTAGTTTCCCTCCTGAAGATAGGCCCCCCCTCTGCTGCATTACTGGTCCACTTAGGGGGGGTGTTTAAGAGGGGACCATTGTATTACCAGAGTGGGATGGAGGCAAGGTGTGACATTTTTCGGATTTATAGATTGCTCAAGACCAGCTATGTTTAGACTGGCACAAGTGAAAATTTATAGATTTGTTGAAAGTTGTTTAATGGTCAGGTTATGGAAATCTGACCATTAAGCCCTGGAATGTGTCAATCCATTTATTGCTGTGGTATAGATAGGGAAAAGAACTAAAAGGAATTTAAAGGTTGATGACCTTTGTATTGCTTTGAAACAGAAAGTAATTTGGGTGACATGAGGTGGGCTTTCCTGGAAAATTTCATTCAGGTGGAAATAAATCTATTTCTAGCATGGAAAATAATAAATTATTGTCCAACCCTAGGGTAAAAGGATTGAGCCGACAGGGATTAACCATTGTGTCTGCAGATTGAAATGAGCCAAAAGACTTTCTGTTGTTGTAATCTGGGCACTGGGCCAAAGAAAATCCACTGACCATCAAGAATACTTTCCCTGTGTATTGTGTCCTCAGGTCTTATTCAGAATTGTGTGTGTGTGTGTGTGTGGGTGGTTCTCCTCCCCCCTTCCCCCCAAGCTTAGAACTTTGGAGCAGAATAGGTTTGCATCAGTATTGTTTGGGAAGAAAAAGAGTTAATTAATTTATGCACGGAGGGTGACTCCATCCAGGCAGGTGCGCCTTGTTGCCACGTAGCCAAGACATAGGAGATGTAAGATTTAATGACATCACAGTTATTGAATGATAATAGGCACATATCAGGCCTTTATGTTGCACTATAAACACAGACCCTTATAAAGCAACTGGCAATAAAGCTAGATTGGGGCTAGCTTATTGAGCTTTAATTGCTGCGTAGTGGTATGCTGCCACCTGGGCTCTGACGTTTGTGACCAATAAATATGAGGGGGGAGAAGGGTTGATAAATATGAGGGGGGAGAATGGCTATTTCTGTTTATTTCAGTTTGGGATGAGGAGATACACTAGATTATATTTTGTGGAATTTATGAATGTGATAGATTATTGCATGTGGTTTTTGTGACTGATACAAATTATGTGTTGTTTATTGATAAAATTGCCGGTCAAACAGACCCAGTTTGTGATGTTGATAATTTTGATTGCACTCTCAGAATTATGCAGGCAAACAACAGTCTGTCTTTTTAGGCAATCAATAAACAGGCGTTTAATTATCTTAAGTATGCAATGTATGTATGTACATATATGAATGTTTCTACGTTATATATATATATATATATATATATATATATATATATATATATATATATATATATATATATATATATGATTAACACCAATGTATGTTTAGTTGTGCATACTTCCTTGAGAGTCAGTTTAATATTTTAACAGTTTGTGAGTATGCACATGGAATATTGGTACCAAGTAATATTACACCACAATGCCTCCAAATTCAATAAATGGGTGACTGTCTTGTTATCATTTAAAAAAAAAATGCTCTGGCTTTTAATGGTAAAGATCTGCAGGACAAGAATAACAGAAGTCAAAATAATCTTATGCGGGGGGAGGGGGGGGAGGTTATGAGGAGGGTAGTGAACACATGTAACCTCTGGATGCATATCATACAAAATTCATTTTCGGTCCAATCATAAATCACAGGAAATGAAAAGGGCTCCCATTCAGCTGAGTGCCAGCCACTAATGGCAATAAATATAACGATCAGTGACACACCAGGCATTATTCTCATTGACAAAACTTTGTCAACAAGCTAATGCCATGATGAGTTTTGTTTGTTGTTGATTTTTTTTTTTTTGGTTTTAGCTCAACTGACTTATCAGTCAGCTGAGCTTATAGGATGGTGTGTCGTTCGTCCACAATTCACATTTTCAACTTCTCCCAAAACCACTGGCCAGATTCGCTTCAAACTTGATGGCAATGTATCTTGCATGGGTCCCTACCAAGTTGATACAAATGGTCATGCTCCAATTTGCCTGAGTAGACAGTCCTGTTCCGTTGGCTATAATTATGTATGGATTTCAATGGAGGCGAGTGAGTGGCGTTAAAATGAGGCAAATGCAATAATTGGACATAAGTGGTTGACAAAATGCTGCATTTTTCAGTCCATACCAAGAAAATGCCATGTAAAGATATCAAATTTACTTGTTTAGATGTAGAATGTACCTTTCACAGCATGTTTTGAGTACTTTGCAGGCTGAAAACTGACAAAACTGTCAAAAATGCAGCAAAGTTGCACATGAATAGACTCTACCAAAGACTGTGCGATGTGTAGTTACCCGTCTTGAAGCTCGAGATTTCCCCTGCTTATTTCCTATTGGCTAAAAGTTACTTCAATTCAGTTAATTTGTGCTAGAAAGTTCATACTTCAAAGCTGTCAGTTACTGTTTTAGACACCTCTTTCTATTGGCTAATGATGATGTAATGCAGATTATAACATGACTTTGAGTAATAACTGACGTTTGATCACATGGGCCAATAGAAAAACTGGTTTTCAACTTCAGTTCATATTATAATATTATCATTACTACTTCCGCCCAGCTCCGTAACTTAAGCATGGTGACTGTCTACGCAAAGGACCACAAAAAGGGTGATTACAAGGTAAAATTGTGACATTTTTATCAGATTAAGGTCCTATGGAATAATTTGAAATTGAGAGGAAAGTTATGAAATGAAATTAGCGGCGGTTTGGGTGCTGGTGAAAGCAAAACCGATCTTTGCAGTTGATATGTACATGGTAAGATTTATTTTAACCAAATGTCCCAGTTTTGACATGACGAATCTTACCGCTAATTGCAAAAAAATGGTTAAATATGCACGATAATGAAATTTGAAGTGCAGGAACTCTATCGAATGTGGCAACATACCTTTCCTCCAGTGCTGAAGCAAAATAAAGTGTCATTCTGGGGATGTATAGACCGCAGCTATGGCAGTAATCAGCACCAGGGGCGTAATGATCACTGCGGAGATTGCCGAGATTAGCACTGTAAGGGTTAAGATTATATACAAAATCAAATGTGTGCAAGGGATGTTTGCTTATATGTCACACGTGACCTGGAATAACTACAACAAACATAAACAAATACGGCATAGCAGGTTGGCATTGAAAGTAGGTCTAGCATATTTTTGCGATGAATACTCAATTAAATGGAGAAGAAACAAAATCTTGCATGGCCGGAGAGTGAGTTGCCATTTTTGTCTCATGAGGGATCATTGTTGGTGGGGAAAATCACAAGCAACCGCAAGTCACGAGTGATTTTTTCCACTAACAATGATTCCTTGTGAGAGAAAAATGGTAACTCACTCTCAGCCATGCAAGATTCTCGGTAGATATATTTAGGTGTCAGGGGTAGAGATTGTAAGGACAACTATGTACATGTAAACCAAGATATATGTCCTTCTTTTCTAGCATTACTTTTGGCACCACAACTCTAACTACACCCAGTTTGCTCAAGTTTCACTTATGGCCACACCTGGTTTCACTTTCACTTCTTGAATAGCCAATGCTTTTTTTAAATCAGCGGTTGGTTGGTGTGTTTTATTACCGTGATCAGTCAGCTTCATAGTATATGGTGGCCGGAGTGGTCAGTTTGGAAATTGGTTCACAGTGGATTGCAAAGCCATGCAACAGAAATCCAGATATTCTCAGGGACATTGTGAAAGAAACTGATACAAACTTGCTTGTTTTCCTTCACAATTTAGGAAAGGTATATAGTCCCCTTGAAACCTACAGAAGCACTGCGCAATGTGTTAACTAAAAGGGTGACTTAATTTAGTAGAGTTCGTCACAGAATTGTTTGTCCGTGTTTGTTAAACTTTATGTCGACAAAATTAATGTTGTTTTCAAGTTCTGACATGAGACCTCCATGAATAGCATTTGTTTTGGCTTCAATGAAACTGTGCTTGAGGCTGACATATCCCCCCTCCCCCCCCCCCCCCCCCAAAAAAAAAACAAAAAAAAACTGACAGACTGTTTACACGTTTTTGGTTAGATTCAACAGCTTTTGTTGATTGAGGTTTTGTGGCAAGTATTGAACCTATGATGAGCAAAGATACTGACTTCCAGTGTCTCATCATTCATGTGGCAATCATCAACAATTCCATATCAAAATTGTAAATAATCAAAATATTCAAGCAAAAGCATTGTTCACAGACAGCATTCTAGAGTGGAGCATTTGGCACCATTGTGAATGGGAAAGTGAAATTTGCCCTCATTTATAGATCAGACTTAAAGTACCACATCGAAGGTCATAGTTTGACTCTATGAAAGTGTCTTGGGTCAAACGGTTGTGTTTATTGAGAAGTGTTTCATGGAAAAGTCATGCACTGCATCTGATTGGCTCATCTGATGAGATGTGGAAATAGAATTTTGACACAGATAGCTTACCAATTCAAAAAAATAAAGAGCAACTTCTGGACCCAGGTAGCATTTACAAAATCACGAGAAGATAATGAAATAAGGAACCAATACCTGAGGGACAACAGTCATATTAGGGTCAATAAGAACCGACATATCGTATTCTTGTTAGAATATTATTACAAAATGAATGTACCTAGATTACCACTAGGATTTAAAAATTAATAGCCAAAATTCCATTTTTTTCTAGGAAAGATGCACACAGACTTGAATTTGTCAAATTTTTGCACAAGAATGGAAAGAATTTTGGGGATATTTCAGTAGCCATTTGCTACTTTTACTAGCCATTTTGAAGTTTTAGGAGCATTTGGCTATTTTGGTTATTGCTGGTGCTGAGGCAGTGTACAATTCTCTGTAATCTTACAATTATAGTGTATGTGTAACACTTGAATTTACTAAATGTACATTATCCCTAAATTTGTGTGTTGGTTGTCAGCAGCGGCAGTTCCCCCTGGTGGCATGACAAATTACCAAAAGGAAGCAGGATGCACAGAGGCAGGCAGGTCGGCTTTGGCTGGTAACTGACATGGGCTCGAGCCACGCCCAGCCAGTCCAACAAGATTATACTGTAAGCTGTGGTCAGGTTGCAATATACCACTTAGACAGCCACCATCAGCAGGCTATTAATCTGTGATATTGTGGTACACACCAGGCGTTTATGTTTATGTAATCAATGAAAGCTCAGCCCCAGGCATGTATTACATAATATTCTGGAATCTGCTTACATGGCCATTGTGCATACAAGTGAGAGGGATGCTGCAAGAGTGAGGCCAGAAGGCTGGCAGTACCTGTATATAGTGGTCCCTGTCTTGAGAGACCACTCCAGTGAGAGACTACCTGCCTTGAAAGACCACCCTTTGATGATACTTTGGTACTTTTCATCTTATCTATACCTCCCATGAAAGACCCTCCATCTTGAGAGACCACAATGTGGTCATCTCAGGTGGATAGTCTTTTTAAGACAGGGGTTTCTCTGTTAGACATTTGTCATCACCTGAACTGTCTTCTTGCACGCAGTGGATGTTCCTTCTGCAAAAAGTATGTGATCTCAACAAGTGGATAGCATCGATGAGAGGGACACATCAGTTAAAATGCCTGTTAAACTTGATGCTTGATGGGGTGACCTCAGATAATGGGGTTAAGAGGGGCCTATATATTCATGAAGACTGTATGGTCGGGATAATGAAAGTACAGTGGTCCCATTCTATTGAGGCCCCTCTCAAGAGAGGCCACCCTCTCTACAAAGGCCATTTCCCCATGCCACAAAAATGGTATGTCCATTGTATTGTCAAGAGAGACCTGTCTCGTATGGCCACTTTTGGGGTGACCTTACCCGGGACCACTGTATCCACTAGATGTGGAGGTACCATATTCATCCTTGTGAGTGACCATGTGGAGGTACCATAGTCCTCCTAGTGAGTGACCATGCAGACCATATTTCTCCTAATGAGTGACCATGTGGAGATACCATATTCCTCTTATTGAGCAACCATGTGGACTTGCCATATTCTTCCTCGTGAGTGACCATGCTGAGGTACCATACTCTTCTCAGTGAGCAACCATTCCTAGCTATAGTGAGGACCATGTAGAGCTAACATATTCCTCCTAGTGAGCTACCATCGTGCTAAAAAATTACAGTAAAATAAGTCTGCATTATGTACCTTAATTTTGAATGTTAAAAGTTTAATACCACAAAAGGAGAGTTAAGTGTAGAATTGTCAACCTTATTTTCACTTTTTGTGGGCCCATCAGGGTGATTGAGGGGTGGTGTATACATATATATGGGACTAAATGTTATGTGGTATTTACTTTCACAAATGTTTTGACCTTGCAAGGAACATGACATTGAACACCATGCAAATTACAAATAAACACATTCTGAATACGTCATGACAAATTCACTTAATTATTTGCCTGTAACAAATTAATTACCGGTTCAGCACTTTGATGTGTGTTTTTTTTTTTTAAATCTGAGTTACATTTTGACTAAGAGCCTTGCCTTCCCATCATACAGTTCTTAGTTTTCTGTATCATGCGTGGTTGGGTTAAAAGTACAATATCTGGAGCTTGTTCAGTTCAGCAAGCAATTTGGCATCAAAGTCAGGACCTCACATAGTGTTTATCTTCTTGAATCACTAAATGTTCTTTGCCTCAACTGTGTGGTTCCATGATCAATACAAGAATATACACAAGTTTTGCTTTTCTGTGCAGTCGATAGGAAAGTTGGAAATTAATGCGATTTTGCCAGGTTTGGAATAGGCCCTGCGGGGGTTTTCCCATCACAAAAATGAAGCTCTCTTGTTGGAGTACGTTTAAAGGTTGAGATATAATCATGGCATCCATCAAGGCTACTGGGGCTGAAATAGCACATTTTTAGCCATATCTCGAACAAAATACATGAACAACTCTTTAATGGAACAGTTGTAAGCTTTGTGGTTATGATGATGAAATCTTGATGGGATTTTTACTGTATCAAGTGCCAAAGTTTGAACTGAGCCAACTGCTTTTCTCAGCGCGAATTGGGCGCAATTGCCCAATGCATGCCGAGAAAAGCTGTTGACCTGGGGTATTCTCTCTGGAACTGTAAGCATGCTGGTACTTGAGTGAAAGGTCTCTTTATGAGGAATACAAATCTGGGATCTGTATGATATTAGAGATTAGTTTGACTTAAGTAGATTGACTTTAGATGTGATTGGCACTGAAAGAGTCAGCGGGATTTTTACTGTATTAAGTTATTAAGTGTCTGTGAGCTACAAGGCTTGGGGGGGGGGGGGGGCGGCCTGAGTCTCTGTTGTAAAAGCCTTGTTTAATAATCATTATCTCCTGATGGCTCAATGTCGACAATCTCCTGTTGCTTTATTTCAGTTAATAACCTTTGTACTCTTCATGAAAATATATGTATAAATGTAAACCAATAATTTAACTGGCATAATCGTATTATCCATAATTAACGCCCCAGGCAATTACTGGCGTACTTTAGCTGATTAATATAGTTGTGGGATGTAGTAGATTATACAGGACACGATGCTAATCACAAGGGTCTGATCCAGGAATGTAGAAATGGGAGAAGAGGAGAGTGATCAAACCTCACTTTGTTGAACGGGGGAGTGGGGGGGGGGGGGGTAATTCCAAGTTGAAATGTACCCATCAAAGTAATGCATTTTAAGCCTAACAGTCAGAAATCCATGAAAATTTAAAGAAAAGAAAGAAGAAAGGCAGGAGGAGGGAATACACACACACACACACACACACACACACATTGGTATATTACACATATATAGTGGTCCCCCTCTTATAAGGCCACCCTAATTTCACCAGAAACGTGGCCTTACAAGAGGGGTGGCCATTCTTGAGGGGGAAATAAAATGAAAATACTGTACTGGTTGTATGGAGAAGCGGCCTCTGTAGAGGGGGTGGCCTCTTCCTCAGGGAGGCCTTACAAGAGGGGGACCACTGTAGTAGGACAACTGAAATGAGGGCCAAATGTCTACCAGACACCAGCTATTTTTCTGTGAGATTGAAAAGTACAGCTCTTTTGATAGGAATACTGAGGTAGCTGTTGGGGTAGCTTCATGTGGCATGTACAGCCATTGGACCCTGTCTGCCAGGGAGACCATTCTCTCCTGCAGCAATGTACAGCAACTGTGACATACAAACGTCACTGGCTCCTTACGGTCTCGCTGTTTGATGAGAGTTGTAATGAAAATGTTAACAGAAATACATGGGCTTCAAAAGCGTGTGGTTTGATTGAAATTGAAATTTTAAAAAATCTGTTTGTGGCGAGCGTCACGGAAGCTCCACGCCTGACCCTGGCGTTTGATGCTGACGAGGAAACATGGCCAAACATGAGGTGAGCAAGGGTTGAAATTAACACCAGTCCCCGGCCAAAATGCTGGTAGAAATGGAGGGCGGCTGGTGCAGAATTGTGCCTGGTGGTGCGAGTTATCTGTACTGAAGTACAGTGGTACAGTGAAACCTGTTTTGAGAGACCACCCCTAGGGCAGGCTTAAAAGTGGTCACAAAAAGCAGGTGGTCTCTCAATGCAGGTGCAGCAACGTGGGAAAGATAGTAATAGGGACTTTGCAAATATGGCGTTAAAAGGCAGGTGGTCTTTGATAACAGTGGTCTTTCAAAACAGGTTTCACTACCTCTTTTGAGAGACTACCCTTACACCTGGTCAAAATGTGGTCTCTCAAAACAGGTGGTCTTTTATAAGAGGTACATAAAAATAGCGCAGTGTTCTGAGAGAGGGGTCTTTAAAAGATGTGTGGTCTCTCATTAGAGGGGCCTCTCAAGAAAGGTGCCACTGTACTTTTGTTCAGAAAGTCTTTTTAACAACTGAAGTTGGCTTGTGAATGTTTTCAGTCTGTAGAAAGCTTGGCTGGTAACCTACAAACTTAATTTCGAGCCCAGGGTAAGAGTACACAGGAGGTGCTAGTGTTTTGTGGTGGCTGTATGCTGATTATTACGTATTTCTTAGGACTCAAAATAATTTAGGAAGTCAATTTGATGCCGAATGGTGAACTTTGAAATGAGTGATTTGATGTGACATGGTATAATGCAGGTTTATAGGCAGTGTAATGGTGATGTGTTATGGTATTAAAGGGGAAACAGTGAGACAACAGTCAACTCTCGCTATAATCATTCTCAGCTATCCAGCATATTCATTAAATGACACCTATTTTGAGGGATTTGAAGACAAATTCCTTTAGTATTTGACTCGTGTATCTGACATTCCCAGATATCTGACACATTTTGCGGGGGAAAAATGGTGTCGTTGCAATATGAGGTTTTATCGTATACAGGATTAAGATTAAATTCTATTGGTCGATACCTGATGAAAATGAGAGCGAAGGTGCAACAGAAAGCTGCACAAATCTGGGACTACAGGTTGTTCAAAGTATGGAAACTCTAGACATTGCCAAAGTCTTAAGCTATAACAAGTGCATGCCTATACAGATGATAAAAAGCAAAGCAGCTAAGCGATGTCAGAAGAAATATTTACAAGTGGATTTTACTTGAATGTAACCACTAGTCCGTCATGTGTGTGCAATAAATATTGTAATGTTTTAATTCTAAATTTGCATAAAAAAACTTATGATTCATGTACGAAGCACAATAGTATATGACATTATTATGATGTAAATAAATAAATAAATAAATAAATAAATAAATAAAATAGAGTAAAGATGTTGAAACAACTGTTAAGCTGAAAAATGTATGTATTGATTAAGTGACAGTGATGCACAAACATGCCCAGAGTTATAAAATGACTCTAATAACTGAACAGGTATATTGGATCCTTTTTCTACCTGTTCATTTGATTCCGCATTTTATACATGCATTAGTACAGAGTAAGGGTCAGAAGCAGAGGATGGTGGTCGCTGGTCAAAGGTCAGTCGGAAGGTCTGCCATTGGCCACTGCTGAGCCCCAAAAGCTGAGGTTGGCTGGCTGTTGGTGACAGTTCTCGGGCACTGCTGCCCTGTGTCGCTGGCTACTTCCCTCTGCTACTGGGCCAGAATTTTGCAAGATTTTGCAAGAATCTGTTTGGATTTTAATCAGTTGATTTTCTTTGTAATGAAAGACAGGTTGAGGAGAATCCTTGCAAGAATAAATTCGCAGATTCTTGCCAAAATTCTGGTCCTGTGCTGCTGAAGTTAGTTTGTCAGCAAGACCATTGTTCTGCTTGGCACTGGTCATTGTCTGTATAGGTGTTTTTTCCTGGGAAATTATCAGTGTTCATGCACTGGTTGGTCTTCAGCTCGCAACAGAATTTTTGGCTGAGTCTACATACAGTCTGGATTGTCAGTACGGCACAAAGCGTTATTATTGGAGTCGTTTGTCCTCACGACTCGGTGCCTTGAGTTTGTGCACTCCATGGTGCCTTCCAGGCACCAGCATTATACGCTGGCACTCTTACGCACTGTACGCCACAGACGCGGTGAGTTGTAGTGGGCTTGTGCTGTAGAGACAGAGGTGAATGTTGCATCCTTACCTAAAGCTGCAGGTACTTTCATCAGAGCCCTGCGATAATTGATCTGTCTGGGGTTTGCATCTTAACACAGGAAATAAATGCTACGTAGGCAGAAAAATCCTTCTGAGGTGCCTCGGCACTCGCTGACTGGCAATGTCATTCAGAAAGGCTCTGTTGCTGTTGACCTAATGAACCCGAAAAATTTACATTAGGGACAAAAATTGTTTGGTGGCAGAAATACCAGATGCCATGCATAAGCAGTAAATTGTGCACAAAACCAGTAAACATGCACTTTTTTCAAGGAACTGTTGATGGCTTTTTGTGTTCTTCATACTGAAGAATCCTGTGTGTCAAATACATGGTGCTGTGCGTGGTCATGATTCAACAATCATGTGATGTTGGCAGACACACGAAGATACGACGTATCTTTAGTGTGAACCACTCTTACATTTGACAAATGTGTTGCCTATAGCAGGTAGCTATTGATGCAGTGCTGCAAGTTGCGAAGTTGAAGTGAGTTATAAAAATGTGCAGGCAGATCGCTAATCTTGCAGACCCTGGGAGGGAGCGTAGTGGTGTGTCGGTGAGAGCCGACTTTATCCTGTGGTTCCAGGTTTCCTCCCACCCACGTGGGGGGGCTTGGACTGTGAGGTGGCAGAAAGGTACATCTCTGACGTTCATGCTGCATTACCCTGTCAGCCAGACAGAGTTCTACAGTGGCTGATGTATATGCTTTCATTGTCATCTACACATGCACACGCTTGTATGCGGTATGTGTATGACTCAGCCCACTCTGATCTGATTACCTGGTGCTAATGCTACTGTAGTCTCCCCGCTAAAATGAACGATATGGAATTTGATCACTTTGTATTAGTGCTTAATGAATAAATCAATTTTGTATCTAGTGCACATTTAGGTCAATTTGGGAGACCATTTTAAAAATGACAGACTTACAGGAGATGGCCTTTGCAGAATATGAAACAGCACATTCACATCTGTGTTAACAAGAAATACCCGAATTTGTCCAAAGATACTTACTTGATGACAGAGAAAATTTACGAAGGCTTGTAAAATTTATGAAGGCTTGTAAAAAGACTTGACAATATGTTACCCATAAGGCAGTGTTTCTTGTAAGAATGTTGTTTTGTTTTAATGTGCATATACAGTGTGTATATATTGTATGATCGAATTTCCAGACCACTTAAAGAAAAAAATCCTCGGGAGGTCTGCTTACAGATATTTGATGAAGCATTTTCAGGGACTGCCCTGACTATTAGCCAAGTAACAAAATACTATTCTTGAATTTGGGTGAAGAAATGTGTTAATGGCTAAAATATTTATGCCTAAGTTTCATGAAACTTGACATACACATGTATGTTGACGTAAAGGTGTGTCATGAAACAAAAGTAGATCACTAGGATGTCCGTCCATCTGTCTTGTCAACGTTACCGCAATATCTCAAAAAATATGCGTCATAGCTTTACAAAATGTTTATCAGAAATCCACTTTAAAATGGACCTGGCTCCTATTGAAAACCAGCTTCCTCTGAGTATTTTCAAACTTTTTATGAAACTTTTAATGTATTTATTTGAGGGCATCAACCCTGACGACGTTACTATGTTATCTCCAAAAATATTGACAGCAGCTTCCCCAAATTTTTGTCAGAGATGCATCGTATGATAGACCAAGTTCCTTATTAAAAGCAGCGTCCTCTATACATTTATAAAATTTTTGTGAAATTTTAAACTATTTATTTGAAGGCCGTCTCAGTTGTGCACAAGGGGACGACGTTATCATAATATCCCAACAAGGATGCATTGCAGCTTCACCAAATTTTTATCAGAGATGCATATTATAATGGACCACGTTCCTATTGAAAACCAGCTTCCTCTTACTATTTTTAAATGCATGAAACTTTTGAAATATGTATTCGAAGGTCATCTTAGTGGTGCACAAGGGGGCAATCTTGTCACCATAATATCTCAAGAAGGATTCATCACAACTTCATCAAATTTTTGGTGCAGTTACACCGTATTATGGCACCTGTGAAGTCTAAAAAAAATGCAGAATTGAGGAAAAAAAGATTATGGGCATCAAGTGCAACCCGTTCTCTGAACGCTATTTTTCAAAATGGCATCAGTTAGGTGTAGTATTTTTCTCCAAAGGCTTATGCCATACTCTGTAGCTTCTTCACTGGGTGAGCTACAAGGCAGAGCCCAGTTGGACTGAGAGGGTCTCCACGAATCATGTAAATGATGTGGTTGTACCCAGCTTTTCAGTGTGGCAAGTCATGTGATCACCTCCAAATCTGTGAAGTCATTGTGGGTGAATAGTCTTTATTATCTCCTGTGCCGGAGAGCTTGTTCTTTTCCCATGAGGCTCTTGGGGGCAGTGAAGAGTCTAATCACACCTAAGGCAGGAAGGCAGGCATTCCGGCTAAAGTGTAGCTAGTTCTGGTGGCAAACTTTGGCTAAATAATATATGAAAAAGTCACCTTGGGTTGAAATAATTCAAAGTTGTAATGCTGATTTCACATATTTGGAGACACTTGTTAAAGACTGGCTTTGTGAATAACAGATGTTCAGATGTCCGTACTTGAGAAATATATGTATAAACTATGCTGTGGGGAAAACAAAAGTATGCAAGTGTGATGGGAAAAGTTGCTCAGATGTGAAGATTCTGTTCCAGTACCTGTCAAGTATAGGTATGTAAGGAAAAAAATATGTTTGATGGACAACTGCTCAGACTTTGCTATATATATATGGCCTGTATTTTTCCGTTTTTAACCGAAACAGAACGGAGTAATGAATTTTTGTCACCTCTGAAACGGAATTTGCTGTTTTGCCTCAATGTATTTTACATACAAAGAGAACTACTGAAACGGAATTTGGAAATTTTTGGCTGGTGAAACGGAATTTCTAGTTTTTTGAAACGGAAAAATACAGGCCCAGTACATATACATATACATATACATATACATATACACATACATACTAGATTGTGCTGAACCTATTTCTAAATGTGCTCAGCTGGACCACCATAGATCTGGTCAGTCAGAACCAACTAAGCTTTTTGTATTAATTCAGTTGCACAACATTTCTGTGCAAGAGCATCTTTGTTCAAAATTGTCCCTGTATGCCTACAATAGAGCTTCCAAGCTGGGCTTCTTTGTGAGGACTTGTGCTGCCATCTGTGGGACACTGAATGTCAGAGGTCATTGTCCGGCATGTAGCAGATCTGCTTATTTTAATGCTTTCTATTCTTACATGGAATGGTTAACGGTAATTTTCTGTGTAATGTGCCCCAAATCTTTTGATCCAGTGTAATTTCGCTGATTTGCCCCTGAAGAGCTTCCATGCTCTTTGCTGGTGTCAGCCATGCAATTTATATTTGGATTTCAGATGGGCTTGTTAGCTGTGGTTTAGTAGGGCGATGTAGCATTTTGCCAGTGAACTGGCACTTGTCACTTACAGATGTGTGCCATTAACAGACACTCTGCTGATAGAAATGTAATTGTTCTCACATAGAACCCCTGCCAGCTGGTTAACACACAAGTCAGACAGACCATAGTGTAAGCTCCGTAATGCAGTTTATGTCTTTAACCCATTCCTAGAGTAAGACCAAGATGGGCTCCCTGCTTTTTCTTTCATGCTGCAAGATCTGCGTCAAGGAAAGCTGTTCACTGGGACATGCTGTTATGATAGACCTTACTTTTCTACCAAAAATGTTTTCTGTTGAAGAGAAAGTGGATTAGAACATGGCGACAGACAAAAATTTACATGAGGGTTCTTTGAGGGCAATCTGGGCTGGGAAGGGTTAAGGAGGGACTAGGTGCACTATGCTGTGGTTTATTGCCATAAGATTTAACCCTTCCAATACTGTGCTGATGACTGGGTCAGCAACTTTCCTGGTTTTGTGGGAAATACAGGCGTGCTGGCACTTGAGTAAAAGTTTTCTCACAAGGAATTTGAATCTGTAATCATTATAATGATTCAGATTAGCCCAGCTTTTTTGTTGTGATGACACCAAAACTGAATATTTTTTTGTTTCCTGTAACCCTACCTGCCCATATTTTTGTAGCCTTCAAAATTTAAAAAATTGTTAAAACTTTTCCATGAAATGAAATAAATTAAGTCAAATACTTATATTTGTATGTTGAGTTTAATATAAATTCACTGATAATTCCAACATTTTCCATAAAATTCTAATGTTTTTGTTTCCTTCTCATTTTTGAACTCTAGAACCTTTTGAAAGAAAATTTAAAAATAAAATACCCTCCACCTGGTGACTCTATAGTATTTGTGCCCCCCTTCGAAGAAGGCGGGACACATAGCTTTGCTAATATCCGTCAGTCGGTCAGGAAAGAGACGTTGGTTTCTACACCATGACTCAAGAAGTCTTTGAGATAGAACTTTGATAGTGTCCACTGCTGTATACTCCAGTATAAGGGCTAGATGAAGTATGAAGGTGGTTAACCTTGACCCTATTTCCAAGGTCACTGAGGTACTGTAATAAGTTTTGGTTTCCGCATGGTAACTAGAAAAGCTTTTATGATAGAACCGGTATATTGCACAGGATTATAATCTTGATCCTTGGCTAGTTTTGACTTTGAAGATGGATGACCTTGACGTAAATTCAAAGGTCAGAAGGGCACTTTAGTGAACTTGGTTTCTGCATTGTAACTCAGAATTTAAATTATTACTTCAATATTGCAAATGTGAATAGTCCTCAATAAGAGCTTGGTCAGCTTAGAAGATGGATGATCTTGACCAAATTCCCAAGGTCACCACCTAGAGTCCTGTTAATGAACTTCGTTTCTGCATAATAACTAAAGATGTTTTTCACCTGTGGCTTTCATATGGCACAGGAATTTTACCTTCAATAAGAGCTAGATCAAGTTCTGAAGTGGTTGACCTTGAGTCAATTCCCAAGGTCATAGAGCCACATTACTGAATTTGATTTCTGCTTAATGACTGCAGAATTTTTGAGCCATTACTTTTATTTTGTAGATGTTTATAGTCTTCAATTAGGGCTACATCAGCTTCAAAGAAGGGAGACCTTGACCTAGTTTCCAAGGTCACAAGGCTACTTTAGTGATATTGGTTTGTACATCCACATCCCAAGGTCATGAGGGCAACATAATGACAGTTGGGGGGGGGGGATCTATGTTTTACAAATAAGTTTTTTTTTGTGTGTGGTAGGGAGCAACCAATTATTTTTGTTTGGCCTTAGCACTGAAAGTGTAAAAGAACTGATTTCATTGGATAATGTTTGTGATGAGCTGGCTTGCTCACTGCCATTATTGCTTTAAACTTCAGGAGGTCAGATTAATCATTCCCACAGAAAGAATCACTGGGAATTGTCAGCCGAATTGCTGATTTTCAGATTTTTTTTGTGGAAAGATACAGTACTTTTCTTTCTTAGACACTTAAATTTCAGTGTTTTCCAACTCGTTTCAGAGTTTTCCACAGAAAAGCAGGGACTGTAACTGCCATTAGCCAATTGCTATACATTGTAAATGTTTCATTCATTTGGCAGAAGAAATGTGCAAATTGCTTATTTATTTTAACATGAATTCTGTAAAAGGAAGGTCAAGTTCTGCAGTGATTACTGTTTTATTTCCCGATTTGGCTACAAATTTTGAAGGCCTAGATGTGTCCCAAGAAAAGCATTCTCATCCTTGTGTGATAATTTAACTTTTTCCCCTAAACTAACTCAAGATGCTTGGATGTAAATGTTCAATGATATTTGCAATTAAATATTAAGCATTACTCAAGAATAGTTTAAAAAAGAAAAAGAAAAAAAAATATACTAAAAGATTAGTATGTCGCTTGCCAACAGTTTCGAGACATGGAGTCGTCACTCATTTGGAGGTGACTAAGAAAATCTATGACAGGCAAGTTTATGGAATCTACAGTTTATGATTGGCGGAAAAGACATTTTTGCATGAGAAGATTTGGTATTTAATCCCGGCTGTGTTCACGGTGATCACTGTAGCTTAGAAACAGAGATGACGGTTTCAAAAACACCGGTTGAAAGAGTGGGAAAATTGAACGTGTGGGAAGCAAAGCCCTGCTATGAACTTGTGTAAGTTCAACCCATTTACATGTAATTAAGGTTGTGAGAACCAATCGTGCTGATTCTTGGGCCGATGTTTGTAGGCTTCACATGACAATAGACAGAAATAGGTCAAATGCATCACAGAAGATGGTTTGAGTTCTAGCATTGTGTGGGCACAGTGCAGTGATCTAAGTAAGTCTTGATGGGTACAGCTGGCTTTTATGGGTACAATAGGCATTTCAGCTGGCACATATGGAAGATGTACTCTCAGCCTGTACTTACAATGGCAGGTGCATTAGCGTGGTTGAGGACTTGCATCATGTGGTTGTCTGGCCTTTTCCACGTATTAGCGGGGTAACGTCTTGCAGAACATTTACATTTAAGAAAATTAGGGGATTCAAGCTTGTTTGGACTCTGCGATTAAAATTCCTGAGTAAAAGCCCAGCAAATGAGTATCCGCGTACTTGGGAGGTGGATTCCAATTTGGTGATTGCCCCAGGCATGCAAACAGATAGGAGCAGAGAGACCTGCTGCATCCATTTACAGATTTCTGCTATAACTCTTTATCTTACAGCCGAGGCTTTGCCGAACAGGTTTTCCTGTCCTGAGTTTTGATCATTGTATGTTGCAAATATCGTCAATGGGAAATATTGACTTTATCCACACAATCTTCATCAGTATCCCTTTTCTGAGCCTCATCAAGATTTTATCAGAATTCCCTGAGGGTTTTGTGGGGATCCCCATGGAAAGTTGGAAACAAAACGAGAACAAAAATGGCAGGATGAAGTGGTGGGGGGGTTAATAGCAAGTAGGTACTGCACTAGCCAGCCGTGTTCTGGCAAATCTCCAACATGTAATGAACTAACTACCAGGTACAAATCATTTAATGGCTGGGCAACATTCAGGTCTCCCTTGGCCCCACCAGAGTTCATTGTGCGACTGGTTACTGGCATAGGCCGTTGCTGATGAGATCTTCAAGAAACAACCTACAGGACATGCTTGATCTCCTATCAAATGGTTGGTCTTGTCATATTTATTTGATGTTGGTAGTCTCTGAGTTGACACTTTCCTAGTCAAAATGGTAATCAGCACCACAATTTGTGTTATTGTCTGCATTATCAATTGTCTAAAATCTGTATCTTTCCAAAGTATCATGGAAGTCAAAGGAATTGATACGATTTTGCTGGTCAAAAACTTTTTTTTCCACTTGTTTTGAACAACTGACCCAGTCTTATTTGTAAGGGTAAGTAGGCTATCGACCCTGTCTTATTTGTTAGGGTAAATAGGCTACTGACCCAGTCTTAGTGGTGAGGGTAAGCAGGCTACTGACCCAGTCTTATTTGTAAGGGTAAACAGGCTACTGACCCAGTCTTAGTGGTGAGGGTAAGCAGGCTACTGACCCAGTCTTATTTGTAAGGGTAAACAGGCTACTGACCCAGTCTATTTGTAAGGGTAAACAGGCTACTGACCCAGTCTTAGTGGTGAGGGTAAGCAGGCTACTGACCCAGTCTTATTTGTAAGGGTAAGCAGGCTACTGACCCAGTCTTATTTGTAAGGGTAAGCAGGCTACTGACCCAGTCTTAGTGGTAAGAGTAAACAGGCTACTGACCCAGTCTTATTTGTAAGGGTAAGCAGGCTACTGACCCAGTCTTAGTGGTGAGGGTAAGCAGGCTACTGACCCAGTCTTATTTGTAAGGGTAAGCAGGCTACTGACCCAGTCTTATTTGTAAGGGTAAGCAGGCTACTGACCCAGTCTTATTTGTAAGGGTAAACAGGCTACTGACCCAGTCTTAGTGGTGAGGGTAAGCAGGCTACTGACCCAGTCTTATTTGTAAGGGTAAGCAGGCTACTGACCCAGTCTTAGTGGTGAGGGTAAGCAGGCTACTGACCCAGTCTTATTTGTAAGGGTAAGCAGGCTACTGACCCAGTCTTATTTGTAAGGGTAAGCAGGCTACTGACCCAGTCTTATTTGTAAGGGTAAACAGGCTACTGACCCAGTCTTATTTGTAAGGGTAAGCAGGCTACTGACCCAGTCTTATTTGTAAGGGTAAGCAGGCTACTGACCCAGTCTTATTTGTAAGGGTAAGCAGGCTACTGACCCAGTCTTAGTTGTGAGAGTAAGTAGGCTACTGACCCAGTCTTAGTGGTGAGAGTAAGCAGGCTACTGACCCAGCTTAGTGGTGGGGGTAAGACTCCCTGGATAAAACACTTTGTTCTGTATGTAGGTAGACGTAACATGGAAAAGTGGCTGCCATTCAAAGTCAAATATCTTTCATAGCTGTCAGCATTCTGTGGCAATAAACAGGGGGATTTTCGGGGGGGGGGGGGGGGGGCCAAAATAGGCCAAACTCATGTTAAGTCCAAAGGTTAAGGCTGAAAAATGGTAGACTCTTACCAGATGGGAGAGACTCAAGGGATGATGTTTACAACATTCTATATTACCTAACAAACATATATGCATGTAAACACAATACTAGTAGTCATGAGAATTCATGGATACCACCAGGTGGAGCCTTGTGGAGATAACTGTTGTGTAAACAAAAAGAGATAGTGGAGATACAGTGAAACCTCTCTAACCGAACACCTCCGTATACCGAACACCTCTCTATACTGAACACCATTTCTTGGTCCCAAGTATATACTTCCAATGTAAGCTAACCTCCCTATACCAAACACCTCCCTATTCCAAACACCTCCCTATACCAAACACCTCACTATACCAAACGCTTTTTTTTCCGGTCCCAAGGGTGTTCCGTACAGGGAGGTTTTACTGTACATGTATGTGGCACAATTTTTCAATATATCTTCACAATTACAATAAAAACATTCATTGTTGAAATATATTATAATATATGTAGGTATAATATTTATCGCCATCCAAATGCAAATATCAATAACTTTACTCACAGTCTTGAAAAAACATTATCACTAAGATTAGTAGGCAGGAAAAACAATGCCTGGTGTGTGGTGACTTAGATACAAATGGCCTCGAAATGTCAAGAACATAATCCAACAAATTGGTTTATGAATATGATGTTATCCTCCAACTTCCTACCTCAGATAACTCTCCCAAGAACAGTAACAGCTGATACTGCCACAATACAGGTGATCTGGGTTGGTTTAATTTCTTGACACACAGCCTTTTGTTCCCAAGATACATGTTTGTGACACCTAGCAACCCATGCCTTTGAGGTCAGGTGGGTCAGGTCAGCAAAGCCAATTACATTACGGTGAACCGGAAAGTTTCACCCTGCATATGTGGGGGATTTTGGAATAGACCTGTGCATACCGAGTTGTACCGAAATTTTCCGGACCGTAATTAATTATGCATTCCATTGTTGGCCTGATTGTCCAATCAGCAAGTAGCTGAGTCGGGCCCACCCCGCCATATGTTCACAACGGATGCCGCGACTAACGCTAGTGATTACAGCATGGATTGTGCTGAACAGTGCAAATGTTTTACCTAAAATGTCACATCAGTGGCAAAACGTGCATTTACAGTTTACTGACGGTTTGATTTTTCGTTCAATCGAGCACATCTTGTGTTGTACTTTCTTATCCTTGCACGTGTAATCCGGCCAGCGTGATTGAGCACAAAATGTAAACAAAGCAGGGTGCGCTTCCTGAAGTGAACCGAATAAACCCGAGTCCTATGAACTGGTCTATTATCATCTTCTAATCTACCTGAAGTACATATTATTATCTTTAAAATACACCCAGGTGTGATAAAATGAAAGTTTAATGCTTATTTGGCAACATATAGAGAGGTTAAATTTATATCTGCTAATTCTCCATGTGAATCTATGGAGAAAAAGCGAGGGTCATGGAAAGTGACCACAAGATGTGGGCAGTCAACCGTGAACAGGATGGGCAGCATGCACCACCTTTAGGCGAATTTAGAGTTAACCCAGATATACACTATTGTTGATCATGTACATGTACTGTATAAAATTACCAAGAAAGACGCAGGCAAATATCCAATAGTAGGCAATATTAAAAGTGATATCAGCGAAAATATACCCAAGTTTATTTTTTTAAATAAATGTTTGCATTTAGCAAAAGAAGAGTGACCATTCATCAGGATTTATGGAGAAAATAAAACTTAACTTCTAACACACACTAACAAAGAGGAGAAAATTTGGACTGTGTGTTGAACAAAGATGAACAGTTATTAAAAAGTGTGAAAATGCTTTCAATCAAGCTTTCACGTTGAAAAGACTATCCAGGAAAAGAGTTATAAAGATAAAAAAAAAAAATGGATGACTAAAGGCCCCTTGATCAGCATAGCACATAAAAATGAACTGTATGAAAAGTCTCTTGAATCGCCAACTGCAGAAAACAAAAACAAACACAAACGATATAAGAATGTGCTCACGTCCTGTTTGTGAGAGGATGAGAAGTACTATATAGAGAAAGTGGACCAGGGAAAACAAGGTACATGTCAGGAAATTATAGAACATGTTCAGTCCGGTTATAAACTCAGGATATAAAAAGAAACAAGTTGTTATTGATGCACTCAATATTGGTGGGGTTGAAATTACTGAAAACCAGTACATTGCAAATAAACTTAACAACTACTTCGGTAATATAGGTAAAAAAAAAACTGGCCAAGGAAATAGGTAATAGAGTGCAGTTCACCAGTTACCTAACTGATAAAGTTTTAAATTCTATATTTTTTAATCCAGTTTCAAGAGAAGAAGTAATAAATGAAGTGGAGATTTTAAGTGGAAAAAAAGCTACAGGACCTAATGAAATTCTTCCAAAATTACTAAAGTTAGGTTGCAGTAATATAATTGAACCACTTACATATATCATCAATCAATCATTTGTGACAGGAAATGTACCTGATCTACTTAAGGTAGCAAAAGTTATTCCCAAATAAACAAGATGAAAGATATTTGCCTGGAAACTACAGACTGGTAAGTATTCTCAGTAGCATGAGCAAGGTAAAGGAGAAAATAATGCATTTAAAAGAGCTTTATCAATTTTTATTACACAATGATGTTCTATTTGAATATCAATGCAGATTCCAGCGTGCACATCCAACAACCACAGCCCTGGTTGGGTACATTGAAAATATGTGTGACGAAATAGAAAAGGGGAATTTTGCTCTTGGTGTGTTCATTGACTTGGAAAAAGCCTTTGATACTGTAGATCATCATGTATTGTTAACCAGACTAGAACATTATGGTATAAGAGGGATTGTTTTAAAATGGTTCGAAATTATCTTACCAACCAACAGTTCACATATGTAAATAAGTGCAAGTCTACATCAATTGATAGATATTGAATATGGACTGCCTCAAGGCTCAGTACTAGGACCATTGTTGTTGCTACTCTATATTAATGATATTCATAAATGTACTGACCTAGGTAAATTCAATTTGTTTGCAGATGATACTACAATATTCTTATCAAATAAAGACCCCAAAACAGTACAGGAAATAGCAGAACATGTTACTAATACAGTAAAGAACTGGTTTTCAGCAAGCAAGTTAACTCGAAGTATTGATAAATATGGATTTTGTGTATTTCGTGTGAAAAATAAAGTAGCACCTCAGTGCTTTGACCAGATGAAAATTGGTAACGACATTAAATCTAGTGTACAGTGTACCAAATATTTAGGTGTTGTAGTAGATTCGCAACTAAATTGGAAGCATCATATTGATAAATTATTCAGGGAATTAATCAAGATAACTCACTGGTTTAAATTAATTTAACATTTTATAACTCGTAAAAATAAAATGAAAGTATACTGTGCTTATATACATGTATATTCGAAGAAAAGTTATTGTATTGAAGTATATGGGCACGCATCCAAGGAATTGATTAATAAGCTGCAAACACAACAGAATAGGATACTTAAAATCTTGTTCAATAAAGATGGATGATGCCAACAAATAGGCTTCATGAAGAAATGAAGATTCTCAAGGTGGTAGAGATACTTCAAATAAAAGTACTTCAATTCATTCACGAATAAGCATATGTATAACAAACTGCCAAACATATTCAGTAATTTCTTTACTTTTACTTGAAGTATACATGTTCATGAGCATTCTACAAGGTCGCAACCAAATTTATTCACGCACAATGTGAGCACAGATAATGTTAAAAAAAACCTGTTAGATATTATGATGCCAGTATATGGAATAAACGAAATGTAAGTTTAAGGGAAATTGTGAATCCTATCTCGTTTAAACAAAAAAAATAAGATCAATGCTAATCTGTGAATACAAGTAATATAAATAGCTGAATACAAATAATTTATTGTTTTGAAAGGTTACATTTGCATGAAAGTTAATTGACAACTGAACTGTTCTATAAATTGAGATTGTAATGCAAGATCAATAATGTTTATATATGGCATTGTCATTGAACACTAACTACTATAAAGAATGTATTTATATGGGTTCCAGCTAGACAAGCTGAGCTTTTTCTGGAACCAACTCCATATGTATATGCATACACTGTATATGTATTTATGGGAAATAAATTTCATTCATTCATTGCTGTGTATTAAACTTCAAAAGCAATTCAGCAATTTTTTTCAGTGTATCTCTTGTCTGATAATCAGCAAATAAAGTTGTAAGTTGCCCGCCCCCCCCCCCCCCCCCCAAAGTTGCCCATATAAAGGGAATCTTTATTTTTACATGTTAACATGTTCTGCAGAAGCTTGGTAAAATTACAAATACATTTTGGTTGTCAATTCTTTTGTGTTAAAGCAAGTCTGGAGAAAATTTGAGAGACCCAACTTGGCCAACAATCGTGGCATGCTGGTTCTCCATCTGTGTGCTCATTCTGAGAAGTACAAGTTCAAAACCCATCTCGGGCCTTTGCTTGAATTCATTGTGCAACAAAATGTTTTGAATGGCTTAACTGGACTGTATGAGATCAGATAGCGAGTTAATAATGCAAACTGCCCTTTTTTTTTTTCACAATGCGAAAGTTTCGGAAATGTCTCGTCTTCACCTGCAACTCGTGACATCTCCACGTCAGCTTCAGTGACACCAAGTTTAAAGCCGCTGTCTTGGTTTCAGTCCTGCTGTCGCAGTAGGTGCCTTGCATCTATCACTTGATCAGCAGCACCCACTTGAACCGTGTCATATGCACAATGGGATATGTTGATGGAGCAGATTGTTTCTTGCTTGATTTTTTCCATCCCTTGCCAGAGGCATTGTTGCATGTACTGATCGTATTTTGTACTGTATTGCTTTATTGAGAAAGGGCTTGCCATTTTCAGTACCCGTTGAGATTTATACATGTAACTTGCAAGAATGTTTTCTCAGGGACAGATCTAGCTTCGGAAAATTATTAGCCAAAGGATACAAAATGGACTAGAAATCAGAGAAATATCAATTATGCTCTTAATATTCTTTGTTAATTTATTTTATTCGGCTGGAGAAAGTTGTAGCCAAACTGGTGAAACATTAGCATTTGGCTAATTGACTACTGGCCAGGGTGGTCCCTGCTTTCTGATGTGTGGCTCAGTGATAGGCAGATTCAACCTGGTAGCTGGTGGAGGTAGAGTAGTTGTGACTTCTTTATGTTAGCAAGAAAATATTTACAAGTCAGAAGTTGTGTCAAAATATAATTCTTGTATAAGAAATGTATCTGTTGCATCTACAGTCATAGTTCGGCAGGGAATCATTCAGACAATACCAACAGGTAGCTGGCCGGCTAGGTGTCAAAAACAATGCTGGCTGTACGGTTGGCAAGTCCCACTTCATGTAGCCTTCTTTTTTAACCCCCGCCCCCCTTACAACAGCCAAAATTGCCTGCAGGTCAATTGTGGTCTGCTTCAATCTTTTGGGCTAATTATGCCACCTCCTATCGGAGGAGGGGCGTATAGTAATTGCTTTTTCTGTTTGTCCGTCCGCAATTTGTGTCTGGGCTGTAATTCCCCTGTCCTTCAACTTAGATTGATGAAACTTTACACACAGGTGCATCTGGATACAAGGGTGTGTCTTGTACCAGAAGTAGGGCACTTGGTCAAGTATCTAGGTCACTGATGCAATCATGTAAAACTGCTTTACACTTCATGGCTGGATTGTAATTCTGTCGTTTTCAAATTAGATTAATGAAACTTTACACAGAGTTTCTGTGTGTCCATCCATCCATGGGCATGGATCCATGGATCTAGCAATCTCTGATTGCTGTTTAATTTCAGCAGCAATGAGAAATAATTTGTCTGACAATTGTAGGTGAGACCTATCAGATAGGATCTCCCCGATCAGCAGTCTTGTACTGGTCAGGGTGTGGTTAACCTCCGGTCCGGAGTCTTGTACTGATCAGGGTGTGGTTTGCCCCAAGTCAGGAGTCTTGTACTGGTTGGGGTGTGGTTTGCCTCAGGTCAGGAGTCTTGTACTGGTTGGGGTGTGGTTTGCCCCAAGTCAGGAGTCTTGTACTGGTTGGGGTGTGGTTTGATTGTTTCATATGACAAATCTACAAGTTAAAACGTGTCTTCATGGTGTGAAAACCAGGTGAAGGAAGTGATCACACTGATTTCTGTTGTGACGATCGCCCATAAGCACCAGCAAAACAAAACTTAATGCAGAATGACAGGTTGTAATACTGCAACTACGACCCCTGGAAAGTGTTAGGACATCACAGGTGATCACCAACAAAGACCATTCTCCATTGTATTGTGCTACGTGATTACACAGCAATTCATCGTAATAGACAATGATTAAGACATTTATCTGTGGGCTTGCGGTAAAGTATTAATGACATCACAGATGATCACCAACAAAAGACCATTCTCCATCATATTGTATTAAATACGCTTACTCAGCAATTCGTCATAATGGGAAGATGATTAAGACAGTTATCTGTGGACTTGTGGGGGTGTTGTGCTGGCAGTGGGGTGGGTGGGGTGGGTACTGGCTTAAATCCTTTGTTGGTGGCACATCGATCCCTTAAATACATGTACCATTGTGTATGTATCGAGAGATACATGTGTACATATTTTCGTCTACTAACAGGCCAATAAACCAGTGTCTTCAGTTTACCACCATGACAGTGACAGAAGGCAGAACACTTAAAATTACTACAGGGCCCGAATTTCGGGGAGAATTCGAGAATCCTTTCTTGTAAAGATTCTCCTAAACTTGTCTTTTTATAAAAAGAAAATTAATTAACAAAAATCCAAATAGATTCTCGCAAAATTTTGTAAAATTCTGGCCCTGTACCAGAGGGCGCCACTGGCAGGAGGGATCACCTGGGATTTCCTTACCACTCAGATGCGCCAGGAAATGTCTAAGTGATTAAAATATGAGTTTCATCGCATATTCTAACTTCTTGATTATGTGCCAGATATCTATGAGTTAAGTACATACAGCTAATGTTACAAGCTGAGTACGGTTTTGTAAGAAAAAGAAGACTTTACTCTGGGAGCCAAGTAAGCCAATAGGAAAGGTCAGAATTAGCTTTAGGGTGTGTATTCACCCCAATACACAATTGAATACACAAACATCTGGAGGGCCAGAGCTGTGTATTCCCATTAATTTTGTATTTGTGTCTTTTTGCCCAGAACCACTTCCTAGCAGTAAATATCCTATTCCGCAGTCCGAACTCGCTACTCTCCATAAAAAGCTAACCTGTCCCTGTCTAACCTATATACATATGGAAT
Organism: Hermodice carunculata; assembly: GCA_964020975.1. Lineage (NCBI taxonomy): Eukaryota > Metazoa > Annelida > Polychaeta > Eunicida > Amphinomidae > Hermodice > Hermodice carunculata. The sequence continues at coordinate 86,918,531 of OZ026621.1, read as the reverse complement.
TACTATTGTCCATATTGCACACATTCCTCTGTAAAATTTTGACATAGGCTGTATCAGCCCAAATAAATTAAAGGGTCTTCAGCGGGTAGCTACTCAACATGTTTCGGAGCCTTTTACCGGTACATGTCTCTCTGAGTAGTGGGTCCTTGTCTAAGCTAAATATTCAGCAAAGACAACCCACATAATAATGAATAAACATGAATGTGGCAAAGGATGAATTACCTAAATACGTGAAGGTTTGCTTATAAATGCAGAGCTTCATTATGAAAGAAGAATACTTGTCAAACAAACCATAATTACTAAATTTTTATAGTACAGGTTCAGATAAGAACAATTAGATTTACCCCTGAACCAATATGTACCCTTTCTAGCTGGACAGCTTATACTAGTTAAACCACCCACCAGTGTATAACTGAAGTGGAAACAAGCTGGGGCCTTATATTCAGTCCCAGTGATAGTAAAATAAACAGTTGCAGCTAGACCACCTGTACAAACCAAGGGAAATCCCAACAAGGACTGCAACAATGGACATCCTGCACCAGAAATGTAAAACAAACTCTGTGATGACACCTACCCCTCAAACAATTAAGCTCTATTTAACTGCCAACCCTGAGTCAATGTATCAACTTATTGTGTAAGGTTTGTGACATTTGAGAAAATACTATCAATTTTGAGTAAATGTGCATTTAGGCATGTCAGAAAAGAATGAAAGTCATTAGCATTTATGTCAAAAACATGTTATCAAAACAAATTTTCTTAACAGGATTTTGAGTACAATTAGGCAAGCTTGTAACTGTCGTCAGTAGCTGCTTGCTACCTATAGCCCCTGGGGGGTTGACTTAACAGAAAACAAGCTAGCCTAAAATGTCTGAAAGGTGAACATTAAAACAGAATGATGCCAAAAGATAAGTAGCAAAACAGACAAGTCTAAAAACTGTAAATTATTGTAGCCAAACTTTCTAATAATCTTTGGATATTAACAGCTAAATTATAGGGCAAGTCAGAAAAGAATGAAAGTCATTTGTATTGAAGTCAAGAGAATGCAATGAAAATATAATATTTCTTAACCAGATATCAAGCACAATTAGGCAAGCTTGTAACTGTTGTCAGTAGCTGCTTGCTACCTATAGCCCCTGGGGGTTTTGTATGCTAAAGCACCCTTAAATAAACTAGTCACTTATGGAGCTGTGGTTATATGATTTTTATGACGTATTTAGTTATACATATAGATTTACTGTCTGAAATTTGGTGTTTCTATGTGCAATAGTTTTCAAGCTATTAAGTTGCACCTTACAATGTAAAGGAATGGGAATACACAACCCTAGCCCTCCACTGACTGCAGTGCCCTCTGTTAGGCAGTTCTTGAACTTTCTGTCTTGGCCTTGCCAATTGCATGTAGCACAAAAGGATAAAATACTTTCAGTGGTCGCCCCTTTCATAAGGCACCAGAGGCCAGCCCATCTTGAAGGGCCAGCAAACATGAGCAGAAAGTGTGGTATTTCCATTATATTATCCCCGTCAAGAGAAGTTGCCATTCTTATAAGGCCACTTTTTGGCTGTATTTGGGGGGCGGGGGGGCTTATAAAAGGGGGACCACAGTATAATATCACCACACCACCCCTTGGAAGTACACAGGATTCTTAGGAAATCTAATTGAAATGAGTTGTGACACATTTTAACAGTATCCACTGGTTAATCTTCATGATATACATACATAAGTATGTATACAACTTTCCAATATTTCAGAACTTTTGTGCGGGGGTGGGGGGCACTTTGGAGGGCAGAGACACCTCAAGGGGATAGTATGGCAAGGTAAATTGAGATGTTTTAGGGCAGGGCATTGTAGCAAGACACGGTAACTGAATCAAATCTCACCTGATAAATATGAGCATTGGCAACAGACCAAAGAAATATCAGCTTCTGGCTGATTTGTGTTCCTAACTTCATTGTGTATGACCAGTAACCCGGGCAACACGTCTGAAGTTCTTATGCCATTCTCCCACAAATGACTACAAGCGCTCAAATGTGAAATGTCATGTGCTTCAGTGTTTTTACTTACATTTGTGGTTAATGGAAAACATTTCAAATGCGAGTTGCAGGGGCGTGCTACGAGGAGAGCGTGTCAGAGGTCAGCAGCTTTTTTCTTGAGTCTGATTATAAGCAGAAAATGCCAGTTTCTCAAAATGGACTGTGGCCCGGTGGCCAAATGCCGCTAAGAGACTGACTGGGCCAGCTTGTCTCACACAAAACTGATCTTGACGGCCAATGGCCCAGAGTTTTTAGAGTGGTTCAACATGAACTTTTGGGCTGTTTCCATTATGGGGTGAGTTCCTGATGCTGGGCTGTTGCCATTACCATTTGGGTAAATTTTTTTGACACGTGACCTTTGCTGGTGGTAAAAGAACAGACAGTGACATCGTTAATGACGGGCACACTTGGGGCGGTGGCAAGAGTGTTGTCGAGAAAGGTTGTTCACCTGGCAAGTTAACCCCTTCCGGGTCAGAACAAGACCGAGTCAGTAGATTTCCTTGGTGCAATGCGGCCAACCTGGACCAAGGAGAGCTGTTGACCCAGTGTATGTCATCATGACGGCTGACAAGCCTCAGAAAAAAAAAAAAATGTTTTCGTATTTGCGTGGAGTTTAACTCATTCCATACCAGTCCCTGATATTTACCTAGATGTAAGATGACAATTGCATATTTAAATTCTTCATGAAAAGAGCTTTTGTTCAAGTACCAACATGCCTATAATCTTAAGTCAGTGGTTCTGGCACTGCCTGGCAAGTCATGCTGCAGCTGCAGCATAACTTGCCAGGCAGTGCCAGAACCACTGACCAAGGCCTGGGACCATAGCATGGAATGAGTTAACTCAGACCACATCAAATACAGCCGACAATTGTACATCTGGGAACTTTTGGCTGATTGGAGTGGGGGAAGGGCCTATACTCATTATTGTACCACACAAACTGCTTGCAAATTTTGTTTAACGTTTCCCTTCTTAAATTAAGATAAAGTCAACAGCTTCATTGTGGATATACATGTACAATTCTGACGTAGGGCTCATTTACAATTCTGATTCAAATTGTTTTTTTCTTGAAACTAAAAATGGATGAAGAAATCATTGAAGCAGACTGCATTTTTGTCTTGCCAGTGCTCGCTTTCCAACTTCTGTCTGTCCATCCATCAACCTAAAAATTAGGAGTGGCACTTCATTAACTGGACTAGGTAGAGCTCTCCGTACTTGGGTGGACGATTTATAGTAATTATTACTAGAGGAAAGTGCCATCACTGTCACGCTTCAGTGATCACTTTGGGCTTGAATGAACATTGGAGAAAAGCTGATGAGTGACATTATCTCAAAAATTAGGGTAGGTAGGGCTTTCCTATTGGAGTGGATAGTTTACAGTGATCATTACTCGAGATATTTGTGTGGACTGTCATGCTTCATTGATTCCATCATGCTTCATTCAGCACTGGAGAAAAACTTCGGAAAGGCATTATTTCAATTACCAGATTAAGTAGGGCTTTCATATTAGCATGGATGATTTAGATGAATCATTATGTATTTAGATGATACATTACTGGAGATGTATGGTTAAAAGTATATTCTCCGTTAATATTACACAAATATAGTTTTTGAATGAGGTCAACACATGGTTCTAGGGACCTGAGAACACCACTATTCACCAAGGCCTTTATCCTTCAGCTTTGGTGAATATTGGTGTTCCCAGGTCCCTAGCACCACGTTTTCACTGAGTCCAAAAACTATAGTTGTTTTAAATATGATCTTGGCATGTTTCTCAATAATTTAAATAAAAACATGTTAGTTGTGTTGCTACAGCAAGGTGTCGACTGAACCAGTTCATTCCCCATTAGAATATGCATGTGCAATTGCGCGATCGCACCGGCGACCTGATTGGGCGAGCAGTACAATGTCGCAAAGGGATTCCTTGGGTCTATTTTTAACATGACGAGCAGTCAGTGGGCTGTCCAGTGACTTACCCTATGCACCGCTGTGTGACATGCACATGATATTTGGGTGAAAGGACGTATTTAGACAATCACACGTGACATAGTTTTAGCCAATTGTAAAACCCGAAATTTCTTGATCATAAAATGAATATTGAGATTTACTTTTGCAGCTCCAGCAAACTGCTAAATACCATTGTAGTGTTTGCGTATACATGCACACTTTGTAGAATTGTGGCGCGTGCATGGCTGTGTTTCCTGCATCCAGTCTTGGTCAGTTTAACTCATTCCATACTATGGTCACAGGCTTTGGTCAGTGGATCTGACACTGCCTGGTTAGTCATACTTGCGGCAGCTGCAGCATGACTTACCAGGCAGTGCCAGAACTACTGACTTCAGGCTATAGTCATGTTGGTACTTGAATGAAAGCTGTTTTCATGCAGAATTTAGATATGCAATTGTCATCTTAAATCTAGGAAAATATATGGAAAAATCAGGGACTGGTATGGAATGAGTTAAAGGGCTAAATAAAGGCGAGGTTTTATGAAAGATTTCAGAGGATGATGTTTTGAAGATGTTCACAATTTGTTTCACTAAGTGTGTAGCACATCTAGCCCATGGGGGGGAGGGGGGAGAGAGAGAGAGAGAGAGAGAGGGAGGGAGGGAGGGAGAGAGAGAGAGAGAGAGAGAGAGAGAGAGAGAGAGAGAGAGAGAGAGAGAGAGAGAGAGAGAGAGAGAGAGAGAGAGAGAGAGAGATTTTGGCTGGTTTTGAGGGGGGGGGGGGACAAGAATAAAATTCAAGTTGGGCAAAAAAAGCTAGGTGTTAACTTGCCTATTGATTTTGCCCACCGCACCCTTGACCTTTTCAACTTTAAACCAGCCAAGACTAGCTGGGGGTTAAATGTTGTCCTCAGTGTTTATTTTTTTAATGAATTTCAACAGGAGTGAAAAAGCAATTTGAATGACAGCACTTTCATTTCATTCATCAAACTGACATTGCAAAACACACCTGTGAACAGCAGATGGCTTGGAAATTTGTACTCTGTATTCAGACTGGCTGTCACAATATTTATGCCAGTCTGAAGAGAAACTACAGAATCCCACAAAATATGGGAATAACATTTACAAAGAACACAAATTTAATAATTAACTTGTATCAACAGGTTTTGGCTGGTTGTGTGCCCAAGCAAGGTTATGACAACAAAAGTGAAGAAGAAAAAAGTTAAGAAGAGCAGTTTTTAGCTTTACGTGGGTGTGGCTGGGTTGTGGACTGGGTAAGGAAAAGAGTGCCAGGCCTGAACAGTGCCATTGCTCATCGTCTTCCAGTCCATTTACTGCCAGGTTTAGCATATAAGATGTGCGTCATCCCTGTTATCTGAGGGATTTATGCTGTACTGGGTGGCTGGCAGTAAAAATACCCGGAGGAGGAGAAGAGAAGCAGCGTAGCAATGGAGACCTCTCTGAAGCTGCCTTCACTTTCAATGTAGTTACAGCATGTAGACCTTTTTGCCGCTGACTTTTGGAAATTTGTTTAAGCTGACTCGGTCTTTTTTTAAACTTTGTCCACTCTAAAATTCCAGCAGTCAGAATGTGAGTCATTTCCTGACAAATTATGGTAACCCTATTTTCCCCCCTTGAATTAAGGTTGAGTTTAAGACTTGAGTTAACAGGTTTCCATGCAAATGGTAGGGCACTCACTGCCAAACTCGCCCCCAAAGAAAGCTGTTGACCTGGGTTGTTTTTATGCATCTCACTTACAGCTCTCTTTCAAATTGTGTTTTGTTACAGTCAAAATCAGTCAAAAACATTGAAGCAGACGACATTTGACCACCAGCAGCTTTTCGGTGGTTTAACTCATTCTACCCTGATAGAAGACCGAGTCAACAGCTTTCCTTGGCGTGGTCCTGGCACAATGCGCCCAGAGTGCGCCAAGGAAAGCTGTTGACCATGGGCATATACATGTAATTTGGAATGATCTTCCATGCAAGTTTCATCCAAAATATTTTAAAATAATTCCTAAATTAGCAAAATACAATTAGCAGACAACATTTAGATATTGGCAGGAAAAAGTGTCACAAGGGTGGAATGAGTTAAGGCGCAAAGGGTTAAGCTTCCCTCGGAGTGAACAGTACAAACAGTGAGAACATTGATGCTGAGCAGGGTGGAGGTTGAATAAAAGCTCCTCTCCTAAGGAATTTAAAATAAGCCATTTGTGTTTGAGTGAGGTGATAGATACATAAATACTCAGCACATGTACATATGTATTACTATAACTGTATATATGTATATTATAATTACACAGAATAGCTTCATGGAAGTATACACGTACAACGAAACCTTTTACCAGTCATGAACAAGGTAGGCAGACCTTCCAATTACGTGTGGTGTTTTGTCAGAAGCTGCATCACATTGAAAAGATAAGCTGCAAATGAGGCAGCAGATTATGTGCATAGACTGTTGCTTTTACCAGGGATTGTTCAGGGAAAAGTACGATGAAGCCATAGAACTTAAAACTTGATGATAAAAGATGCTGCTATAGGGGCCACGTACTTGTGAACCTGTGGCGTGATAAAGTTGAACAATGTATACAAGAAGGGCTGTAGTCCTGAGTCATGCAAGTGAAACGGGGGGGGGGGGGGGAGGGGGGCTAGAATTTCAGGGAGATTCCAAGAACAAGTTCTCGTAGAGATTCTCCTTTCGTTATAAAAAATCAGTTGGCAGAAATCGAAACAGATTCTTTCAAAATTTTTTGAAATTCTGGCCCCGGGGGGGGGGGGGGGGGGGGGCAGGGTAATGAAAAGGAGATGCTTGAGGAAAATGTTTCTGGAGATTGAGTTCCAGGTGCCTGTTGTAAGTGGTGGATCTAAAAAAAGCACCAGCCAGATTAAATCTTCATCGGAATCACCACAAGATCATTTTTGTCAGATGGTCTTATTTTCATGTTCTGATTCCTAACTTGATATCGGTTCATGTATCTTTTCTTAGTATGCACAGATGAACTCAAGATTTACAAAATGCCTTAACCATAATGCCGCACAGTATCAAATCAATCTGTAAACAAGTGAGACACAAAGGCCCAGTTTATCATGGGATGTTATTGGTGACTGATATGCTCGGATATAAAAAAAAACAACCCAGAGTGCTTTTGAGACAAAACAGCCTACCCGATGGGGCATGCAATTTCATCGTGTATCAAAAGCAGACATGATAATGCCTGCAGCGAGCGGGGATAATGCAGTTGTCTTGAAAGTTACAAAGTCACCTGTGAATGCTACAGAAACTGGCATGAAGCCACGCTTGGCGTGCCCCCAGCATGACTCGTACAACAAGGGTTGCCCAGAGCCTGTCTGTATGTGTTGCAGTCAGACACGACAGGAACACGGCAGGCTGGCAAGTGGGTAGATAATGGCAGGGCAAGGAGCCCACCCAACTTAACCCTTAAAGCACTGATTCAAGACGGGTTCAACAGTTTTCCTGGGGGCACTTTGCATGCAAAGTGCCCCGAGGAAAGCTGTTGACTAAGACTACTTTTTGCTTGAGACTAGGCTTGCTGGTATTTGGATGAAAGGAATCTTCATGAGGAATTTGAATCTTTTAACCATTAATATGTTTAACGGAAATGAGAAAAAGTGACCATAGCCATGATTAGCACTTTAAGGGTTAGATGTAAGGGGGAAAAAAATAAATGCAGCTACATTGAAACCTTGTTATAATGACACCATCTGTTTAAATCTTGTAAAATGTGTCAGACAACTGAACATACCAGATAAATCAGTAAAATAGGAAAGAAATACTGTAGATTGCATTAATTTCACTACACTTTTATTGTCACTCATTTAGCTGATAGCACATAACCATGAAAATAAAAACACGGTGAAATAGTATTTTAACATTGAAATTAAAACGACAGTGAAAGGTCAAAATTACAAATACCATGAAAATACAATTTACAGTATGACTTTATGTCCCTCAAAACTTGTGTCATTGTTAGTGAGTGTGTCTGATATCTGAAAACATCTAATGAGGTTTCACTGTTTCACTTTAAGCAGTCCGCTGACAGCCGCAGCCCACCTGTATGTACAGTGTATACTTAATTTAAGACCCGGTGTTTTTGCTGAGTGAGCACCTGTCACTTTAACCCTTGTCATCATACACTGATAGATGTCACCTTAACCCTGCCGTCATACCTTGACATACAATGTCAAATGTACTTGTCATGTTTGGAACCTAGTACCAGTGTGAAAATGTGCATTTTTAACCCTTGCCTGACAAATTCTTTATTTTGTGTAATTTCTAAAATGGTATATATAATATCTGCTAATTACTGTCACCTGCAAAAGTGTGAGTTTTTTTGTTGTTGTTTTTTTTAAAATTTCTTTGTGACATTTGTGTGGGAGAGGTGTCTGACTACTATTGCAGCTTTACTGTCATATCTCAAAAGTTCACTGTGCTGATTTTGCTCAAATTTGGCACAAATACTCTATAAAGGCAGAGATAAAGCGGTAAGGTGTCGGCTGATGATAAAATCTAGGTCATGAGGATATGATTTAATCTGTGCCTCCTTGGATTAAGACTGAGTCAACAGCTTTCCTTCGAACCAACAGTGCCCAGCCTTTACTAAGTAGAGCTGTTGCCTCAGGGTGTGTTATCTTGAAAAGTCTTGTGTACAATTCTGCTCAGAAATATTTTTCACTGATCAGGAAATGAAGGGAAACATTATTGAAGCAGCTACAAGTAGCTGTGGCACCAGGGGAAGAATTCAACCTTGGGTTGGTTTTGCAGGATAATGGCTGAACTCTGACAGCGTGTAAAAGTTTCTTTACGTATCAGTTTCCTGACATGTAAGAAATCATACGTACCTACTAGAGTCGGATGAGGCGAGACCAAGTGCTACGGTGAACCAATCTACATATTCCAAACACGACCAGATTGAGGATTCATTAGCCATGTTGACAAGAGAGTGGCAGAATCTACCTGCGAAAGCAAATTGAACACCACAAATGGAACTTGTCTAATTGCGAGAGGTGTCGCCGTACAGATTTACAAGTCACTCAGAGGCATGGCTTGAATTTCAACTATGCACAGCCATTAAAACACATCACAGTGTCGTCAGGTGAAAAGTGTATGTGTTTTCTTTAGGACTAAATGCTGATCTGTGCGCAATTAAGCATCATGTGTAACCTTCACTGATGGAGCTGACAGCTGTGCTGGTATAAGAGCTGGGGTTGCTCAACATTAAGCCAAGGATTACTGCATCCAGACTTTGGCTTCTCCTTGTTTTTATTTTGTTTGAAATATATGTCAACACTTGTGGCAAGAAAACCTTGTAATATGCCAAGTTTTGTGTACCGTCGCTGTGGGTACAATATGTTTCCTCCAAAAATACATGAAATTCAGACTTTTAGAACTGTAAGATATGTTAGAAAATGTGTAATTAAAACATGCATGTTTTACTGCAAATTCCATATGCAGATACAACAACTTGTCACAGGTTTCTATGTTACTTGGCAAGTCGTGCATCTGATACAGTACAGAAATTGTGCCCTTGCCTGTGTGGGATAGGCAGATACAGTATAGCAATTGTGCCCTTGCCTGTGTGGGATAGGCAGATACAGTATAAAAATAGTGCCCTTGCCTATATGGGACAGGCAAGTGCAGTATAGAAATAGTACCCTTGCCGGCATGGGAGAGGCAGATGTGTATCTGAGACAAGTAGAACTGTGTACCTGAAGGGAGATCTGTCAAGGAGAAGCAGAGCTGAGAGTTGCCAGTCTATCTTGAAAGTATGCAGCTCTCAGTGTTCCTGAAAGGTGAGGGCACCATTATCTTGATTAACTCATTCCATACTATGGTCACAGGCCTTGGTCAGTGGTTCTGGCACTGTCTTAAGACTATAGGCATGTTGGGACTTGAAAAAAAAGCTCTTTACATGAAGAATTTAAATATGCAGTTGTTGTCTTAAATCTAGGTACATATATGGAAAAATCAGGGACTGGTATGGAATGAGTTAAACTGTAGTTCTAATGGGAACTCAACAAAACAACTGTTTTCCTTTCATTTAATATTTATTACACAACTGACATCCATCGATGTTTATCATGTTTATTAGGTGGACAAGTTTGTTTTGGCACACAAGACAAGTTGGCACATAAAAAATGTCAATGGTACAGTAATTGTGTGTGAACAGGTAGTTCGCCCGTGTACCTTTCAAGGTCCAGGTCAAGTCAGAGGTGTGTCGCCATCAGCTGTGGGATATGCAGCTGGCCACAGAAATTTAGTATTGGGCCCCACGAAAAACTGTTGCCTGCCCATTTAACCAATCACAAGACTCGATTTATACCTGAAGGGACATGCATAAAAAATGATGCAGTATCAAATGTTGCTGCTGAAAAATTACGTGAATTTCCAGTTGTCACGACAGGGTGAGTTAGGCCAGGCATCTGGGTGCTCGACTGAACCCTTTTCATAAGGGTTTGAATACACAGTTCACATCTGCTTCTAGAAGCAAAAAAACAACATCACAGAACATTCAGGTGGTTATCAAAATGTCAGAGATATATTTTTAGTGGGGAAGCCTGGCTTATCAGTGGCCATTCATACAATACTCATACAGGTGCGAAGCAGTCATAATTGACATTCACACGCGGCTGCCTTTCACCTTTTCTTCCGCCTGTTGGAGCCCGCAGATAGTTAGCATGCTTTGGTAGCTGTTAGACTGAAATGAGCCGAGCAGCCTTGCTTCATGCGTAACCCTTGCCGTGCTGAAAATTTGTCATATTTGACTGGTCTTTTCATCATTACCAGACACTGTGAAGGGCTTTATGTATGATCAGTTTATTTTCCTTTGAAATACTTTATTGATTCATTATTAAGCTTTTGCTTGATGAGCTTGGAGGTGGAATTTTAGCAAAAATACAGGACACCTTTGGAGTTTTAAATACTGTAGCTATATGAATTTTGCCCGGGCTTTAAATTTGTTTTAACTTGATTTTTCTCAAATTTAAAACAATTTTGGGACATTTCAATTTCTCACATCAATGTGGAGTAAAAAGTTGAAATGAACAGAGAACAAACTGCCCTTTTCCCATCCATCAATTGTCAGTGTTCCAGGCTTCTTTGCTTGTTTGTGTGGCTGACAGACTGAGTGCTGGGGGGAATCTTTTGCAGATGGAATAAACTTACATATGCCTCTTTAATGTAGCCTGAGATACACAGGTGAAGTAACTAGTCATGCAAACATCCTAAGAGTGTGTGTGCAATTCTGTCTTGTTTTTCAAGAAATTTTCCTGCATTTTAATACAGCACACTGAGTGGCAGCTGAAGTCAAAACACGGAAATTCTAGACCAACATTAAATCTAGATATTTCCTTGGATTTAGGCGCATTATACTTCAGGCAAAGTTTTTATTAACAATGAGAAGACTAGGCAAGGGCCAAGACAGCAAAAAATGCCTGTCTGTGCAGCTTTTGCCTCAATGGAGACTTTAGGATGGTCTGACCGGTTTTGTTCTGCCCGAACTCTTCAGAGACTGCCCAATTACTGCTGTACTTATTTTTTGTCCATAAAATTTTGCGTGTCCATGTTATCCATTATTTGAATGTGGGACGACGTTAAAAACCATTGTGCTTTACATTGGAAAACCCAACTGTCAAACTGGTTTCTTGGCTTAGTGCTGGTCCATCCAAAAAAAAAAAATTATTAAAGTGTCAAAAGTTGGAAAATGTATGTGATGACCAGTACAGTTTTGGATTACTCAAAACCATAATCAGAGTGTTCATGTTCTGGACAAGTTTACAAATTGGGTTCAAACTTAATGAGCATGTTCATCACAAGTCATATCGATTCTTGAATATTCTCTATCAATTTGGCTGCTTACAGGTCCAAATGTTGGTTGACAAGTCACATATTTTAATCAATAGTTCTTTAACTGATATTGGTGATAACCCAGTAAAACTATTTAAAAAAAGGAAATTAAGTCTCCTTTGGAAAAAAAAATCCCAAAAAGTTGTATTGTTTCTATCAGCACCAGTGACAGTCCACAGCCCACAGTACAAGAAACTTAAGTCTTGACTCCAGATACACATTTACTCAAGGCCAGTGAAAGCCCTGGTCTCTGGTTTTTACCCTGCGCACATAAAATGCCGGAGGGTATTGTCATCCCCTGCATCGTCCATCTGTCCGTCTGTCTGTTTGTCATGTTGACGTTACCGCGATATCTCAAAAGATATTCACTGTAGGTGTACCAAATTTTTGTCAGAGATGCACATTATAATGGACCAGGTTCCTTTAAAACACCAGCTTCCTCTTGTTATTGTAAAACTTTTTATGAAACTTATAATAGTATTTATTTCAAGGCTGTTTGAGTGGAGCACAAGGGGATGACATTCCCATAATATTTAAAAAAATATTCCCTGTAGCTTTATCAAATTTATGTCACAGAAAAACCTTATGATGGACCAGGTTCCTATCAAAAACCAGCTTCCTTTGATTATTTTTAAACTTGTTATGAAACTTTTAATGTATTTATTTGAAGGCCGTCTGAGTGGCGTCAACCCCGGCGATGTTACAGCGATGTCTCAAAAATATATTGACTGCAACTTTACCAAATTTTTGTCAGAGATGCACCTTATGATGGACCAGGTTCCTATTTAAAACCAGCTTCCTCTTTGTATTTATAAACTTTTTATGAAATCTAAAGTATATATTTCAAGGCGGTCTTAGTGGTGCACAAGGGGATGATGTTACCATAATATCTCAGCAAGGATCCATTGAAGCAAATTTGACGAGGGCAAGGCCAAAAATGACGCTTGTCCTCCTGAAAAAACGCCTGAGCGGTTTCAACACTGCTGTGTCTCATCAGAGGCTGGTGTAACGGCCGTGCGTACATGCTTTATATAGTTGGGTGTAACATACACGTAACTAGGGTCCAGGTGTATGTTTCACATGCTCGGTCTTGCACGTGTGACGTGACAATGGCCTGAACTGACTGACACTGTTGTCATGTCTAACCCTGTTTGCAGTGCACTGTGGGTAAAAAAAAAAAAGGATCCATTGAAGCTTAACCAAATTTTTTATCAGAGATGCACATTATAATAGACCACGTTCCTATTGAAAACCAGCTTCCTCTTATTATTTTTAAACTTGTTCTGAAACTGTTGAAGTATTTCTTTGAAGGCATCTGAGTGGTACACAACTGGATTATGTTACCATAATATATCAAGAAGGAGTTATCACAGCTTTATCAAATTTTTGGTGCAGTTACACTGTATTATGGCACCTGTCCTAAATAGAGGTTACCTACAAATACTTCTATGTAATATAGAAGAAAATATTCACTATTGAAAGTCCCAGCTTTCAGTGGCCAATTAATCCTAAAAAACATTTTTCTGTCTGGAGTTTTCTGTTTACTCCTCTCACCTTTGTATGCGTCTTTCAATGTAGCTTACTGTTCTTTCATTTCATAGAAAACAATATGGAAATTGTATGTAAAGTGTTCTGCTGCAAATTCTCAAAAAAAAAAGAATAAATGCAGAATGGAGGAAAAAAAGATTGTGGATGCCGAGGGTAATCGGTTCTCTGAACGTTATTTTGTATTGCTTGGTAAGTCATGCTCTCACTATTTAATGGGATAGCTGGAGCCATATTTCTAAGGTTATGGCAGAAATTAAAAAAAAATTACTGGTTTTTACCCTTTCAGTGCCAAATTTTGGACTGAGTTAACAGCTTTTCTTGGCATGCATTGGGCACAATGTGCCCAATGTGTGCCTAGAAAAGCTGTTGACCTGGGGTATTCTCTCTGGTAATATAGGCATATTGGTACTTGAATGAAAAGTCTTTTTATGAGGAATACGAATCTGGGATCCTTATGATAATTCAGATTTGTCTGACTTAAGTAGATTGACTTTAGACATGATTGGTACTGAAAGAGTTAAAAATACACAAATGTTTCTGATTTCTGCTGTCCTACACTGGGAAGTTGTTTTTGACATCACAGATTTTGCAGGTCTCAAATTTATCAGCACAAACAGGGACATAAAAGTATTTGAAGGAGATGACGTTCAGTGTAAACAGTTGCTGTAGACTGGTACTTCCTTATTATGGCTACTTGATCCATCACAACAGCTTCCCTCTCAATTACTCTGACAAATATTATGATTTTGTAAAGTGATTGTTACGTGGAACAATCTTAGAGATGGAATTATCCTTCAAATTGGAGCCTCCCTGAAATTTGACTGATGCTTCAAATGCCCTCCTGTAATTATACGAACTCCAGTATGACTCTGTGTAATGTCACTTACAGGCTTCAAAGTAAAGCCATGATTCAACACGTAATGTTTACTGATTTGGTTTCCATGACAACTGGAAAACGTTAGTGTTGGTGAGTCAATTAGTATGGTATGTATTGGCATGCAAGTATGCACCAGCCCATTTAGAGAATTGGGTTTCTTTGTGTTTCTGCATTGACTGCTGTTCGTAATCAGGTGTCTTTGTCGATGATTTAATGGTAAGTCGCATGACAAGTGGTCCTTACAGTTAACTCTGTCCATGCTAAAGGGACAGCTGTCGGTGGCGTAAAGGCGTGCTTCGGTATGGGCTTTGAGGTGATACACTAAACATATACAGTAGTACCTGTCACGAAAGACCACCCTAATGAGAGACCACCTGCCTTTTAAGACCACTTTTTAATATACTTTTGCAGTACTTTTCTTGTTATTTATACCTCTCACGAGAGACCACCTGTCTTATAAGACCACATTTTGATCCTCCCTAGGGGTGGTCTGTGGTGACAGGTACTACTGTACTGTCTTCCATGAAGTGCATGAATATTCTGACACTTCCCATAATAAATGTAGTTATACAAGCAATGGGCATATTAAAGTTGCGGTTTGAAAATATGCGCAACTCATCTCAAAACACCCTAACCTGTCTCACAGTAGAGAAACTTGCTTCAAAAGATAGCCACTTGTCTCAAAATATATAGCAACTTTGTTTGAAAATTACAGCAACTTGTCTCAAAATATCACCGCTCATTCAAAACAGAGTGATTTATCAGAAAACAATAAAGCTCGAATATCAACATGCAGCAACTGAATTTGTAGCATTTCAAATTAGAGCTAGTCTCCCGCAATTAGAGCTTCAAAAATACGAGAAAGCTGCATCACTGATTTACAGTGTGTGGAGCTATACATTAGTTCAGCAGACTTAGACTTCTGGGGATTCCAGTTCTGTGCTGTAGTGGTGTTTTGGGATGTTTATTAACTGTATTCAGACTGTTTGATTTTGATCTATCAGAATGGTGGCATATCGTTGTCATCAGATTGCCATAAAGCTAACTTGCAGCATTTTCTATGTGATTTGGCAGTGGAACTCATTTGATGCCAACATTGATTGTAATTCAGGACGTCAAAACTAAATCGTCCAGTGTTTAACTTCAACCTGAAATGGTGTAGTTTGTGTGATGATTTTGTTCCTTTGTGACGACTCTAAGAGGAGTGCTAGCCTTCCAAATGTTCCGACAGGCACAGACGGGCTTTCTGAGGCCCGCACAGAGCTGCAGATACTACTTTGAAAGACCATTCCCGATGTTGCAGTGGCTCAAAAGTTGTCTGGTAAATGAGTTGGTCAGCCTGTGGAGATAGAGCAATGTGGCAGAAGCCACACTGGGGTAGCCTGGTAAACACCAGCACTTGAACCCTGCCATCGCTTATCAGATGACCATGGTGTCTCCCACAAAGACGTACTATATTATGAAATATTGCCATGTGCCTTAGCGTGGCAGGACTCTACAATTTCTGTATTTTTTCTTGCTACATATTGACTTGAAACTCCGCAATAATAAACAACCCACTGGTGGCTTTTTGGTACTTAATGGGTTAACGGCTGTTTGCCGTCCATTCAGCTAAGTAGTATTCAGAGCTATACATGTGTGACATTTTCACAGATTGGGTCGACTATTAAGTGACATCTAAGTGCGATTGATGGCTGGAAGCCACAGTGGATGTGGGAGATATGAAACGAGATAGGCTGACAAGGAATCTAATGGAGCTTAGAGGGCAGGAAGAAACGGTGACATTGCTGCTTCCTCTTGCACTTGGGGACCACTAGTCTCTAAACGTGGTCCTCTTTCACAAGCACAAGACACTCGTCCTTGTAGCGATTTGGGTTTTATTCATTTGTGAAAACTTTCTGTGGAATTCTTGTCCTGGGCACAGAGTTGTGTTAGCGAAGTTCGTCAAAATATCAGACCAGACTCCTTGCAGTTTCTTTGTACTTCCATTCAGCTTGTTATGTATTCTGTCCCAGTAAAGTCAGTCATCAGTGGTTCCTCCATTGCCTGGCGAGTCATGGCTCTGCTGCCTGTCCCCTTATTCTAGAAGACAAGGCAGCAGCTTTCTCAAGGGCGAGTTCTTGGTGCTTAGTGCCCGCCCCACCTCCAGGAACCCTGTCGCACTGGAGCGTCCTAGTAGGACACAAATCATCGACAATACTCATCCATTTTTTTTTCAAGCACAAAGCTATAAATGTGTATGTATGTAAGTACATTTCACATATGTGTGTGTGTGTGTGTGTGTATATATACATATATATATATATATATATGTATATATATGTGTATATATATGTATATCTATATATATATGTGTATATATATATATATGTGTATATATATATATATGTGTATATATATGTGTATATATATGTGTATATATATATATATGTGTGTGTGTATATATATATATATATATATATATATATATATATATATATATATATATATATATATATAAAATCTTCAAAGATGACATTTTATTCCCAGCAAGTCCAACCTCCCTCCGGCCACTTTTATCTGATTTAAGGGGAAAAGGGTTAAACTACGCATGTTGGTTGTTCAATTAAATGTCTTTTTGTGACCAATCTGAATACACCCAAATAATTATAGCTGAGTGCGAAAACCATAGTTTGTGTGGCCTGAATTAAAGGTGGGCACGATACATTTTGGATGTCATGAAAGTCATTTATCATGACGACTGTCAGTAAACAAGCCACATTGTTTCCTGCCAGTTAAGACCACCCCATTGCCCACAGAAAGTGGTCTCATACCACAGGTAGTCTTAAAATAATGGTAAATTCACTAAGGTTAGGATGGTTTATTGATGTATCAATGTATCATGATACATTGCTTTATGATACCTCATATTGATGTGGAAATGTATACGTATATTGTGATATGTAGATCGTAATGGACATTTTCAGACAATGACACAAGAAAATTCAAAATATTTTTCTTGAAATGTCATCAAATGAAACTGATGGCAATCCTTCAATGTATATTTCCATACATTTGACATACATGTATATTGATTCAGCATTATTGCCATAGCATGATGACAGTGTCAACTTGGTGAAATATTATGCTGTAGGAATTATTGTAGGCATGTGACACAGTATCTGTTATTGTGATCTCCAGTAAAACATACAAGAAAACTGTGTCGTGATATGTATCATATCGTGAGATCTGTGTCGAGGAATGTACCAAACCATGAGAAAAGTGTATCTTCCCAGCCGGAAAATTTTATAGAGAAATGAAAATTCGGCAAATTCTAATTATTTTTTTTTTCAAAAAGGGGATGCAAATCAATTTTCACAGGTGTTGTATAAAACGCAAATCAATTTTTACCGTCCTGTCTTATGGGCCCGAAGGTATTGTTATCCCCTGCACCACTCATTTGTCTGCCCGTCTGTCCGTCCATCCATTTGGTGTTACCACTATAACTTATTAAGTTTTTGAATCACCTGGAAAACTTATCACGTCACAGCATGTTTACCGCAGTGCATCTTGGGGGATCGCCGGGGACAAGGTCAAAGCGGCGCACATAGTATAACACAGCTGTGGTCGCAATATGGCTGATGTCCTCGTAATATTAGATGAAAACAGCATTCCCAATGCAATACTACCCTCTGCAATGGTAGAAGACATCTCTGAGGAAGAGAGACACAATGATGGCTGCACTGTCAGGGGTTTAGTTCAACTCAGGGGGAATCCAAACAAAGTCTGTGTACATGACAAGTTTTCACGGATTTGCCTGCAGCCAGTTGAGTCCAGGTGTCTTCCTCTTAGAACTTGTGCAGTTATGTGCACAACAGTTAACTTTCAGCTCTTTTCTAACTTTGTCTGATCGGAACTTGAGCATATGTGATCACACTGGCAATAGTCAACACTGTAACTAACGTACTACTCCACTGTGAGTAAGAACTGCTGGCTGAGTTTGCCCCCAGCGATCCCCCAAGATGCACTGCTGTAAACACGCTGTGATGTAAAAAGGCAACAGAGTAATTTGTACTTCCAAATCGCATGTGATGTACACTGCTATAAGATTTACTTTGTGTGTAGGCATGGTTGACCTTGACCCACTTTTCAAGGTCACCCTGTGGTCACATATGCAAAGCAGCATTACTACTAAAACTATTGAAAGCCTGTATCTATCAACCTGAATTTTACACAAAGGAAGCATCATGGTGTGTATTAACACTTTCCAGTCGGAGTCTGTGTATACGCAGACTCGCCTTCCTAGATCACTTTGCAGGTTACTTTGCACGAAAGAACCATGGATTTGCACTCAACATCATCTTAAACGTGCACTTCCCCGTCATAACATTAATTTGGTAATTGGAACGCCATCGTAAATTTTGTACGGTTTTTTAGAATTGTGGTGGACACCTGTCAATATTGATACGTGTGAAAGGTCACGTGGGGTACACTGCATTATGGCAGCCACAGGGCGTCAATGGTTTAGTGTGGGATGTGCTCCTCATGGACAGCTGAATTATAAATTTAAGAGCTAAGATGGTATAATTTGTAAGAAAGAAGTATCAATTCATGTATATACATGGGTGTCAAACTTCAGTCTTCAGACAGAATTCAGTCTTGGGAGCTTTTAACATGCCATTGTTTTCTATTGGAAGAGTTCTAATTTTGGCCATTTTCAGTCTTGGCAGGGCAGGACCTCTAACATCCATGTATATATCTGCTGTATGTTCGGACATTCCAGGTATGTTTTGGAATAATTGATAACATTTTACAGTTAAATGATGCTAAGATTTGCTAAAACAAAGAGCAAAAATCCAAGATGGCGGTCATGTCACATGATATCATCCCAATGATTTGAAACCGATCTTCACCCTCTTACTCACTTCTCACTTCTCACTTAACTATTTATACCTTGAAATAATTTTTTAAACCGCTGTATCTATCCTTTATAGATTATATAATGATATTGTATATCACATAGCGTTTTTAAGGTGGCTCTCATGTTAGCGGCTATAATAGCCGTAATGAGAATCTCCTGGCCAGTGCCTGTTGCATATTATGCCTTGTACAATCCTGTTTTTCATGGCCAAATAAAAGAATTTGAGTCTTGACCTTATGTGACCTTGAGATAATTTTGGCAACTTGTATTTGGAGGGCTATTTGCAGCTTTCCTGTGGCAAAAGTTTCTCACTCGCAAAGAGTCAAATATGCTCATATCACCTATGTGTTTTAATTGATTTCTGCTGAATTCATGTGGCGACATATGTAGATCATGTAGATGGCGGTAATTGGCCAACTTACCAAATATCTTCAAATGGGCATGAGTGAAGTGCATCAAACTTTGTCACCATTTACCCAGGTGACACTTCTGTTAAATTTGCCAAGAGGTGACCTTGAGGTCAACGGGCAAGGTCAAACTTTCTGCAGAAGAATGGTGGCCCTCATAGAGAGTGGCTTCTATTGAAAGGGGCCTTATCGGGGGATGCATACTGTTTTTGGCATGGAAAACTCATTTCTAGTTTTTCCCTCTTAAAGAAAATATGGGAATGGAGGTATAAAAATCTGGGAAAACTGGGATATTATTATTTTTTTTATTTTGAAAGACATTAGAATCTCATTATAATGACACTCTGATAGTTATCTGACATATTCATGTAACAACATATTTGGAAGGACTTCAGGTCAAATTCTTTTGTTGTTTGACTCATTTATCTGATATATTCAGATACTTGCTGCATTTTGCAAGAACAATGTGTTGGCATTATAAAGAGGTTTCACTGTACATGGTGTACAAGGGGGGGGGGATATAAATGTCAGTTTGATTGAGCTATGTTTGTCAAGTTTCCTGCTATCTATATGTCATATGTCAGCTGGACAAACAGCGCAGTATGTCACACCCCCTAACCGCTACCATGTGTACATATTTGCATGAATGTTAGACTTTTCAATGTGTGTGCCTTTTGGGAAGTTAAAATGTAAATATTCCAGGGATGGGGGTGAGACAATAAATCACATGACCGTGACATGTACCTGTCGTCTCAATGTGCTACTAGGAGAGATCGTCCCTGATTTCAGGTTAATTTTTCATAGGAATTGAGTCTTGCGTGTTGGTTTATAGATATCTCTCATTCATGAAAGGCACTGTTTCATGCAATCTGAGTCTACAGTGAAAGCAAATGTGCCTGTGACATGTTGAAATACCACATTCCTGGAATGAAACCAAGCTTCATTTTACGCAAGGCATTCCGTGAATTCAGTTGGACATCAAAATGCACCTTCCATGCTTGCCTGGAGTCAGCCTACAAGTCAAAAATACAGAGGTAGGTGATCACTGGGATGTGAAATATATGACACGGTGGTCCATCTGAATAGTGTGTTGGCAGTGAGGTGGGCAGAGTCGTGGTGATAGGGATCTCTTTGATCCCAGGCTTAAGATGATAAAGGGTGATCAATGTGGTAATTCATGGCACTATGGGATCAACATGGTTGCCGAGGACACGCTATTTTGTCATGCCAGTGACTCCCCATTCCACTGTAACCAGATATCTGAGTTTTTGGAGTTGCTTCAGCCATTTAGGGTATCTGGAAAATATGGCACCGACGGGTCGAAGCTGCTCCTGTCATTTCCCCGGGTCGAAGCTGCTCCTGTCATTTCCCGTGTCAAAGTGGCAATAATGTGACCTCTTGACTTCCCCTGGGTAGAGGAAGGGGCACAATTACGCCCTTGATGCCCGGGTGAAATGGCAATACCGTGATCCAGGATGGTCTTTGAGGGACCCCTTCTACTGTATGAGGGTGGCTTTGAGAAGTTCACTGGATTCCTCTGGCAGGTTTATTCACATGGGTAGAATGGACATCGGCACTGTGAAAAGGTAGTCTTTTAATAATGGTAGGCATATCACTTAACATTCAGAATGGCCTATGTCTCTCTGTCTGTATGTAACTTTGGTACCGCCTTGGCCTTCCTGGCTGGTGGGGTACTGTTGTTGTCATGTCTGTATGCATGCATGCATGCATGCATCTGTCTGTCTGTCACCCTTGCAGAACCAATAACTTTTAACTGTATCTCTTGGGCACTGGGCTGAGTTTGGCATTTCGCTACCTTGACCTATTTTCAAGGTCACCAGAGGTTCTTACATTTACCCTTGCAGGCACTATAACTTTTGAACAAACTGAGCTACTACCATGAAACATGTAGTGTAGAAGCGTTTCATTCAAAGCTTGGGTAAGTTCATCATTCAACGACCTTGACCTTTTTTTCAGAGTCACCAGGTCATCGCTGGCTGAGGGGGTCTTAAGCTCCTTGTGACTATTGTATTTCTTTATTGCCATTAAAAAATGACCCGGAATGGCCTAGTTATTATATTTGTGTCTTTTTGCCCAGGTCCACTTCGTGGTAGTTGTCACTCTATTCCGCATTCCGAACTCTTTACACTGCATAAGCTAACCTGGCACTGTCTAACCTATATAAATATGGAAGTACTACTGTCCATGTTGCACTAATCAGTGTCATAAATGGCATCTGTTTCAATTCCTTCATGGAGAATGATATATGGGATTGGTCAACAGCAGTTCTGGGCAGACTCGCAGCTTGGTCTCCTTTGGATGTCACAAGCAAAACAGGTGCAACAAGCACAGATGTTCTTGTCCAGTGTGTAGCCCCAGGGTGTGTTGAGTAAAGAGTTATTCAAGGAGCAGGACAATGTCCCCAGGGTGTGTTGAGTAAAGAGTTATTCAAGGAGCAGGACAATGTCCCTTGGTGGTGTTGAGTAAAGAGTTATTCAGTGGACAGGACATTGTCCCCAGGGTGTGTAGAGTAAAAAGTTATTCAATAAGCAGGACAGTGTCCCCAGGTGGTGTTCAGTAAAGAATTATTCAAGGAATAGGACAATGTCCCCAGGGTGTGTTGAGTAAAGAGTTATTCAATAAGCAGGACAATGTCCCCAGGGTGTGTTGAGTAAAGAGTTATTCAAGGAGCAGGACAATGTCCTTAGGTGGTATAGAGTAAATAGTTCTTCAGGTTGCTTTCCTTGAGGGTGAGTCGGGGGCATAGCGCACAACCTGCCCCAGTGAAAGCTGTTCACTGATTCCAAGAACACGGGGAAAGGGTTAAGGATAAGTGGTAATCTGTTATCTAAAATTGTACACGGGAAATGTGGCCAGGATTAACTATTTCATGTGGACTGAAAAGCCCAAAGTGTTACCATACTCAATGCAATTGTAGCACATGCTCTGACAGAGGCGCGCCCAAACTTTTCATTTTGTGGACTCGACATAGTGTATCCATGTGCCTCCGTACTGTGTTGAAAACTATCGCTATCTGTTGAGAAGACAGGCAGTAGTGAAGGTGCTTTTAGCATGGCCAGGTTTATATGCACCATTAAGACCATTATTATGTTGAATTGAGAAGATTCTAACTAAATGCAGTGTTGCGGTTCCCGTGTTTGATCCAGGAATTTTGGGCATTTGCATGGCGTGCTACTGTTGGAATGATTACAGTCGTTGCATCCTTGTTGTTATTTTGTTGTCATGAGAAGGTTGAATGAAAATTTGGCAAAAAGGACCTGCTTGAGGTGAAGGTAAGACTTTGTCGGCTACCGTGACCACAGAGAAGCAACCAGTCTGTCTACCGGCAACTCATATGCACGTCTGTTTACCAGATGTTTTGCCACATTGCTATCTGTGCGAGATATGGCTATGCAAAAAGGGAGAGAAAAAGAAGCAGTAGTCCCATTAAGTACGTGCAAGGGCCCTCAGACCTGTCACCAGGTGGGCTGCTGCCACGGCAGTCGGCCGCATTTAAGTTGGCATGATGAAATTTATTTATTGAAAATAATAGTACTGTTTTAATCTTTTTTCCTTTAAGACTGAGTCAACAGCTTTCCTTAGTGTGGGCTGGGTGCTACATGTTAGTGCCCAACCCTTTTTGGAAGAAAGCTATGTATGGGGGTCATGTTATCGTAGAAGGTTGTATTCTCCAAAGCTTGGTCAAATTGGGAAGTCATTGCTGTTGAAATTAGTCAAAATCATCAAAGCAGGACACATTGGACCGCCAGCTGAACTGGCTGGTGTAACCCTTTCACTGCCAACTGCGACTTAAGTCAAACTACTTAACCCTTTCCCGCTCAAACCGGCCAAAACCGGCTGGTGGTCAAATGTCGTCTGTTTCAGCGTTTTCAACTAATTTCAGCAGTAATGAAAAATAATTTTGACTGGGAATTGTAGATGAGCGCTCTCAAGATCACATGCCCCAGGTCAACAACTTTCCTTGGCATGAGTTGGGCACTAAGTGCCCAACTCATGCCAAGGAAAGTTGTTGACTCAAGTGTCAATTCAAGGGGGAAAGGGTTAACATACACTGCTCTGAACTATGAAAAGGGTGCGAGATTCATATTCCTTGTAATAAGACCTTTCATTCAAGTACCAGCATGTCTATAGTTAAAAAGACTATAGTAGTCCAGGTCAACAGATTTCCTTAGTGTGGAGAGACGCTGTTGACTCAATCCAAAATGTGGCACTGAAAAAGTTGAGAAAAGGATCAGTGACAGCTTTGATGAAAAGAAATTCAGGAAAGGAGAGGAGTGTCAAATCATTCTCAGTTGTGCTAGTCATCCATGAATTGTAGACATAATGCATTGAAATTGTGGTATGCAGAAGGCGTCCCTTAATGTTGAACACCAAAGGTAACATGCAGGTGTCCCTTAATGATAAACACCAAAGGTAACATGCAGGTGTCCCTTAATGTTAAACACCAAAGGTAACATACAGGTGTCCCTTAAAGTTAAACACCAAAGGTAACATGCAGGTGTCCCTTAATGATAAACACCAAAGGTAACATGCAGGTGTCCCTTAATGTTAAACACCAAAGGTAACATACAGGTGTCCCTTAAAGTTAAACACCAAAGGTAACATGCAGGTGTCCCTTAATGATAAACACCAAAGGTAACATGAATCCCAAGGTCAAGAGGTTATACAAAATAAATGCTAGCATTGGGGTGATGACTTGAGTGCTATTTGGGCTGGGACTTTGGCAGTCTACCTGGTGATAGTACTGTGCAAAGGCTTTGTAGAGATTTTGTTCAGTTTACTATGATCTGATTCCTAGACCTCACAGACCCACCAAAGAAAATGTTAGTGTTGAAGATGATAAGACAAGGACTAACAGACTTGGGATTTTGATATGAACCCTGATGATGACTGTCTATAAGAGCTGGGTTTGGACGTCACAGTCCTCTGATTCAGCCAAATAGTCTTGCAGATGACATGTTGCAAAAATAAATTTTCAAGCACTTTGAACATTGCTCTGCTGTTCAGAAGCCTTTCTTACCAAAGTATACACCAAGCAGGGTATGTTCCATTCAGACATCTGGAAACGTGATTTTTTTTGTACAGTCGCACCAGAGTAAACAACAGTTAAGACCAGGAATCTGTTTAATATTTTAGGTTTGTATAGTATTTTTCCACAAGAAACCAAAAGGCATGCAAATTAAAGGTTGCGTGGACAATAATTTCATGGTCAAAAGTGCCCAACCTTTAACCCTTCCCCCCCTTATATTAAGACTGAGTCAGCAGCTTTCCTGCCCAACCCATGCCAAGGAAAGCTGTGGACCTGGGTCATGTTGTCTTGACAGGTTTCATCTTTGATTCTCAGTCAAATTGTTTTTCATTGCTGTTGAAATCAGTTGAAAACGCTGAAGCAGACGACATTTGACCACCAGCCGGTTTAAGGGGGAAAGGGTTAAACTTTGAGAAGTGTGCCACATCTTGGCTATTGGTCGTTTTCAACCTTGGAGACCATTACCACACAAATAAGACGGAAGAATTAAACTCCTCCCCCTCTCCCTGACACCCCCCCCCCCAAAAAAACCCCCAGCATTGTGAATAACTGAATTGAATATACATTTAATGTTATTGACATAAACACTGTGTACAAAGGTATGACTGTGTACAGAGAGGAGAGAAAAACTAAAAGTCAAAGTGACATATAGCATAACCTGATTTATTGAAAATGGAACCGGTTTGTGTCATTTTCAGGTGCACAGCTGGTCGGAGATCTAAAAACCAGTGCATAACTATACATCATCAATTCATAGTTTTTACGGACGGGGCCCGATGCATAGAGAGTTGACATTGTGTGTATCGTTATCTCGATCAGTGATTTAGTTGAAGTGCTGGCAGCTATTCGTGTTTGCCTTTTTGACAGGTGATTAACCCCTTCACTGCCATCTGCAACTGAAGTCCAAGTAATTAGATGAACTCTGAATTATTAAATGGACGCTGTATTAATATTTCTCTGGTAAAAGGGCCTTACTACCACTGTACCTGTAGTCTCACAGAATATAATGGTCTAGGTCAACACCTTTCCTTGGCACACTTCAGGTGCGTTGCGTCTGAAGCGTGCCGAGGAAATCTGTTGACTAAGTGCAAACTTGGCGCTGCAAGAGTGAAAGTAAACTAAATCTGATATCCGTTGTTGAGAGTTTATGTGGAAAAGCCACAGTCAATATGTGGACACATGTAGTGGAGAAGTACAGAATTTACTTTCGAGTGAGATTCCCTGAATATAACTAAATATGGCTAAAATGTATATCAGCAGATAAAAAATAAACATATAAAAATGTCATGATTTCTTAGAGTGTGAGAAAGGCAGCATTGAGGGCGTCATTTCCTTGTGGTATTTTCCCCTGTGGTTTTATGTGGAGCCAAAGAGAAAAATTTATGATTATCTTTTCTTTTTTTTTTTTTTTTGAGTGGGTGGGGATGGGAGTGGGTGTGTGTGTTTGGGGAGGGGGGGGGCAGAGTAGCCCAGGTCATGAATCTAGGTATGAAAGCAAATGCTATGATAGTATCATTAAGACCAAATTTTAAAAGGAAAATGTTTCTGGTCACCTGACCTACCTGTGAAAAAATCCCTGACCTCATATTTTCACAGAGGTGGAAAGTTAGAGACAAAACTATTGTCTTATTTTACCCCTCAGTGCATGAACAAATTGGAAATTTACAGTGCAAAGCAAGTGAAAGTATGGTAAAAATCCAGTAAAATTGAATGAAAAAATAGAAGTGCGAACTGACCTACCAGGAAATATTCATGCATATGTTTTGTGACCACGGAACGGCCAGGTCTCGAAGCAACCAGCAACCTTCGGCACCAATCACCTAGGCGAAAATGGAAAACGCACATACCAACTGGACCAAATCTCCATTCCCAAAAAGAATGGTTCAATGGAGGCAGGTATGCATGAATGCCATGAGCGACATGGCCCAGTTCATTGACTTGTATTTATTCCAGTACAAATGAAGTACTGTGCTTGCAGTTGTCCCAGATCGGGGACTGTATATGGAAGTCCACCAGCATCAAAGGAGCATCGAAAATTCATGTTTTGTGACCACGGAACGGGTGGGTCTTGCACCGGCAGCCTTCGGCACCAATCACTTGGCCGAAAATGGGAAACACACATACCAACTGTACCAAATCCCCATTCCCAAAACAGCATTGAGCAGGGAACAGGTATTTTTGTTGGGTCTAAACTGTGGGGAAAGATATAGCTGTACAACAGCTGGCACGTGTCATCATGGTGGTCACAAGCAAAAAGGAGATGCAGACATGAAAAGTTGCTTGCCTTGTTCACATTAAATGTAGCCAACTGATCTGGATAAAAGCTGCACATATAGAGAGGTAATAGATTAAAAAAAAAAAAGACTGTTGACAGTCAACTATCAACTTGTCTATAGGAGAAGTGACAAAATTTTCACTTATCCTCCGTCTTAATATCACCTAAGTTTGGTTTTAAAAAAGCACGTTTTATGGAAATCATTACGTCATACAGTGGGTTTATGTGTCAGTTATGCCAACAAAATTGGAAATTGAACGAATTTCGAATTTAGCCAATAAAAAATGCTTGTCCATGGGGCAAGTGAAATTTGAAAGTCACTTGTCCTCAAAAGGATATCACTTGTCTTGGATAATAGGATCGTAGGAATTTGTTTAGTCTGCCTCTTAAACTGGCTGTAGCCAAGGGATGGTCAAATGTCTCTGCTGCAGGGTTTTCAACTGATTTCAACAATACTGAAAAACAGTTTGACTGAGAATTGTAGATGAGACCTATCAAGATCACATGCCAAGGAAAGCTGTTGACTCAGTCTTAATTCAAGGGGGGAAAGGGTTAATACAGTGGTACTGGGGGCCTGCTATTTATGACCACCCTTGCTGCTAGCAGAGAGTGGCCATATATATCTAAAGTGGTCTTAAAGTGAAACAAATGTGACATAGTGTCTTTAAAGACATGTTGAAACACGTACGTGGCCTTTATACATGTGGCAGATACTGTTGTAATCCCGTAGGGTAGTACAATCATATGTCTTTCGCGAGATGGCACATGCAAGATCAAATCCAGAAGTGATGTTGTGCACTGGGTGGTTTGTATAGCGGTACATGTATTGCAATAGGGTAAAAGATGACTTTTGGGACTTAATAATTGTGGTCCCTGAGAGATACTGGGCTTTATCAGTTGGTCAATCACAAGGACCAACGCTCTGCAGAAGTCCCTGTCATGTGAGACTTGTGTCCTGAGAGACCACCCTCTCACGAGAGACTGCTTTAGAGTTTTCTGAGTCTTATACTTTCCATAATAAGGTACCTGTCACGAGAGACCACATAACTTTTTACGACAACTTTTTGTTGCAACAGGGGTAGGCCCAAGTGCCAGGGACTTCTGTCTTACGTTGTGTTCACACAACTTTAATTTTATTTTCAGGATTGTCATTCGCATTTTAGCTCATCCGAAAGACATCCAAAATGTGGTGTTCAGACTGTTCACATGACTTCTGAAAGAAATGCACCTGGATCGTTCACACTGTAAGGTTTAACTTTTAAATTCTTATCGGATTGCGGAAAAATCTTAGCTAGTCTGAACGCTACTTTCGCAAGTCTTATGAATAAAGTGTAAATTTTAACAGTGTGAACGGGGCTGCATTTTTTAAACTGCCTGAAGCATCGCTGTGTAGACTAGCCTTGTCCCTCATCCCCTTGAGGTTTTAAAACTGGGATGATGTCACTTCGATTTCACACACAAAAATCGAAAGTCCATCAAGGGGTGTGACAGAAATATTATCTACGAGAGTTGTTTTTCAACACAACAGGAAAATATGTCTCAATCCCGATTTCCAATGAACCACATTGTGGAATTAGGTGCTGTAGTTGATGTGCTGTGTGAGTGGACACCAGTGCGCCTGCTTTGATCTATACGAGATGGATGCTGCACACACAGTCTTGATGATGCTGTGAAAAGGAAACCTAACCTGCAGCCAAATTGTTTCACCATTGATCGGAGCCGAGCTGAGACCATTACGAGTGGGGATGTAGTAGGGCAGAGTTTCGGGTCTGAGGAGATGATACTTGTTGGGAGTGGGAAGTTGTGTGCGGTAGACACTCCGATAGGCAAAATTACACCAGTTCATTACCAGTGAGGCAAAAGTTGATTGGGATTTTGGAGAGAATGGCATGATCGTGTCTGATCTAATGTGAAGGTGACCGGCTGTGGCCACAGCTACACAGCCACACCCCGGGTGCCCTACCTCACGATAAGTGCCCCTTCCGTGGTGGATTCTACACCTGAACACATCCACTCACCACTCGAGGCATGGCTTGCTGGTTGAGTATTACAATATGTAGAAAGTATTATTGTCAGGTCACTTTGAAAAAGATTAACCCCCTTCGTGTTTAAACTGGCTGGAGTGCTGGAATGTAGAGTGTCTGCTTTGAGGCGGTGATCACTGGTTGTTATGATTCTAAAATCAGTGTAAGGAAGAAAAGGTACAGAGAGAATTGTATGCAGATAGTTCACGAGAGTATTAGCAATGTGCTTTGGCTTGTCTTGTGTAACGCAGAACAGAAATACTTGACTGTACAGTATCGTTAACCCCTTGACAACCAAGAGTTAAAACTTTGTTTCAAAGGGTCAAGTCTGCTAAATCGAAACATTAATGAAGATTTCGCGTGTGTACGTGAGTACCTTGAGGTGCGCCCCAGGTTGAGGGTGGGTGTAAAAAGTATCGTTGATGTTTAACTGGCTGGGTGAGAACCTGTCTTGCCCACGTCCCCGTGGCATGTGGAGATGGGAATGAAATGCTGGTATGTTCTTTGGACTCCCACTCAGCCATTCCTGAACAGCAGCACGATCTCGCACAAGTGAGGCAGTATGAAATAACAATGAATGTGACTGCAAACATAAAGGATTTCTCCCTCTAGCCTGGTCCTGGCACAAATCAAGCTATTTATATCAGTCCTTATCAACTGCCGAGCAAAAATCTCCACTTTGTTGTCGTCTCGGCTCCCATGCTGGAGTGATTCCTTCACCTCGTGCTTTGGTGAGCAGACTTCCCTTTGGTTGCGTACTGGACTGGTGAACGCTGGTGGTGGCCTTTGCTGTCAGTGGCTTTTGCATTGCCCGGCAAGTCATGCCACTGCCATGGCAGTTACAGGGTGACTTGCTTGCCAGGCAGTGCAAAAACCACTTCATTTAAACCAGACATGTTGGTATTTGAATAAAAGAAGAAATTAAAGATGTAACGTCCTGTTTAATTGTAGTTAACAATTAGAAGATCGGGAGCAGTTGTTAAAGAGTTAATGTTTTTGTTGCTTTCACAGAAGGAGCTGCAGTAAGGAGAGAAGACACTGTATATGCATTGAAAGCAACCGCAAAGGAATTTAGTTTTCCCCACATGAAAGTGGTGACTTTTTTTCTCAGTTGCCATAACCACAGTCTCCACAACAAGAAACTAGTTTATGGTTTCATTCCTTACAGCTAGTTCCTTTAGATGTCTGTAATACACATGAATGTACGAATGTCAGTTGTAAAAGAAATCTCTGTGGTTTTGTCACATGTTACTGAGGTCTGTAACCTGTAGGAACAAAGTAAAAAAAATAATAGTTTTGAAATTGAACTTAATACTCAATGTTATGGTTTCTTTTTTTCTTTCTTTTCTTTATAGGTAAGTGGCACGAGACACGACATCCTTTTATCTGGCAGAACGAGTGTGTGTAGCTGCGTATTGACGACTGGCCGTTCCTGATACTCACAATTCAGAGAGTGATGTGCCATTGACGTCCCACAGTGGTGCATCCTCTGAGAAATCTGTCTGGCGAGGACCGCTTGGGTTTGAAGTCAGTAGAATACTACTGTGAACACACATTTTGTACCACAAATTTCATAAGTGTGTAAGAAATACTAGTCCCCCCCCCCCCCCCATGCATGCCAAAATCCTCAAAAAACAAAATACTACCGTTTTTTGTTTAAATCCAGCAATAATGTTCCAAACGTAGGTCTATCGTTGAGACTTACTTAAAATGAAATTGACTAAGGACCCTAGTTTGTCCAGTCCATGTAACCTGCACTGTGACTCATTTTTATTAGTTCGGTGACATTAGCCTCTGTTGCTAAAGTTGATTGTACCAAAAACACACAATAAATCAATAAGTATTGTATTGTAACAACTATTGGGTATTCTGTTAATATGTAACGGCGATTTTGCAAAATTGTGTATGTGCAAAGAATATGAGTGACACTTAAGTTTCCAAAATAAATACGGGTACAGTAACTGCTCTTGGTCAGACATCCATTGAAACACCACTTCTAGCAGGCCTGTGGGGATGGTCTCACAGAAGATTCACTGGGCAGTGAAATGTATGGTAAAAGACTGCCAGTCATGTAAGAGCTATTAAAGTAACCACCAAGGGGTCACCAAAACAGTGTCCAAGGGATAACTATGTGAGCCACCCAGCTTCACTAAATTTGCACAGGAGACAGTAACTTAAATACCAAGGGGCTGCTAAATTTGGGTTTGCTTTTAAACGAAAAAAGTGCTTTTATCGGTTGGACTGACTCGTAACTACCTGTACTAATATTGCATCCTGAATACATGGTCTTCAAAGATGGGCAGTCTCTCAGCCGGATGGTCTGTCAAAGTCTTCAGGGGCAACTAGGATGCTTTCTTGTATGAGAGGAAGTCCAAGGCAAAGTTTTAGGTAGGTCTGCAAGCAGGCAAATATTTCATACTGATTCATAGCCAAGGCTATGTGTAGTGTAGTCAACATGTTTAAATACTGTAGTATCCCTTAATGTGAACACTTCTTGTATTATCCCTTGTGAGAACCCCTTGTATTAGCCCCTTTACGTACCCCTTATATTAACCCTTTTAAATGCCCATTGTATTAGTCCATTCAAGCACCTCATATTATCCTTTTTAGGGCAGCAAAATTTTCAGCAAATGTTGGCTAATACTGGCAAACACTGAGGCTCAAAGGCTGAACTGGATTTCAGTGTTGGCCAGCATTGGTCAGCATTAGCTAGCATATGTAATGTTGGCTAATGATATAAAATGCTGGATAATATCCTGAAACGTCCAAACTCATGTTTGAAAGCTGAGATAAGTTACTCATGTAGGATGGGAGTGTGTTACCCACCATTGGGCACACTGTGACCTTGACCTTGGACACCCCCATAAAGTTTTTAGTGTTTGTCCAGTCTACATTACCTGTGCTGTGGCTCATCATTTTTTCAGACAGCAATTTGTCTCGTTTCCCTGTCCTTCCACAATTTGCTATCTTCTCTGTGGGGTGGGGGGGGGGGGTGGTGATGCAATACTGGATTTTTTTTCCAATTCCAAAATTCTCAAATAATAAATACTACCGATTTCCGTTTTGATGCGGCAATAATGTTCCAAACATAGGTCTGCAGACGAGACTTACTTAAAATGAAATCTACTAAGTACCCTGGATGCTTTAACGAGATATTATGGTATAACATGGCATTAGCGTTTGGCAGAGAATCAAATACATATAGAATTAAGAGATTTGTCCTGAGTAGCATTTAAGTTAACCATCCTTATGCAATTGATGAGTGCCCATGTTCAACCCATCCTGCACATCAACTTTCTGATCAAACCAATGAGAGTCACTTTGCCAACATATATATGTTCAGGATTTGTACTTAATTTGAACTCAGCCTTCTTGTAGATAGAGCGCGTCTTTAACTCTCATTTTTCATCATAAAGACTGACTGTAAGAAAAAAACTCGGGCTTTTTTCAACAAGTTTGAAACTGTTTGAAGTGTAAATCTGAGAAAAAATCATTCCCTAAATAGACTCTGTGTATCTGGATTGAATACATATAGCTGATTGTGACAGGATTCTAAAAGTTGAAACAATAGAAATAAGCAAGCGTCAATCTCGTAACTGATGCATATGTTTCCTGTATGATCTCCTGCTGATGTCTGCTTTGGTGTTTTTGCATTAATTTTGGCTTCAGTACAAAATGTTTTAAATGAGAATTATAGAGGAAGCCTGGAAGATGACGATTGATGGGGACCCCCCCCCTCCAGTCCTGTACACCCAGTGGGTACCAAGCTATTGACTCAGACTTACTGCAACGAGAAAGGGTTAATTTTAGGGGAATTTTGAGGTTGGAGTAAGTTATACAGATAATTATGGTTTACGTAAAGGCATACTTAAATTATGTGTGGGCAAAAAGAAGGATTAGAGGTCTAATTATGAAGCATTAAGCCTGTATGGGTCTGTACTCAGGCAGCTAGAGACTTGTAAGTCATCAGTGATCTCCGTAAGCTGGGCAGCTGAGTTGGTATATTTACACTGTGGGCTGCAGTAATCCTATGTTCCCCGGTGCAGCTGTTGCTTATGGTTATACTGTGGCCAGGTCTGATACTGACAACTGAATATTGAAAATTGATACCACATGGATTTGTTTTTGGTGCCGTATTGCATATTCGGTGTTTTTCTGTGTTCTGCTGAGATTAACATAAAATGAAACAAACAAACTAACCCTCAAAGTGCTGATTTAAGATTGAGTCAACAGCTTTCCTCGGGACACTTTGTGCGCAATGCGCGCAAAGTGTGCGGAGGAAAGCTGTTGACTAAGACTACTTTTTGCTTCAGACAAGACTTGCTGGTATTTGAATGAAAGGTATCTTCATGAGGAATTTGACTCTTTTACCCATTTTATGTTTAATGGTAATGAGACAGCAACTATAGCAGTGATTAGCACTTTAAAGGTTAAGTAAATAATGAACAAACAAACAAACAAATAAATAAATAAGTTAAATAGAGATAGATAGATAAACAGACAGACAGACAAATGGATCGAGAGACTGACAGACCACCCCCAAGTCATTTGCATTTTGTTCTGAATTTTATGTCAATATGTCGAGATATTACTTGAAAAACAAACAAAAAATATAATGGACACAAACCACATAAAAGAGTGAGTCTGCATCTTTTCTCAGCAAAAGTATTCAACAACTTACCATGAATGGATTGAGGAAAGCTATTGACTTATTGACTAAATTTGAACAGATTTTCTTTGAAAGTTGCTACATTTGTTGTTTGAATTAAGGCACCTAGTGTAATGTAACTAATAAAAAGGAGTTGCCGATAGTGAAATTTGTGGCTTTTTCTTGACCAGTTTGTATTGGGGTCCAGTTGATAGTTTAATGGATATTGAGTGAACAGCTTTCCTGTGTGTATTGTGTGCACTCTGTGTGTATTGTGCGTACTCTGTGTGTATTGTGTCCAGACTGAGCAGCTGTTGACTAATAGCTTATTATTCTTGATAGTGAAAAGAAGCCGATAACATTTGCAACATCGGCAGCTCGATGTTATTATTAATGGGAAACAGTTGCATACAGATATGTCAGGTTATGTCCATGTTCCTCAGGGTTTAAGAAGCTGGTATTGGCAGAAGGGTAGGGTCAAGGTCATGTCAGCCGTGGGCCACTCTGTCAGTGTTGTTTGTTTATATGACTGGCCCACTGCCATTGATGGTTAACTCGAAACCCCATAATGCACTGCTCCTGGTGGAGGTCTGTCAAAAGCCAGGGCAGGGTGGCCATCTTCTTCCAGGGTCGGGGTTATGGACAACCTGGTTCAGTATCTAGTCAGGAACATTGGACTTAAACCCTTTCCTGGATAGAACAAGACTGAGTCAATAATTTCCCTTGTCCGTGTGGCATGTTAAATGCTTTTTAACCCTTTGCCCATTGGCGCAGGAGTTGAGTTTGCGAACCTGAATTCTGAGATTAAGACAAGTGCTGGTAAATGAGGAGAGGCAAAGCTAGTTTTAGTTAGTAAATATGAGTGAGACAAAACAAATATAATCTGGTCAATATGAGTGCGAGATAAAACGAATTGTGTAAATCAGTAAACAGGAGTGCGAGACAAGAGAATTAAGATAGTAAATATGAGCTTGAGACTCAACAAACAGGAGATACTAAGCCTGAGTGTGAGGATAGATAATATAAGTTTGTAAAATTAATGTTAGTGTGAGACAAGTAGAATTTTAAGTGTGAGACAAAGGCAAGTACAAGAGCTAATCATGTCTAAAGTTGATCTACTTAAGTCAGGCAAGTCTGAATTATCATTAGGATCCCAGGTTCGTATTCCTCATAAAAAGACCTTTCATTCAACTACCAGTGTGCCTATAGTTTTAGAGAGAATACTTCAGGTCAACAGCTTTTCGCAGCGCACATTGGGCACATTGCGTCTAATGCATGCCAAGAAAATCTGTTGACTCAGTCCAAAATTTGACACTGAAAGAATTCAATAAACCTGAGTTTATGGACAGGTTAAGTTGACAGGCCAAAGTGTAAGAGACAAGTGAAAGTTGGAGGGCAATGTTGTGATATAACAGTCAAGAATAAGTTAGCGGACATTAGTGTGAGAGAAGGGTCAAGAGTAAGTTGACAGACAATAGTGTAAGACAAGGGTCAGGAGAGTTGGCAGGCAATACTGTGAGACAACGGTCAAGAGTAAGTTGGCAGACATTAGTATGAGACACGGGTCAAGAGTAAGTTTGCACACATTAGTGTGAGACACGGGTCAAGAGTAAATTGGCAGACATTAGTGTGAGACACGGGTCAAGAGTAAGTTGGCCGACATTAGTGTGAGACACGGGTCAACAGTTAGTTGGCAGACATTAGTGTGAGACAAGGGTCAAGAGTAAGTTGGTGGGCATGGATGTGAGACAGCAGCGTGCGACACGGGTGAAGAGTAAGTTGGCAGGCCTGAATATGAGACAAAAGCCAGTAAACCTGTCAGTTGGCAGGCCCCGTTGTGACAGTCTCTTCTGTGTGAGATGACTGTCCTCAGGGAACCCGACACAAGTGTCCGTAATGGCAGACCAGAGTAGGCATGACTCACTCAGGAGAGCTTCACAGCTTGAAGGCTAAGTAGTCCATGCGACGAAGGATCCAAGAGAAGATGTCGGGGGGGGGGGGGGGGAATAGAGACCAGTTGAGCTGCACGAGAGTCCGGAGGGATAGGATCCGTCTGAGTAAACAGTGGCAAGTGGCTGTGAGTCGTCTATGATGTATGGTTGATAATGTGGATGATCAAACGTTAACGCTGCCAGGGAAGGCTAGCTAACCCACAGACCCTCTTGTGGCGGTGCTTGTGGCCCGGTTTTACCGCTGCCCATTAGTTCTACCTGTGACAGACGCTTGTGTTCACTGCCAGTCATCAAATTAAATCAGAGCATTTGAAGTTTTTTTTTTTTTTATATTTTTGGGACTGGATTAATTGCAAACTGCGACACTTGAAGCCACTTGAGGGGAAAAATTGAATTGAGGGGAACTTGGTCAGGAGTTTGATATTTGGTTGGCGTGTTGAATATGATGCACAAGCATGCATTGTGTCCAGCATTGTGATTAAAGACGGGAGGATTTTGTGTACCTTCCAAAATCCAAAAATCGACTTTTTTTTTTATTTGACCAAGAATTGCATCAAGGCATGTCTGTGTATAGATTTACGAGCATTGGTGTTTGCTTGAATATGCATGCGTACGCACATGCATGCACGAGGACTCCGTAGCTTCTCTGCTGTCAAACCATGATGGCTTGTACTCTTAAATGGAAATTATTGGTAGATCAGAGATTGAACAGACTGGCTTGACTGTGATTACCCCAGATTGGGCTTCCACAGAGTTAGACCATTTGACGTCTCTCTGTTATGTTGGAGAAATGTGCAAGATTAAAAAGGGTTAATTTCAGATATCATGTGTGCCAAATAGTTAGGCATTTGAGAGAACGTAGTTTATATAAAAGTCAAACTTTTGACAAAATGTGCCTAGGTGAAAGGCAGACAAGAACCCCAAGGTGAGGAGATGTGGTATGTTAACGTAAAATGGATAGAGGCAGTTTGCTCAGCTGCGATCAATGCTTAGGTTTGAAAAAAAAAAATCAAAATTGGCCAATGAATATGGAACAGGAATAATCTTGTGTTCAGATGGAATAGCTGTGTAGACATCTGCAGTTTTCATCGAGTAAGCGGCAGAGTGGATGATCTGGCTTGATGTGCCCCCCACGACCACAAAATAGACTTCCATGCAATCAAATGGGCCCTCTGGATTTTGAATGATCATTAAAATTAATTTTATTGAAAATTTGCTGACCACGGTTCAGGATGTGTGATAAGCAAAGCCCGAGTCATTGTGGTGTAAGTAAACATGAGGAGTGTGTCACGGTGTCCTGGGGGCTCTATTATCAATGTACTTATGTGATCGGTGACATCCGTCCGTGATTTATTCTGTACTTGCACTTCTATTACTTTGAAAATTACTGGAATATACACCACAGATAGTCAGGTGGACCACGCTGGGCTGGTGCTGTCTGATGGGATATCTGTTGTACTACTTTCCAAATCCATGTCGCTCGCATGCCACTTCAACATTACATGAGGCTACAAACTGCCTCAGTTCTTGCCTCTTTTCTGGTGCAGTTTCAATGGGAAAGCTGCCATAATCATCCCAAACTGTGTCATACCATCACTAGGATACAACTATTTGTGAGTATGGCCTCTTGTCACATAGATGAGTGGATATTTTACGGTATATCGCAGGCTGTCATTCCCGTAATCCGGTGGTGACACTGTTTTGTTCTTGCTTGCTTTTGTCTGCAAGACCTAATTATTTTGGCTGTCAAGGAAAATTCCTGTGCCAAATATAGGTCTGCCTTTTGTTCCTGACCAAAACTTGTTTTCTTGAACAACTGTTGCTTTTCAGGTGAGCAGCAGTAGAAAAGAAAAATGTTTTCCTGACATTCTTCAAGTACAGAATAAAAGGAAGCCACCAGTGTCGCCAGTCCTAATCATCTGATAGACCTTCATCCAACATGTAGCACCCAGGTCTGGGGCTTGGGTCATAACTCAGGTCTGTCTGGTGCCTGGACTGATGACTGGGGTAGTTTTATTGCTGTGTTTAGCCCTCTCCTGCTCAAATTGCTCAAAAAATGTCCAAATGTACATTGTCACCTGATTATGTGGCCCTTCTGCTAGAGGAGGGGCATATAGTAATCACTTTTTTCCGTCCGTCTGTCCATTCGGCCGTCTGATATTCGTGTACGGGCTATGATTTACTGGTCCTTCAACTTAGATTAATGAAACTGTACACGCAGGTGCATCTGAACATAAGGGTGTGTCATGTACCAAAAATAGGTCACTAGGTCAAGTATCTGGGTCACTGATATATCCATATAAATTTGTGTCGGCTGTAATTCCTTTACTATTTAACTTAGATTCATGAAATGCCACACACGCATATATCTTGACCTAAAGGTTTGTCATGAAACAAAACTAGGTCAAATAGCTGGGTCATAGTGATTCAACCGTGTAAAACCACAGTACACTTCATGTTTGGGCTGTAATTCTGTTGTCCTTTGACTTAGAATCATGAAACTTTACACACCTGTGTATCTGGACACAAGGGTGTGTCATGCATCAAAGTAGGTCACTAGGTCAAGTATCTGGGTCACGATGATAGCCTATTTTTGTGAACTACAGTGGTTCCAAACTGAGACCTGTGATTAGCAAGGCTATAAATGAGGTGAGGAGGGCATGGGCCCAGCAATTTTGATTGCATTTTAATTTATTATTGTGACTTAAATGTGGTGTGAATGGAAAACATTTTACTGAGAAATGCTAATTTTCTGGGAAAGGGTTAATGGCTGAAGTCAAACAGGCCCACTGTCTTATCCCACCTTTGTGCCCCGCCCCCTTACCCCGTCTCCCTTAAACTGCCCAAAACCAGCTGGAGATAAAATGGCATCAGCATCAATCACCATTAATTTAGTGTTCACAAAAAACAGTTTGGATGAGAATTGCACACGAAGTGTATCAGGAGAGCCTACCCATAGGTCAACAGCTTTCCTTGGGCTTTGGTGTCCAACCGATCCTGAGCTGTTCACTCAGTTTTAATTCAAGAGAGTATGGGTTATACACCCCACCCACCTTGAAGTGTTGCGGAAATCTGAAAAAAAAAAATGAAATTTAAGCTGAGTGAGGCAGTGGTCACCCTGTTATAAGACCACACCAAGTGCACCAGAAATGTTGCTGTAAAGGCGGGGTGGATGCTGTTTGGGATTGACATGAGAACACCATACTTGCTGCATGGAGAAGTGGCCTCCGCAGAGTGGTGTCCGATCCTTAGGGGCTCTCATATGATGGGGGATCACTGTAATTTTCAGTGGTGTTATTGACAGTTATGAAAATAGTGGTCACTGATAGCAGTTCAATGTACACAGACACACGATGTGCCTGAAGTGGCTGCTGGCACAAAGCAGCAAACCATATGAAGGCCTGATGGATTAACTCTTTCAGTGCCACATTTTGGACTGAGTCAACAGCTTTTCTCGGCATGTATTGGGCACAATGCATGCCGAGAAAAGTTGTTGACATGGGATAATCTCTCTGGAACTATAGGCGTACTGGTACTTGAATGACAGGTCTTTTTATGAGGAATATGAATCTTGGATCCTTATGATTATTCAGACTAGTCTGACTTTAGTAGACCAGCTTTAGTCATGATTGGAACTGAAAGAGTTAAGTTTTCAACAAGAAAATTCACCAGAGCTTGTAGGAGTGGAAATCAGCACTGCTTATATAGCATGCAGTAATATTACTAACAGATGCTACAGAAACACCATGCAAGAAGTACATTGTAGGTAACATGGCATGCCTGGACAACCAGTCCAAGTAGACTTCTAGAAAGATATGTTAATCTGATGTTTAACTCATTCCATACCAGTCCCTGATTTTTCTGGATATTTACCTAGATTTAAGACAACAATTGCATATTTAAATTCTCCATGCGAAGAGCTTTCTTTCAAGTACCAACATGCCTATAGTCCTAAGTCAGTGGTTCTGGCACTGCCTGGCAAGTCATGCTGCAGCTGCCGCAAGGGCAGTTGCAGCATGACTTGCCAGGCAGTGCCAGAACCACTGACCAAGGCCTGTGACTATAGTATGGAATGAGTTAAAAACCCCAACTAGGTCATGTGAATTAGCTAACAAATTATGGTTACCAACTGGGAGGGTTGCGCAGATGACAACTCGTCTTGGGAAAATGTGAGTGAGGAAGCCAATACTCCTGGGGTTTGTTCAAAGAAATAAAGCATTGAAAGACTCTCCGAAAATGGTCCGCAACTCTCGATTTTTTTTTCCACCGAGTTCCTGGCGACAGTACATATGGGAAGGACTGACAGAGAGTTATGGTATACAAGTAGACAACTAAAAGTTGTCATTATAAGACTCGACAAGTCTCGGGCTGTCTAGGTACCCATAACGTTGAGACGCGATAGTTGTGTTGTGCATAGTTAACTGGTCCAGTGTTTCTCTCTGTAGCCTCTGAATGTTCAGAAATCGCATGGTTTTATGGTGAGCCCGTCCCAGAATGACAAGACAGGGCGTCTACTGCAAATTTGACAGTTCATAATTTACCAATTTTGGAAGTTTGAAGTGGGGGAGAATGGTAAAGAACATCACAGTCACTTTCATATATCCCTAGTATTTACAAATCAAATCACACTTGTGTCCTTGTAATCATTAAAAACAGACACCACCCCCCCCCCCAACGAAAAAAAAAGAAGAAAGCTAAATGTACTATTCGGTCATCTTATATTTATATTTATAAGTATGACTTTACATTGTCTCAGTTTACTACTTGACGTTTAAATGCCAAGGTGTAGCCGTGGGTGGTAGTTGGTCTACGTCCTTATTCTCGATATAAAAGACTGTTCACTGATTGTCTTCATTGGTTTGTTCTGCCTGCTCACCACAGCACTGACAGACGAGAAGACAGACAAAGGTTGTTACGCTTGAGACTTTAACCCTTTCCCCCTTGAATTAAGACTGGGTCAACAGCTTTCCTCGTCATGGGTTGGTTAGTGCCCAACCCATGCCGAGGAAAGCTGTTGACCTGGGGCATGTTGTCTTGACAGGTCTCATCTTCAATTCTCAGTCAAGTTGTTTTTCATTGCTGTTGAAATCAGTTGAAAATGCTGAAGCAGACGACATTTGACCACCAGCCGGTTTCGGCCGGGTTAAGGAGGAAAGCGTTAAGTGCCAAATTTTGGACCGAGTCAACAGCTTTTCTCTGGAACTGGAGGCATGCTGGCACTTGAACGAAAGGTCTTTTTATGCAGAATGCGAATCTAAGAGCTTAATGATAATTCAGACTAGTTTCACTTTAGTGTATCAACTTTAGATGTGACTGGCACTGAAAGAGTTCAACTAGTCTTATGACAGTGGCGTCATATGAAAACGTTGCTAATTGTAAACAATCGTAGGGTTTTGAACATGTTCAAAGCCGAACAATCTAATGTGATCCACCTCAATTGTGTGTTGTTGTCGACTGTCCCATGATACCAGCAGTATATCCTATGAAGCAGCTGGCATATGATAGCACAGGGGAAATTGCAATGTGAGATGGGCCTCACAAAGGCCTCGTCATGCTGTTCCCTGTGAGTGATCACTTACATGACTGGTTAATGACTCCTGCATGGGTTATACTATGTGGGTATGAATGATAAGGTTTTAATTGTAATCTTTCATTTGATTTGTCACTCACTGGTTTCAAGTCGTAGACAAACCAATGAGGGGCCATGGTGCATTTTGCATGGGGATAACTTTGCAATCACTCGTTTTTGGACTTTCATGTTTTCGCTTGTCACAGCCTCGCGAAAACATGAAAATCCAACAACTCCTGGTCCTGACATTATCCTCAATGGGCCACCCATGCTGGATTCTCTATATGGCCAGAGTATCTCGCTGACAGTAAAACAAGGGGATCTTGTGTCAGAAACGTTATGTACCATTATTACCCCAGAAACCAATGCAGTTGTGTCAGCCAGAGGGCGTGTCAATCTGGAATGAGGCAGTAGCTTTTCCAGAGTTTTAGTTGACCATAAACCCAAAATGACTTGCAGGTCTCAGGTATTTTACGTATATCTGAGAGTTCTGATTGTGGCCAATGGTGCCCGTGTGATTTCAGTGCCTGTGTTCAGACTTATGAAGGTCCATCGTCAAGTTTTGTTCAGAGGAGAAGGATATTAAAGAGGAGAGTGGCGGCGTGTCTTGCCACTGATAGCTGATCACTGGCTGACAGCCCCGTACCTGCGAGCACAGGAAAGTGGGGATATGACAGGAAACTTACAGGCAGGATGCAGGCTCTCAGTGCTGTGTGGCTTCCTGGGTCATCTGGGGTCATCCAGGGTCATCCAGGGTCGGTCTCAAAGGTCTGAAACAAGTCCTCAAACATGGCCCTGTACCCAACAGGTTCAGTGCACAGGAATCATAATATTACATGGGGGAAAAAACGAAAAATATACAAAACTGCATGCAGAAAATTACAGCATTGTTTATGAAGTTCTTATCACAAGATAAGGTTCTATCCAATCAATGAATGCAGCAATATGCTGGGAAGGATTGATATACATATATTATATGTACCAGTTAACAAATCTGGTATACAGTGGGCAAACAGTATGATATAAAGTCTATTGTCTATTAGCAGCATCAAATGCACACAACATTGTATGCATTCTGCATGGGCCACACCTTCAACAGGTAGAAGTGGCTTACCATACCAAAGATAAAATGGATTTTTCGTTAAGAGAAGTGGCGGGCTGTTTGGTTTGTCGAGTAGATCGTACAGTGGTTAAGAACTGCTGTACGCTCTGACATGACACCCCATATCCACATCCAGGACCAAGTATAATACTTCAAGAAAGCACTTGTTAGGAACTATAGGCTCCAGTAATTTTTGTGCCTTCCCTGCAGTGAGTCGGTCACAATGTAATAGTGTCTATATATAGGTGAGCTGGAGAAGGTTCGTCTGTGTTCACTGTGCTCTGAGACTGGAATCTTTTGGCTTTGGATCAAAGTGGCAGACGGCGGGGATTAGATACTCTGAGTTTGCCCATTCTGCCTGAAATTGGTCAAAATTGGCCGAGAGTCGAACGTTTTCTGTTTTCAATATTTTTTGGTCTTGATTTTTGTGCTGAAATAAATAAATACTAGATTAGACCTGCTGAACTTATCCTAATTGTGTTCCCTCCTGGTTTGGTACATCTGCAATTGAGCATGAGTAAAACCACATGTTTTTCCCAAACTGTAAAAAAAAAAAAAAAATGAGAACCTGTTTGCACTGAAGAAAACTTGCACTTTGGTCAGTTACGTGCGTTTACTGTTTTAGTGGTGTGCATTCTGTTCCATGCTTGTCGCTGTTGTAGATAAAACCGTACCTTTGTGTCATGTTTTTCTCACTGTAAAACAAATTACATGTACAGCATTCATATCCAATCTGT
Source organism: Hermodice carunculata (assembly GCA_964020975.1). Taxonomy (NCBI): domain Eukaryota; kingdom Metazoa; phylum Annelida; class Polychaeta; order Eunicida; family Amphinomidae; genus Hermodice; species Hermodice carunculata. Next base: position 86,875,611 of record OZ026621.1, on the reverse strand, counting down.
CCATATTATTGGCCTTGAATACCTGATTGGAAATCAGGAATACCTGATTGGAAATCAGGTTGTTGCCTGGAAGGTCATGCTCTGGCTGCCACTGCATGTTTGTAGTGTGGCATGGTGCCTGTAGGTGGCACCACAGGTAACTTTTACCTCTGGCATCCCTGTGTTGTAGGTGGAGACACCTGGGGGATAAACAAAGCCCTCATTCATTGGTTGAAAATGTCGTGCTGGCACCAAGCAGACAAGCGTATATTACATGCCAGGCAATGCCAAAGCTGTTCATCTTTAGTCACAAATATAAGCTTTTTGGTCAGAAAATGGAATCCTCGGTGGACTGATTCAGCAGTTTCCTTGGCACACCGTGAATATACAAGAGTATGCAATACGCTCTTAGTGCGCCCAGAAAAGCAGGAAATTAATTTGGAGTTCCATCTTTTGTGCAGACAGATTCTGCAAAGCTTGCTGCCAGTTGAGTGTATGGGTTAATTATGTCAGGGATGTGTGGTTCTGTGACATCTGGCTTACAAGTAAAGTCACTTTTCCAGGTTGGACACTACCGTAAGCTCTTAGTAAAGGATATCAATTCCAGTATGTTGAGAAAGAATCGACAAATGATACCAAATATACCACAGATGTGTGTCATATTTAAAAGTTTGATATTGTATTATATGGATGACCTTGTTGTACTTTCTGAAGGTCACAAAGGGAATGCATTTCAGTAAATTTTATTTTTTTGATGGCCATTACATATGTGCCACTACAGGAACATTATACACTTACAGGCAACATTCTTATGTCATATGGAGTCATGGTGGCGCCACTGGTGGTATTAATTGGAACTATTATCACAGGTATAAAAAACACATGAAATTCATTTTTGTGATCATAACATGAGATGGCACTACACAATTTACACAAATTATGCGTGAGGTCAATAGTCAATTTTTGAGTGACCTGACCTATTTTGCAAGGTCATTAAGCACTGGAGTAAAGGGCACTAAACTCTACACATTTAGCAGTAATAAGGCGAACAATACCAAATATACCACAAACATTTATTATATATGGGTAATTGATATTGCACAGTATGGATGACCCTGATCTACTTTCTTAAGGTCACAGAGGGAATGTGTTTCATGAAATCACTATTATGATGATGATGATCATCATCATCATCATCATGTCTCCCCGTGCAACGGGGGGGACATATTGTTTTTGCGTCCGTGTCTTCCGCTTCTTCTTGTTCTTTTGTGAAGATGTTCCTATATAAAACGTTGCTTGGGATTGTAGATGGGTGTCCTTGACATATTTTTCAAGGTCACATGGGCATGTCATGTAAAATCGACGCGGACGCAATAACTCCGCAAGGATTTGACTTAAGAGGTTAAAGTTTTGCATGATTATGTACCATAATATGAACTAGTTTGGGATTATAGATGGGTGACCTTGACGTATTTTCAAGGTCGCATGGCCACTTTTAAAAATCATTGCAGATGCACTCGATAAAGATTTGACTGAAAGAGGTTGATATTTTGTGTGATTATGTTTCTGTGTAAGATTTTTGTAAGACTTTGCTTGTAACTGCAGATGTACAACCTTGACCTATTTTTCAAAGTCACGTGGGCATGTCATGTAAAATTGATGCCGACGCAATAACTCCGCAAGGATTTTACTTAAGAGGGCGAAATTTTAAATGATTTTGTACCATAATATGAACTAGGTTTGGATTGTAGATGGGTGACCTTGACCTATTTTCAAGGTCACGTGGCCACTTTAAAAAAATCATTGCAGATGCACTTGTGAAAGATTTGACTTAAAGAGGTTGACATTTTGTGGTATTATGTTTCTATGTAAGACTTTTGTAAGACCTTGCTTGCAACTGCAGATGTATGACCATATGGCCATATCTTCTAAACTATTAATGCTAGCCCTTTGAATTTTTTATGGTGGGTAGACCTTAGGTAGTAGGTGTGCATAGGCATTGTTTTCTGTGGCTAATTACTTCCATTAATTAATTAATTAACAAAGTTCATTAAGCAAGCTCAAGATACAATACAAATTTTGTCCAGGCCATATCCTTTAAATTATTGAGGCCAGCCCTTTGATTTTTTTATGGTGGGTAGACCTTAGATAGTAGGTGTGCATAGGCATTGTTTTATGTCGCTAATAACTTCCATTAATTAATTAACAAAGTTCATTAAGCAAGCTCAAGATACAATACAAATTTTGTGCGGGCCATATCTTCTAAACTATTAATCCTATCCCTTTGAATTTTTTATGGTTGCTAGACCTTAGGTAGTAGGTGTGCATAGGCATTGTTTTGTGTCGCTAATTACTTTCAATAATTGATTAATTAACAAAGTTCATTAAGCAAGCTCAAAATTTGTCCAGGCCATATTTTCTAAACTATTAATACCAACCCTTTGAAATTTTTGTGGCTAATAGACCTTCGGTAGTAGGTGTGCATAGGCACTGTTTTGCGTGGCTAATTACTTTCATAAATTAATTAATTAATAAAGTTCATTAAGCAAGCCCAAGATACAATACAATTTTGTGTGAAGCATAACTTTGCAACTAAAAGTGGTAACCCTTTAAGATTTTCAGCGTTGGTAGACCAGAGGTAGGAGGTGTGCATGGGCAGAAATTTTTTTGACTATATACTTTCCTTCATTAATATATTAATTAACAAAGTTCATTAAGCAAGCTCAAGATGCAATACATTTTGTCCCATGATTACTGTGGGCGGGGGATATGGCTAGCGTCAGCGGCTACTTGTTCACTTTTTTTTTCACACTGCGAGTCTTGGAAGTTCTTATGTTTGCCTTTCAGAGTGTGTGTGATACTTCTCAACCTTTGCTGCTAGGAACTACGTCTGTTCTATCTACCTGTCTATAGCTTTACTTTGAATGAGAGCCAAGTCCTTCCCTGCAGTGTATCAGTACAGTTATTTTCCGTACTGTGAACTTAATGCTCCCCTGTGTCTCTTATTTCTTGGCTGACCATTATAGGTCTAGACACAGATGCAAGTGCTTGAGTCAATCAGCATCTGAGAGCCACACCAAGTTTAACTCTTTCGTAGGTATCTTCACCATGAAACTGCCTAAAATCCAGTTGATGGTCAAGTGTTGTTTTGATCTAATTTAACCCTTTACCCCATGAATTGAGATAGAGTTTAAAGCTAAGGCAACATCTTTCCTTGGTGTGGGTTGGACACTGAGTACCCAGCCCAGGCCAAGGAAAGATGTTGACCTGAGGCATGTTATTTTGATGTGTTTTATTTACAATTCTCATTTAAATTGTTTTTTTTGTCACTGTAGAAATAAATTGAAAAGGTTGAAGCAAACAACATTTGACTACAGCCAGGTGTGGTCAGTTTTTTGTTTGTTTGTTTGGTATTTTTTTTGGGGGGGGAGGGGCAGTGGGAAACAATTTGAAAGAGACTTATAGATAAGTCATATGAGAATATTATGGCCCAGGTCAACAACTTTCCTTGGCATTAATTAGGTGCTATAGGCTCTACACATCTGGGAAAGAACAAGCAAATTCAATACTTTTAAATAACGAGCAAATGCTGAATATTGCAAAGACAAGATCTGACTTTTAGGTATGACGTCAAACAGACTGAGGGAGGGCGTATGCTGGACATTTTCAATGTTGTAGCCAAATGTCTGTAAACTTCTTGTTTGAATAAGTTAATGGGGGCCAAAATTATCTCATTTGTAGCATCTAGGAAAAAAATAGCAAGGGGTGGGGGTGGGAGGATGGGGAACATGCGAAAGGAACCGTTGCTTAGGGATTGTTCAACATTTTCATCATTTTTGAATTAGCATGGGTGAAAATTCTCCGTTTTAAAACAGAATTCTGTTTTGAGCAAAATTTCTGCAAAAAAAAAATATTAATCAGGATATATTCTAGAACATGCAAATTTAGCAAGACATGACAGCTGAAAATTTTAGAGGGGTGTTTTCTGTTTTGCAAAAAATGTTGGCTTTCACCCATGAATTAGTACTTATAGTGCACAAGGGGGAGGGGGTAAAAGGGGCCGGTACACTTTCACTGAATATGGTAAATGATGGTCAATTTATGGCCTGTTTTATGCAATTTTGCTATGATTTTTTGGGGGGAAAAATCATCATTTTTAAAGTACTAGTTTGTGGGCAAGGGAGGGGGATGAAGAAATTTAGTACATACCCTGAGTACTAATTCAGAAATGATGATCATGTTGAACCATCCCTTAGAAACTTAAAGATGAACTGGTGTTCAGACTCTGATCCACAAATTGTCTCTAGATAGTTAATTGTTGTTAAAATTTCTTGGTCTTGTTACTATATTGTCGCCAGGCCTCATCATTTTCCACGAGTGAGGAGCTGTGGTGGTAGTTGTGTTTTTGCATGGAATTCAAGGATTGTTTTTGTCAATTTTCTTTGTGAGCTTCAGTGATCATTTCCAATCGATTTAAAGTTGGTTAATCACCTGGGAGCAGCTTCACTTCTGTAAAATGATCTGTTCCTCAATAATTAACCTACACTGATATACCGGAAGTACAGTGGTCCCTGTGTTGAGAGGCCACCCCAAGGGCAGGCCAAAAAGTGGCCTCTCAATACAGGTGGCCTTTTATTAGAGGTACAATAACACGGAAAGATAGCAGCAGGGACCTGTCAAAAGTGGTCTTTCAAGCCAGCTGGTGGCCTCTCATTGGAGTGGTCTCTCAAGACAGGGACCACTGCATCAGTGGTTGACTACATAACTTTGACCTTGGAGGTAAATTGGTGCTGACAAATTGGAGAAGCATGCCTGAGAGTGGTAGACATCAGTACAGAAGTTCTGGGAGAATGGCTGAGTGTTGTTTGTTGTGTTGAACGTGTGCATTGCATATTTTATATCAGTCAGCAGCCCCGCTGTTAACTCCTTCTGGTCATGGCTTTCTCACATGTATGTACTGAAATTATTTTGTGAATTTGACATTCAAAGTCCTCGTAAAAAAAAGAGCTTTAATGGAACCAGTCACCTTTAGGTCCTGGTTGCACTACAGATCCCCTCCCCCCCACAGTATCCAACTGTTGCAGGTGGAGACACCTGGGGGATAAGAAAAAGACCTACATAAGTCATTGGTTGAAAATGACATGTGACACAGGAAACAGGTGCTGCCACCTTGCAGAAGAGTATATTTGACCAGCAAGTCCTGCTTCGTGTGCAGTAAGGCTAGGTGAAGCAGAATTCAGCAGTAACCTAGTGTGGCTCGATTTAAACCCTCATTTATGGCAAGCCAAAGTCAGTCTGAGTAAATGGCCTTTCTCACCACCTGGCACATACTTGTCACAGGTTGCTACATAAAACTCTTCATAATGATTGTCAGGTGGTTGCTTTGTTTGTAGAGATAGAGGTTGTGTTTATCTTGAATCCTGCATCAAAGGAGAACATTCAACACTAGAGGCGAAGACCTGGCCAGCTTAATTGATGCCACAGACACTTACACAACATTCTCAGGGTATCATTGGCTTGTCAGCATCTCGCGCATATTTGTGGATTTTTTTCTTTTATTTTTTTACATGATTTTGTTATAATACATATTCTATATTATCTATCTATCTATCTATCTATCTATCTGTCTGTCTGTCTGTCTGTCTGTCTGTCTGTCTGTCTGTCTGTCTGTCTGTCTGTCTACATTCTTTTGCCACAATTTAGGACAACTCATGCATAATATCAGCATAGAGCTCAGAAATTTCACTTGTCGTAAATGAAAGGCTACTTTGGCTTGTCCCGGTGTAAAGTCCCATTTTGGACACTGTACTGAAAACCTGTGCTAAGGTTTACCAGAGATATTTCATTACACAGTTTGCTGCTCCTTTAAGTCCATGACCATTGACCATTGGGAATGACCAAAATAGGGGCATCACCAGGCCACAGTAATTTCTATACCATTTAGTGCATGCATGTAGCATCAGATTGCACCAGAAGTAAGTGGTAACATCGTGCAGTAAAACCTCATTATAATGACACCCTCTGTTCCCTGCAAAATGTGTCCGATAGCAGAATGTGTCAAATAAATGAGTCAAATAGCAACGGAACATTGGCTTCGAGTGCCACAAAACTTGTGTCAGGAAGTCAGCAGGCCATTTATCTGAGTGTTGTGCTAATGAGGTTTCACTGTACTTGGAAGTAGATTACTGGACAAGTCTGCATTTGGAACAGTGCAAAAGCTTTTCAGCTCCAGTTGACCCTTTGCCTTCTGTTTCTATGGCAGTAACTGGGCCAGAAAAGGTCAAAGCTCAAAGAAATGGTGCTGTTTTTTTCAATATGTTTACCTCACAATATTTTCACTATTGTAAAACTGTTTGGTTATAATCATTTAATATATACTGTTCTCTGCATATCCAATAAAAAGTCTATGTTGTAACATGGGGCTTATGATCATCTTTGGTTTAAACATATTTTATTAAAGCAATTGGAAATCAGGCATAGCCTATACAAATTCCTCTTTCAATTTTATCTTGCGAAATATGTTAATAAAGATTCTTTAAGGCGCCGTGCACTGAAAGATCATATATGGCAGTCACATAATTCAGTATGAACTCTGTCGTTGGTCACTCAGGCAGTGTGGGTAACACTGTTATTTGAAGTTCAGCAGTGTGTAAGCAGTGTAAGTTTAATTGCCAGACATTAATTGCCTTGTTGGGTGTGCAACAGTGTGTAAGCTGTTCAAGCTGCCAGACATTAATTGCCCTATTGGGAGTGCAACAGTGTAACAGTGTGTAAGCTGTATAAGTTGCCAGACATTAATTGCCCTGTGCCTGGTGTAACAGTGTGTGAGCTGTATAAGTTGCCAGACATTAATTGCCCTATTGGGAGTGCAACAGTGTAACAGTGTAACAGTGTGTAAGCTGTATAAGTTGCCAGACAGTAATTGCCTTGTGCCTGGTGTAACAGTGTGTGAGCTGCATAAGTTGCCAGACATTAATTGCCCTGTGCCTGGTGTAACAGTGTGTAAGCTGTATAAGTTGCCAGACATTAATTGCCTTGTGCCTGGTGTAACAGTGTGTAAGCTGTGCTCCAGAGGTCTCATATGGTCTTTTTGTAATCTATTTATAACTTATGGTTGATCATAATTTTACCGCCACAGATTTAATCCATGTTTATCTTTTTGCTGAGCAAAGGCCAGAGAGCTCTTGCACTCCCTCGTGCCTTGCTGTCCCTTAATGTATGAACATGATTATCTTCCTAGAAATTTGAACCGAGCTGCAGATAGTTTGATGGACTTATTGGATAAAAAAAATCAAAGACGAGTTTCATAAAATGTAAGAAACCTGTGAATGCTGGTTTCTATGGATTGGTACAAAATTTAGAGAAACTTTAGAGAAACTATTGGGAAGGCAAATTAGCTTGAAACAGTGTGATACTGTGAGTTATTCAGTCGGCTGGAGTGGACGACAGTGGATACTTTACTGGCAGAAAGCTATGTCCCATGAGGTGCTCGCTGTCTGAAATACAGCATTATGAGTGTGCTATATTTTCACTCTCATCCACTCTAAACCATTGAATGGTGATTTTAACCCATTTCTTATCATTAAACACAATAACAGAATATTATGAATAGTGGGGTGGCTAGGCCCAGGTGTCTATTGTAAAGGATATCCTATCATGAATAGTGGGATGGCTAGGCCCAGGTGTCTCTATTGTGAAGGATGTCCTATCATGAATAGTGAGATGGCTAGGCCAAGGTGTCTCTATTGTGGATGATGTCATATTATGAATAGTGGGATGGCTAGGCCTAGGTGTCTCTATTGTGAAAGATGTCGTATTATGAATAGGGGGTTGGCTAGCCCTAGTAATCTCTATTGTGAATGATGTCGTATTATGAATAGGGGGTTGGCTAGGCCTAGGAGTCTCTATTGTGAATGATGTCATATTATGAATAGTGGGATGGCTAGGCCTAGGTGTCTCTATTGTGAAAGATGTCATATTATGAATAGGGGGTTGGCTAGGCCTAGGTGTCTCTATTGTGAATGATGTCGTATTATGAATAGGGGGTTGGCTAGGCCTAGGAGTCTCTATTGTGAATGATGTCATATTATGAATAGTGGGATGGCTAGGCCTAGGTGTCTCTATTGTGAAAGATGTCATATTATGAATAGGGGGTTGGCTAGGCCTAGGTGTCTCTATTGTGAAAGATGTCATATTATGAATAGGGGGTTGGCTAGGCCTAGGTGTCTCTATTGTGAAAGATGTCGTATTATGAATAGGGGGTTGGCTAGCCCTAGTAGTCTCTATTGTGAATGATGTCGTATTATGAATAGGGGGTTGGCTAGGCCTAGGAGTCTCTATTGTGAATGATGTCATATTATGAATAGTGGGATGGCTAGGCCTAGGTGTCTCTATTGTGAAAGATGTCATATTATGAATAGGGGGTTAGCTGGGCCTAGGTGTCTCTATTGTGAAAGATGTCATATTATGAATAGGGGGTTGGCTAGCCCTAGTAGTCTCTATTGTGAATGATGTCGTATTATGAATAGGGGGTTGGCTAGGCCTAGGAGTCTCTATTGTGAATTATGTCATAATATGAATAGTGGGATGGCTAGGCCTAGGTGTCTCTATTGTGAAAGATGTCATATTATGAATAGGGGGTTGGCTAGGCCTAGGTGTCTCTATTGTGAAGAATGTCATATTATGAATAGTGGGATGGCTAGGCCTATAGGTGTCTCTATTGTGAAAGATGTCATATTATGAATAGGGGGTTGGCTAGGCCTAGGTGTCTCTGTTGTGAAGGATGTCATATTATGAATAGTGGGATGGCTAGGCCTATAGGTGTCTCTATTGTGAAAGATGTCATATTATGAATAGGGGGTTGGCTAGGCCTAGGTGTCTCTATTGTGAAGGATGTCGTATTATGAATAGTGGGGTGGCTAGGCCTAGGTGTCTCTGTCGTGAAGGATGCCATGCAAGTTCCATCATTCTCCCAACAAATTTGAGGTATGTCCATGTAAGCCTTCAGCAATCCTGCTGGCCTTTTGTTTGCCTTTACAGCATTTCCTGGCATCAAGTTGCTTGTTTTTGCTTCTCTTTCTCTGTTTCAAAGGTGGACAAAGTGCTGATTTTGTCTGGGTCTGATCCAGCACAGTGCGAGGGTTGTAGCAAATTTGCTCTTTTGTTGGCCACTGAAAGCAGATAAGCAAGGAACTGTGGGATTGAATCATTGCCAAATCAAAGAGTATTCAATAGCAAGCATGAAATGCAGATTGCGTAACATGGGAGCATTGACTACATTGTGCTTTCTATAAACCTCAACCATGGACCCGATATCAGATACAGGGTCCATGCCTCAACCAATGAAAAAACCCACAAGTTGTTCAAAAATAGGATAATAGTGCTGTTTCTAGTTTTATAGAAAATGTGTGATATTTGCGGAGTGTATTGAAATAGATGTATTTGATTATTTGGATCTCTAGTAGGAAGAAGACCTTTGTTGCCAAGTTTACAGAAAATGTGTGGCATGGTGTGGAAGTTACTTAAAGATATGGATGATCTTGACCTACTTTTTACCTTTGGCCCATATAGGCCGGAGGGGTACTGTCGTCACCTACAGGTCTGTCCGTCCGTCAGTCTGTCAGCCTGTACATCTGTCCACACCTTGTTAGCCCGATATTTCCAAAATTACTCAGTTTACAGAGACCAAATGTTTATCACAGGGGACCATTGAGGTGTTTCAGGTGCCTATCGTAAAGTAGGTCACTAGGTCACATTTAGATCACAGTGCTATATTGAAGAAAAAATGGCGTTAACACAATACTTAAAAAAAATTGCATGTAGCTTCATCAATTATTTATGACAGATGGTCCTAAGTATGCCTCAGATACCTATCGAAAACTAGGTCACAATGCTGCATTGAAGAAAAATGGCCGTACCATGATATTGTCAAATATTAAATTACTCATTGTAACTGCACCAATTATTTATGACAGTTGGTCCTAAGGATGCCTCAGACACCTAGTGAAAACTAGGTCACTAGGTCACATATTTAGGTCACAGTGCTGCATTGAAGAAAAATGGCCTTGCCCTGGTATCTCTGCTCATTGCATTTGCACCAAAGCTTTGTCATTAAGTCAAACACAAGTGACCTACTGGTCTCACATGTAGGTACATGGTCTTCACCTAAAGTACCATCCCTGGTCGAAGGGTTTTCGGTCTCTGACTGGCCTCTAGTTCAATATTGCTGAGGGTGTGAAGTTGAGAGAGTTTTTTTTTTTATGTAATATCACAAACACACTACACACATAAAAAGCTATGATTTGTGTGTAATACAGGGGGCGCAGTATGTCATGTTCCAGAACGGACATTGTAGAGTTGAAAAACATACAAGATTCATCATATTGAGCACAAACTGATTTGACGCTACCAAATTTATACCAAATGTGTGTAAGGTCAAGGATCAAATTTTATGATACAATGAATGACCTTGACCTTTTTTCAAGGTCATCAGATATTTTAGAAATGTGATCAATGATAAAAGAACTCTGCAATGTGGAAATAATTGTGTGAGGTATTATAGCTTTATTAATTTTAAGGTTTACTCCATATAATTTTTCACACTTTTTCTATGAAAATTAATGTAGGACAGATCTGGTATGCAAGCCCTGGATATATTGCACACAAATAAATGTAAATCTGATGTTGTTTCACGCTCAGGCGAATCTGTTGATAGCAGAGTTATGCCCATGGACTTCTGGCTACAGTATCTTGGGCAGTGATACAAATTTTCTTCGGACAATGACGGATGAAAAACGTGGTCTGGCCCTTTGTCTGCTGCTCTCCAGGCACACGGAGCGTAATTAGTTTCATTCCTGCCAGACTTTCATTCGTAAATCAGATCTGCTTTCCTTCTTCAATATTGTAGAATATTTCCATTGTGAAGACCATTGATGACAAAAATCGCTTGCCGTGGTGCCTCAGTTGGCCAGGACATCGTCCTTCTGTGAACCGTTCTCACCAAGACGGCAGCATTGTCTACCTGAGAGTCAGTCTGTCCATATGTAGGTGTAAAACTTTGCGGCAAATTCAATTAGCATTAAATACTCACATGGGAGCCCATATATGAGAAACTGGCTATATTGGTGTCTGAGGCAGTCGAGGAAATTAACAACTGTGACTTCAAGTTTGTTCAAAAGGTGTCGCATTTGCATGCTTAGCAATTAGACGAGGAGAGTAGCCACAAAGTCCAGCCACGTGCTAGACGTGTCTGACCAGTTTCATGGACAGGTCATTCCTTCAGGGACAGTCAGCGGAGACGCTGACGCCAAGTGTTTACACTGGGAGGGGCCACAGTGACCTCTAGTGTCATGTTCTTGTACTGACTGACCTCCACAATCGCCACGTATTATCTTCTAAAGTTCCCTCGGCACATGGGAAATTTAATAGAAACGAGTTCAATTGTAGACTTAAGTTTGGAACATTTTGGCTGTGTCACATGGTAAATCACTGCAAAGTGTATATGTTTCCAGTACTTCAGAACTTTGATGATGCCAGAAAAATGGGGGGGGGGGGGGAGGCACTCAACAGGGGAGGGGTGCACATGACAGGAATATAAGACAGCACTGGTTTCTGTCTCAGATGACACCAGTATGATTCAAAATGTTTGAATAAAATTTCACGGTGACAACCAGTGTTGTACATAGACCTTGTCCATATGTGCTTATGGTTCAGCAAAACCATAAGCACACCTCCCTATGTGACACTATAATGCCCCCAGAGTAAGGCCGCCCCATGCTGTGGAGATTATAACAGGAGGGGGTTATGCTAGAATTCTTCTCAGGATGCGCTCTGACAGTTAAAACAAAATTACTTCTCCCCCCCCCCCAAAAAAAAAGCTGTGAAGCATTGGCATTGTAGTCCATTCAACAAAAGAGTTTAGGCTGAAAGTATGATTAACCCTTTCCCCCTCAAACTGGCCAAAACCGGCTGGTGGTCAAATGTCGTCTGCTTCAGTGTTTTCAACTAATTTCAACAGTTATGGGAAAATAAATTGACTGAGAAATGTACATGAGACATATCAAGATCACATGCCCCAGGTCAACAGCTTTCCTTGGCATGGGTTGGGCACTAAGTGCCCAACCCATGCCAAGGAAAGCTGTTGACTCAGTCTTAATTCAAGGGGGAAAGGGTTAACTGATAAAAGTGACTGCTGTGTGTATTAATTCTTTTGTCCACATGTTTATTTGTGTCTTCTTTCTGCCTCTTTATCTATCTATCTGTCTGTGTGTCTCTGTGTATGTGTCAGTCAGTCTGCCAATCTGTCTGTCTGTCTGTGTGTCTGTCTGCAGGGGTAGATGTGTGAATGTCCTGATCTGTTAGTTGACTGCATTAGGCCATCACAATATACTGTATAGGGCAATTAACAACCAAGAAGTTGGGACCAAAGCCTGCGCCACTTAAAGGGTTTTCTGGAAATACACTGAAACCTCAGTATAACGACACTCAGATATCTGACATATTCATTATAATGACACAAGTTTTGAATGGCAAAAGTTCATTTTCTTTGTTATTTGATTCATTTATCCGACATATTCAGTTATCCAACACATTTCTAAGGGAACAAATGGTGTCATTATAACGAGTTTTCACTGTATATTTATGTTTTTATCACAGAACAGGCAAGTCTTGCGCCAGCAATCTTCGGCACCTATTGCCGGGCCAAAAGTGGGAAAGACATATGTCCGCTTAGTGTTATGCCATGTTTGTCTGCAAGCTAGCGTGAAGGTGTTTGAAAGTCTACCTCTACCTATGTATGTAATTGACCAATAGTGCATTTGATGAATACTGAGCAAAGGCATGCTAATCAGGATCTTTTCAAATTTTAAAATCTTAAAAGTCAACAAGAGTAAGGCTGAGATCTTGGTCAGACTTTGACCTGCACATGTATAGGTATACACAGACTTACTCAAGTGCTGCTGAGAAAATCTTTTCTAGTTGAACATTTTCCCCATTCCATCTGTTCAGGGTGCCACAGCCAGGGAGGAAGCGATCACATTACATCTTTTCTTTCTGTCCGTACGATTTTTATACCTCTCCTTTGGGAAGGCGTGTGCATCATGTTTCGGAATTTCTGTGTATTATGCACCTTGCTATGATGTTCACAGTGACGTGTATATAAACAGGCTCATAATACAAGATATTCACATTAGCTGCAGTATACTTTGGCGTGTATGATTCAACAAGGAAGTGCACTTTTGTAGGGCCAGATCCCCTTATTACCCTTGCCTGGTCAGAGTAAGACTAAGTCAGTAGCTTTCCTTGGAGAGGGCGGTAGGGCATAGGGCACGTAACCCATGCCAAGGAAAGCTGTTGACCTGTGGGTGTTTTTATGTCTACCTGGGGTCTGTCATTATGACAGCTCTAGCTACAAGTTTTAGCAAAAACGGTTTCTGTTAACATGAAATTGAAGTAAAGACAGTAAAGCAGATGACAGTTAACACTTGGGTTCTTTTGGGCAATTTGAGCGTGAAAGCATCAAACATATCACAAAATATGTGCACTGCTCTTGCCCATGATAGCAACTTGGATGAAATAAAATGTTTAAAAAGTCATGCCTATATACTCCAAATACACCTTTAGCTTGACATAAGAAGTCATCATATCTTTGTCACTAGCGTTCTTTATTTCCACCAATGTGAGAAAGACCATTGGTTTTCCCTCGTTGTACCTGTACCGTCGCGGGGGGGATTGTCACCAGTGCCTACTGGTAAGGTCAGATATTGTGACAGGAAATTAATATGCGTTTGGAACATAGGACCCACTAGGAAGGTATCAGACAGCCAGCCAGTTATGCTATAATTTGCACAATTATGTTTAGTCAGGCATAGACAGTTAACCTTGGACAGCATCCATCACCGGCAACTCCCTCCGTCATATATGTAGCAATATAACGATACAGCTCGTGCCCTCGGAGTGGAGACATGCGAAACTTATTGGAGGCCTGACCAATCAAATGATCATCAATGGAGCATAGGGTGGCTATATTGTCTTCTAAATGAATGATTATGATTACCTGCTGTCATCAGCCAATTACTGCTGAAGTCCTTGTACCAGATTAAATCTGTTGAGTAATTTTGGGGTCATTTGGAAGGTAAAAGTGTTGCCCAGGAAAGTAATGCTTTTCCAAGATAATTCATTAATTTTGCAGTGATGTGTTTAACTGCCTGTAATTTTGTGGCGTTTTGATGGACAATGTGGCTAGCAATCTGTTCTGCATTGACCTGCTAAGGGTTGCAGTATGTTCCTCGCATGAAGAGTCGCCATCTGTTTAACTTTATAAGTGCCAAATGTTGGACTGAGTCAACAGCTTTTCTCGGCACCCAGTGGGCACATTGGGCCCAATGCGCGTGCAGAAAAGCTGTTGACCTGGGGTATTCTCTCTGGAACCATAGGCATGCTGGTACTTGAATGAAAGGTCTTTTTTGAGGAATACGAATCTGGGATCCTTATGATAATTCAGACTTGTCTGACTTTATTAGGTCGGCCGTAGACGTGATTGGCACTGACAGAGTTAAACAATTGTGTACTGCCTCCTGTATAATTTCACGAATAGGCTATGGGAAGAGGCCTGGGTCAGTGTGTTGTGTAGGGCACTTGATGTAGTATGCTTCGATTCCTCGATGAAACTGATGATAGCTTATTCCATGCAATGGTTGATAGGCCGCAGTGGTTTTTGCATTGCCTGGCAAGTCATACCTTTGGAGCAGTTGGGGCACTGATAAAAAAAAAACAAAAGGACAGAAACTTCTAACTTTGTAAAAGGAAACTCCTGACTTTATAAGTAAACTGCTGACTTTATAACTACACTCATGACTTTGTAACTTAACTCCAGACTTTATAACTTAACTCCTGACTTTATATTAAACTCCTGACCTAATAAGTAAATTTTTGACTTTATATAGTTATTCTTGACTTAAAGCAAACTCCTGACTATTAACTCTTGACTTTACAATTATGTATGTCAGATCTTAGCTTCCCTCAACAGATTACCCAAGAGCAGGCAGATTTAAATTGTTTTTTAAATTTAGGATTTAAATTGTTGTCTGGTTTGATGATTTTTATTAGATTCCATGTTAACATATATCTATATACATTTTTTTGTTGCTGAAAATTATGGGTAAGTTTTTGTTGTCACAGACTTGATCAAAGTTGAAACATGAAAAAACATATATATGTTTTCCTGTCAATAAGGTTGATGACAGTTAAAATTTGAAAAAGGGGAGACGTTTTCCTCCCAAGTGTATCCAAGTTCTAATGTGGCAAAAAAAAGAAGCTTCTTCTGGCAAGGCAGATTTTGCAGGTACCCCATGAATGTTTGGTTGTTGATGCTGTGTGGAACGAATGCAGTGCAGATAGTTTTGGTCCGGTTTTCAGGCAACAGGTAGTTGGGTCAGGTTTCCAGGCAACCAATAGTTTGGTCAGGTTTCCAGGCAACAGGTAGTTGGGCACAAACACAAACCATCCTGCATCATAGAAGAAAGTAGGACAAGTTTTTGACTTCTGTCCAGGTCCAGATTTATTAACTCTTTCAGTGCCCAGTGCAACTGAAGTCGGAAGTACTGAACACCAGCTGCTCTGAATTACAAGGACGTTCCTTGTAAAAACACCTTTCATTCAAGGACCGGCATGCCTGAAGTGAAATAGAGTACAGTGGCCTAGGTCAATAGCTTTTATTGGCACAATGTGCCCAAAGTGTACCAAGGAAAGCTGTTGACTCATTTTAAAATGGGGCACTGAAAGAGGTAAGTCTGGACATTTTGCATGTTCTTCCCATGAGGCTTTGAATCCCAACTCGTCGTAAAAGAGCAAGCTGACTACAGAAAGTAGACCCTGGTGAAGCCAGCTCTACGGGAACACATGCAAGGGCCAACTAAGCAATGCAATTTCTGTACTTTTCCCCATCTAGAGATAAGTGTATCCGTGTATTAACACATGGAACAGGAAACAGGTGATAGGCAGCTCATTGACCGTGGGAAAATGCCTTTTCATATGTAAGTGACAGTTGGCAGTGAGTGGCATACTGTGTGGTGTCAGTTATTGTATCTGATTTGTACATCTCCCATGGCCTAACAACTGGAATCTCAAGTTTAAACCTCAGGTGACTGGGTCAACAACTTTCCTCAGTGCGCTCTAACGCAACCATGGTGCACTGGGGAGTGCTGTTGAGTAATGACATTCATTATTGTTGATGTAGGGCTTGGAGTGGGATGGGGTGAGAACAAGTAGACGTTTATCCCATTGGATCGTATTGGCATTTTTCAGTGGGTAAAAGTTGCATGCTACACAGCGGCATCATTATGTACACGGGGGAGGGTTAATGTTCCACAGGAAAATGCCTATTACTGGGGTGACCTGAGAGAGACAAATTGCCAGTAATGTGGTGGTAGACAAAAATCGGGGCACCATGGAACCTATTGTGAGTATAAGCAAAGGTTCACCAACGATCTGTCGCGATGGCGGATAGAGCATGACAGGCCAAGGTATGCCATAAAAGGCATATAAGACCTGGACTGGCTTTAAAGTACCATACAGAATAGAGGATGTGTGTTGCAGATGGCACCACTGGTTACTAAGGCCTGGTATCCAGCTCCTCACAAATAGAGCCACCTGCACTGGGTGAACAAATCCAGCGTAAGCGACTGACTACGGGCTGTCTACCAGAAGGAGTGTCTTATGTACCCCCATTTGTGTATTATTGTATGTACCTTGACTCCCTTTCTATCCTTTGCATGCGGATATGATACTTTGCCTGTGAGGCAGACCACTCTTCCTGCTTTTTTCATTCCATTTGGTCTGCCTGTCAGGTGCATGGTCACAGTTTCAGCATTGAAAAAAAAGTGATTCAGTTTTCAAGTGGCCTGCTTTGGTTACCCATGGTAACAGATGAGTGCAAAAGGCCACACGTACTGCCAGTGGCCAAGATGATTATGATCAGTTATCTGATTGGCTCACCAGTGCCTGAGAAGGGTAACAGTGCACTTTTATTACCCTGACTATAAATAAAGTTATATCAACTTAGGGGAGACCAAGTGTAATAGAGATGAAACAAGGCTTGGTCAGCTTTGGAGGCAATATTGTAGTCAACTGGACCAGAACCTGAATTCCTTTTGTGAAGCCTTTTGTATTGGCTTTGCATAAGGTGTGCATAGCCACATAGTAGAATCAGTTTATAAAGCTCTCAGAGCATGCAGGAAAAGGCAGTTGACTCATAAGAGTGAGAGTCCAAGAAGTCTTTTGATTTAAAAGGAAAAGAATCAAAGGGCAGGTGACACATTATAAGTGTGAGTCAAAGAAGGCAGTTGACTCATAAGAGTGTGAGTCAAAGAAGGCAGTTGACTCGTAAGAGTGAGAGCTAAAGTAAGCAATTGACTCGAATGAGAGTCAAAGCTGATGACTCAGGAGTCCCTCAAGTAAGCTGTTGACTAACAAGAATGAGGGTCAAAGGAAGAAGTTGATGCACAAGAGTTAGTGAAAGAAAGCTGTTAACTCATCAGTGAGAGTCAAGGAAAGTTTTTGACTCGGGAGTGAGTTGAAGAACGCTGTTGACTGATGAGTGAGTCAAATAAATTTTAACTCATAGGAGTGATTCAAAACAAGTTTTAGACTCATACAATTGAGTCAAAGAAAGCTGTTGACTTATAAAGGTGAGTGTCAAAGAAAACTGTTGACTCATAAGAGTGATGGTCGAAGAAAGTTGTTGACTTAAGAGTGATGGTTCAATGAAGCTGTTGACTCAAAGAAGTCATATCTTTTGACTCAGAAGTTACTCAGGTAAGCTGTTGACTCATAAAAGTGAGAATCAGGGAAGTTGACTCATACAACTGAGTCAAAGAAAGCTGTTAATTTATCATTGAGTCAAAGAATGCATTTGCTTCATAGGTGTGAGTCAAAGAAAGCTGTTGACTGATGAGTGGGTCAAAGAAATCTTGACTCCTAGTAGTGAGTCAAAAAAGTTTTTGACTCATACAACTGAGTCAAAGAAAGCTGTTTACTCTCTACCGACTTAAAAAAGCTGTTGACTTATAAGAGGGAGAGTCAAAGAAAGCTGTTGACTCAAATTTGGGTCAAAGCTTTAGACTCAGGAGTCACTCAAGTAAGCGTTTGACTCATACGGATGAAAGTCAAAGAAGGAAATTGACTCATAAGAATGAGTCAAAGAAAGCTAACCCTTAAAGTGCTAATCACAGCTTTTGTCGTTTTCTGATTACTGTTAAATATATAAGGGTTAAAAGATTCAAATTCCTCGTGAAGATACCTTTCATTCAAATACAAGCAAGCCTAGTCTAAAGCAAAAAGTAGTCTTAATCAACAGCTTTCCTCAGGTCACTTTGTACACAATGCGTTTGAAGTGTCCCAAGGAAAGCTGTTGACTCAGTCTTAAATCAGCGCTTTAAGGGTTAATTCATCAGTGAGAGTCAAAGAGTTGTTGACTGATGAGTGAGTTAAATCTTGACTCTTAGGAGTGAGTCAAAGAAAGTTTTTGACTCGTACAAGTTGAAGAAAGTTGTTGACTCGCTCCCGAGTTAAAAAAAGCTGTTGAGTTATAAGAGTGAGATTCAAAGGAAGATGTTTACTGATAAGAATTAAGGTCAAAGAAAGCTTTTTACTCCATTGCTCCATTTTAAGTATCAATCAAAGAAGGCTCGACTTTTTCTTAGAGTTATGGGGTGAAGCAAGAACGTCGATGCATTGTAAGATTGAAATGCAATGGTTGCTGACTCATAGGAATGACAGTCAAAGAAGGCTGCTTGATTCAGTACACACGTGAAAGAGTCGAAGGAGGTCATTGACCTGTTATGAGTAAGAAAGGGTCACAAGCTTACAAATTAGATTAACTTCCTCAAATATCTGTAAATAATTAAAAGTAGTACACATGCAAGTGCATGTCCTACTGCTATCATTTTTGTGTATGCAAAACAGAAGCTGTTTCTATGACTGATTCCATTTTGCATGTCATTCATAGGACACGTTATATTAACCCACACATGCCTTAAAATGTGTCAAATGTCACACGTCACCTTCAATGTTTTACTTGAATTTTTCTGTCAAAGATAGTATTTTTTGTGAGGATTGCAGGATCTTTTACAGCAGTATGGTGTAGATCAAGTGTTATGGTCAGGCCAAGGACAGCCACTGATTCATTCTTACTCTAATCAGGAAAAGGGTTCAATTGAATGAAGCCAAGACCAAAGTAGAAGTCATTATAGCAGATTCTGTGGGGCGGAAGTGGGTCGTTGTTTTCTGGCTGAGGACACAGGTGTTGTTCCTGTGTGTCTGAAAGTATTAGTACTCCCAGCGGCACTATTGAGTGACACATCTTCGTCAGTCGCGTCAACAATTTGCTACTTTTCATCCATCCAGTCTTCTTCAAAGCAGGCCATAGGGATGGAAACCGAATGAGCATGTTTCATATTCAGGAATATTAACTGTATAAATGTCTCGATTTTACCATGTTTTTATTCGGCTTATTTTTCTGCTGTAACAAAATTGGAAAGACAGTTGGAAAATGTACGAGAGGAACTGCGAAAGCCCTGGCCAGGAATTGTGCTCTCCCTTCTTACTCCTATCACTATTTGGCTGCATAAAGTATTGATTTGTGAAGTTGGTTTAACGCTTTAAGTGGCAAAATTTGGACCGAGTCAACAGCTTTTCTCTGGAACTAGAGGCATGCAGGTACTTGAATGAAACGTCTTTTTACGAGGAATACGAATCCGAGATCCTAATGATAATTCAGACAAGTCTTGCTTTAGTAGATCAACTTCAGATGTGATTGGCACTGAAAGGGTTAAACATATTTGCATGCATAAAGCTAACAAGTGTGCGTGAATTTATTGTGCGCCAAACAAAAGAGCAAAATCTGTTGATCCTTTCCTCCTCAAACCGGCCAAAACCGGCTGGTGGTCAAATGTCGTCTGCTTCAGTGTTTTCAACTAATTTCAACAGTTATGAAAAACAATTTGACTGAGAAATGTACATGAGACTTATCAAGATCACATGCCCCAGGTCAACAGCTTTCCTTGGCATGGGTTGGGCACTTAGTGCCCAACCCATGCCAAGGAAAGCTGTTGACTCAGTCTTAATTCAAGGGGGAAAGGGTTAAGGAATATTCGAGATATTACTGTAAGAAAGACAGATCACACAGCACAGAAACACAACAGGGCCAGAATTTCAGCGAGAATCTGAGAATCCATTCTCGTAAAGATTCTCCTAAACTATTGACAAAAATCCAAATAGATTCTCGCAAAATTTTAGCCCTGCACAAAATATACGTCCCCTTCAATACAACAAAATGCATTTTTTGGATGGCCGCATGACTTTGACCTTGGTAAAGTATGGGACAGCCACCTGAGAAAGGGACATAATTTCTTCTCCACGCCCACCCCCACCCCGACTAAAAAGTTGAAACCTATCATGTCATAATGACCTCAACAATAGTTAGATTATAGAAAAGTGTAGGGTAATAGACCTCCGAGCGGTAGCAAAGAGGTCTGTTAGATCCAGACTTTTCTGTGGTATAACTAACTTCTACCATCTGGACCAAGACATAAATTTGCCCTCCTGTCGCTGCAATGAAAGTTCAGATTCCTGATCAGGAAAGTGATCTATGCAATAGAAATGATAAGACTAACATAACTTCTTCCACTCTGCAAAAACTTAGGATAGCTCATTCTGCAGAACATTGTGGCTAGAGGCAACACGTCAAAACAGTCATGGAAGAAAATCATGAAATTCTTTACTCCGGTTTCCAATACACCACAGCCTCCATGCTGTAAAGAGATAAAGCCAAATGCCCCAGTCAAAGATGAGAAGGCAGAAGAGACCACACAAGTTCCCTGACTGCAGACCCTCACAGACCCACCCTGGCCAACAGTCCAGTCTGGTCCCAGGCCTGAACAACTCCCCTCATGCCCAGTGTCCACAGATGAAGACAGCGCTGACTGTGCCAATATTATGGAAATTACTCTTCTAAAAGGTGTGGACACAGTCATTATCATAAAAGCTGGTCATGGCATGAACATTACCCTTACAGACTAATTCACATCCTTTAACATCTACTGCTATGGTCAGAGTCTCATCAAAACCCAGGGGTTATGGTTTGATGATGACTGGACTTAAACTGTGGGTTGACGTAGTGATTAGACAATGGGTGTTCTGCCCTCTCATTGGTCCAAAATAGGTCACTATGGTGGAGAAAGTACAGTGGTACCTTTCTTGAGAGACCCCTCTAATGAGAGACTGCATATCTTTTTAAGACTGCTCTCTCAGAACACTGCGCTATCTTTTCCATGTTGTACCTCTAATGAAAGACCACCTGTTTTGAGAGACCACATTTTGACCTGACATAGGGGCGGTCTCTCAAAAGAGGTACCACTGTAATGCACTACGCCTCTGGTCATTGGGTTGTCATATCCAGAAACAGCTGTGTTCAAATGATGTCCACTAGACTTTACGTTTTCACGCCTCTGTGCAGAAACTGTCGATGGGGGGAGCCCTGTGACTCTTAAAATAAATCACAGTTGCCAGGCACTTTTTTCAATTTAATTTATGACTCCTGGCTATAAATTAAGCAGCATCCAGAAGCAGACCATGCAGTACGTTGACTGTGCTCTCACTGTGACTGGTAATTGGTGTGTATTGATAGTCAAGTGCCTCATCTCTGTACACGTCTCTCTTTTAACTATATCTAAATCAGCATTCATGGTTGACCTTTAACCTTCTTTCAAGCATTAAATATGAACTTACTGCACTTGAGATCTAAAGTGCGACATTGCGTATGTGTACAAACGTCACTCATAAATAATTTGGTTGAATACGTCAAAGCACGGGTAGTCCGGTAGGAACTTTTAAATGTGATCATGAATAGATCAATAACAAATTCACCCACACGGATTACCAATGCTGAGTATGCATTCATCTGATGATATTTTTAGCACCAAAGAAAAAGAGTTCTACAAGTAGATGAATTTAACCCTTTTCTGCCCAAGTCACCCAAAAGTGCAGACCATAGGTTGCAGAGCTTATGCGATTAACTCATATCTGTCGATCGATTCGTCTGTTTGTAAGCTATTCACTTTTGGATGTGATACAGTCCATAGTTTTTGAGTTAAGGATGGTTCAACATTTTCATCATTTTTGAATTAGTACTTGCAGTACGTAAGGGGGGGCGGGGGTTGGGGTGGGGGTGGGGGGATTTAATCGGTCTGTGCACTTTCACAGAATCTGGAAAATGATGGTCAATTTTTTGGGTGTTTTGTGCAATGTTGCTATCATTTTATGGGAAAATCGTCATTTTTAAAGTACTAATTTGGGGGGAGGGAGGGGGTCATGAAATTTAATACCCTAAGTACTAATTCAAAAATGATGATAATGTTAAACCACCCCTTAGCCCTATGTAACTTTTGGGACTCGTCAAGTGTGTGAAAATCTAGGTGAAGTTTGATATTAGGGGTAACACCTACAACATTATGTAACATATGGGTCAAAATATGAAAGAAAATCTTGTGACCACACAAATTTATGTAAGTATTCCCCCAGTGGGGACTATAGGCTTGCACAATGTTCTTCTGTCTCTCCTTCCTTCCATCCGTCCTTCCGGCAAGGTTTGTCCGGGTCGTATTTTGTATACTGTAACACCTATCCCTACACCTAGCAAATTTGGTGGGTGAATACTTTATGGGGTAGGGGTGTGTCACGCACCATTATTAGGTCACTGTGACCTTGACCTCGATCCTCCTAAAGCATTAGTTTGTCCAGGCTATATTTCCTACACCATAACACCGACAGCTTCCAAATCTGGTGGGTGGATACTCTATGGGGTAAGGGCGTGTCGCACACCAAAGTTGGGTCACTGTGACCTTGACCTTGACCTTTGTCCCTGATGAAGGTTTTGCTTGTCTGGGCTGTATCTAGTCTCTGGTAGGGGACTATGTATTGCTGTGCAATACTTGATTTTGTTTTGGATAGATCTTCGTGAAATTTCGTGGGATTGTGGATGAAGTTGCATGTGATGCTAGTGGCACCACTGATACTGTGATGGAAATTATGAGCCAAACTGTGTTGAAAGATATAAAATTCTTTATCTGGAAAAGTAATTTAATTAGACATGCCAAATTTTTAGGATGTGTAGATCATGTCCAATGCTAATATTTTATGTGATATTGGTGGCCTTGACTTATTTCTGTTAGGTCACCAGATCTAACAAAAATAGGTCAGGGTTCGCTATTCTCTGTAATATCATTGTGCAGTACTCATAACATTGTATTGTGTGACAGTGGCAGGGACCAAGTCAGTCAGTACACCAGTCTGTGCCTACAAGGTTGGTTGAGCGCAGGACTGTCACATTGTTCTTTTTTATCTTTGAGATTTATGCTCATGTTACTTGAGTTCCTCTTCTGTTTGAACTCTGCAACCTGTAAAATTCATATTTACCTTATTAATGTCGCAAAAATGCCTCAAAGGAGTAAGAAATCAATACGAAATAGCAGGGATGTGATGCTGTCGTGATAGCATCAATACAAAATTCCACCTTTTGTAATCGACATTCCTGCATCTGTCAGCAGGGAATGTTAATGGAGGGAAATTGAGCGTCTTCAACTCTCTTCTTGTTCAAATACATGTTAACAGCATATCTGTGTGTTACATGGAACTACTAGATCCTACTGTGCACGCTATATGTAGGAAAGTTGTGAATCTTGGGTCATTCTGACGCAAAAACGTCATGATATTTTATTTGTAAAAAGCCAAAATAAACAAAACATTACAGCAAGCAATGATGTCAGTAATACAATAAGGAAAATTTTTCACTTGTCCACCAAAAAGGGCAGGTTTGGTAAAATGTATGTTTTCCTTGATTAATGCGTGTAAGATTTAGACAAGCACAGTTGGCAAGTTGACTGGTCCAGCACATACTTGCTTTGCCCCAGACAAGGGAAAAACACCTTATTTCGAATGAGGATGCATACGCTGATGTATGTCTGCGTGTTTTCCCTGAGAAAGGTCTAAGTCTTATTCCAGTGCACGCGTTTGGTACATAGAATATCATCTATTGCCAAATTCGTGTTTTTGAAAAGGAATTGCAGGGCGTAAAAATGTCTGGATGGAGTTGATCATGTTTCGTATGCCCACAGAAGAGCGCATTGGGTCTGAGGACTGTGAAGATTCCTGCAACAGACTCTATCCAAATACTAAAGGTCCTGATGGTAGGCTCCCTATTTGTGAAGAAAACGTTTACATCTGCAGATAATAGGTTGCCAGTTGACAAAAAACCCCAAAAAACCCGAAGTGTCATCAGTTCATCAGTGTTTGATGTCACTGCCCATTTGTGAGCAAAGTGGTGTTTTATGTTCAGGAAGATCTGAGGAAGGGGCACGTGTGCCAGTCCATAGATGAATTATAATGTAGCATGCAGTTTGAATTCTTCAACAGTTTTTGCTACAGTGATTGATACATGCGCAAATATTCACCGCTTCTCTTAGTGTGAGTAAGACTGAGTTTTAAACTGGGTCCACAGCTTCTCCTGGTGTGGATAAGAAAAGCTGCTGACCTGGGGCAAGTTGCCTGGATAGGTCTCAACTACTGTTTCATTCAGTTGTTCTCCTATGCTCACATGTTCTGTTCATTTGGCAACCTATGTATTCACCCAATCTTTAGGGCCATACACTTCCTGCTTTAATAGCAGTTAAGTGGGTGCAATTGCGGATTGTGGAATTGTCGTTTTTATTGCGGAACTACATGTTGTCTGAAAACATTTAATAACAGTAAAAAACTATGAATATTTTATGATGTTACTCTTTTATGTCGGCAAAATCATCATTGGTAATTCTGACGTTTGTTTTCAGGCCGTAGTTACTTTTCTGTCTGCATTTTGGCACAGCTTCAGCATTTCCAGATTATCCTTTCTGGAACAGTCTAGGTCGCCATGCCAATAGAATAACTTGCCTTGTACCATCAGTGTATTTTGATTATCAGATTATGCCATTTATGGAGCTAGTGTAATTCAGTTATGAATAAGGCAGAATTCAGTAAAATTCAAAGCCAAAAAAAAATAGATTTTTCAAAGCAGGAAGTGCATGACCCTAAGTCTTTCTTGTCGCAGTATTTTAAATGCGCAAGGACAGTTGGATCAAATTTAGCACAAGGACAAAAGTAAGCCCATCAGATTTCTGGGTCACCATAACCTCAGTGGTAGCTGGGGATAGGGAGATGTATCAGTGAGTGCTGCTATTTACACTGACGCGCACACAGACAGGCAAACACACTGACATAGGGACCATGTATGATGCACATATGAAATGCACATGCAGTTGTTGTAGCATGTAGCCATGGTTACCGCAAAGTGGGCAATTACCCGACCTGTTTCCTGTCCATTACTTTGTTACCGTCCCCATCAGCTTATTTGTGAAAAATTAATGAAATTGGTGCCCCCATGTCTTTGTAATGCATGTGGTTATAATGGCCATTTTACACAGAATTTTTAAAAAAAGCAGAAACCCAGAAACCCGACCCATGGTACCACAGTCGTCAGTGTTCAAGTATAATTACAATTACAAGTGAATAATGTGGAAGCAACTATATATATATATATATATATATATATATATATATATATATATATATATATATATATATATATATATATATATATATATATATATACATACACACATATACATATATACATATACATATATACATATACATATATATACATATATATATACACACATATTCATACATATATATATATATATTATGTATGTGTGTATATGTATATACATACACATACATATATACATAGATGGATGCAAGTATTATAGTGGGTTTTCATTGTGCAACAGTGAAATTAAATAATTATGGTATGGTTGCATGCATGTAATGTGCGTCTTTGACTGACCATATCATATAATGTGCTGTATTGTGGACGGTTATGAATTGATAGTTATGTAATGATGGTTACTGTATATGAAAGTGCATTACATCTGTGGAGGCTGAATTGTTCGTTAAGTGGGGAGTTAAATTGTCAAGTAATCAGTTCACCTTTTTAACCTGTACCCCCTGAAACTGGTCAGAGTTAAAATGTCAGATGATTCCTATGACCCTTAGCTCTGCTGAATTGTCAGTCAGCAGAGCTTATAAAATCTGTTTGTTTCTGTCATCCATTTGTCCATTAGACCAAATGGTAGGGTTGGGAATTGGTCCGAATTTCAAAGTCTCGATGATTGGTTTTTAGAAGTGACCGATGATCGATTATAATCGGTTTTGGGAGTATTCTCAACAACTCATTGACAGAGCTTAATGAACCAGTTTCAAGTTCTTGTTTAAAACAAAATATGAAGGTACACACAAGAGATACACCTATTGGCTTGCCTTCTTGCATTTACTTGTGCTTGCACTATTTCTACACAACTGCTACTACTATACTAACTAGTACTACAAAGCATATTTAAGTCACAATTTATTGATTTTATTAAAAGAAATCAGTTAATATGTACTACTAGTCATACACTACAGAGGGGAGAGGGAGGGTACCCATCACACAAAATTAAATGCTGCAACCACACATCACACACAATTAAATGTTTTCAATCACATTCACATGAAAGGAGTGACAACAGGGGATATCCATCCATTTCGTGGCTATGTCAATGTGCAATTTTTATTTCAATTTACCCCCTAATTTTTTTTTATGCTTTATGGGATGTCAAGCGTCTGGTCACCTTTTTTTTTTTTTTACCAACAAACACGGTCACGGGCCGTGCAACACAAGTGAGAGTGAACAGGCACGAGTCCGGGCATGGTTTTCCGTTATGTGCGTATATTTTTTCCGGCCTTCGGTCATAAATTTCATTCCTCATTTGTTCTTTTATACAGATTTTTATCCTTTCAGACATTTCAATCAAATTAAAACAACAAACTTTGGATAAAAACATCGTGCCGTGACGTATCTGAGACAGCGATCGACAACACATCGTGTTGACACAAATCTCAATCAGGCTAAGCTTCGTCACCGTGCGGTGACGGAATCTGCGTATTTTCCTTGCTTTGCTGATGGAATTTTCATTCCTGCCTTTATCTGTGTCTAGATCTGTTCCATCGAAGTCGTTTTGCGAAAGTACGATGTCAAAATTTCGCATCTTGGTCCTATAATCTTTGCGTGAATGTGACATGTTCACCTGCACAACATATCGAACTTGACTCAAGCACATGGCAAACAACGAGTTTGATTGGACGGTGACTTTCACGTGACCAAATCCATCCAATGAGAAACCTGGAAATGACCCAGCGCATTTATAATGACGTTCGATTCTCATTCTGGGCTATTTTTCGTGGTGGCAAAGGGGCAAAGTTACGAAGTTTTAGCGTAAATTTTGGGAGTTGTGTCATTCAAAATGTCACGAAAAACTGGCAGTTGTTTCATTTTTATCCATATAATAAAAATATTTAAGATTTTTACCAAAGATATTCTACTAAAAACTTGTTTTACCGCACAAATAAGCGATTAGCACTAAACTCTGTATTATCGCTCACGTATAATCGATTATTGGAATTTTATAATCGAGCGCTTGGTCTTTTAAATTAATCGGAAGATTGTCGATTAATTCGATTAATCGGAACACCACTACCAAATGGTGTCAACTCAAAAACTGTTGACACAAAGGTGCCCAAGTGGGCCCCTAAGAAGTCTGTGAAGGAGATGATGCAGTAATTTTTGTGCGTCCCTCATTAACACTGCCTGATGGGTAAGCAGCGCAATGTTGTCATACAGTGGCTTAATTCCGCTTCCCGTTTGAAGGTTCCTGGTTGTTTACTGGTGATGTGCAGCAAAAATCCTGACAAACGTAAGTTTAGATATTTTTCTAGCAATTTTAATATCATGTGTCCTTTCTTATGAGTAGCAGCAGGTGTTTTAAGTTAGCGTCAGGTATGTAAGTGCTCATATTTATTTTCTATTGTACAATTCATCATGGGTGACCTGAAATATCGGCAAAAACATGTTTATTACTATAAGCTTTCTCTCGAATAAAGCTGTACCAATTATGATGAAGATAAAATGAACCATTTTGTGAAATGTTTTATGGCAGGAGAAGTTGTTAATAAGGTGAAATTACATTATTATGCTGTGTCAACCAAAATGACTTTAGAATGGCTTAAAAAAACTGGACGAGCGTAACCCACAGCCTGAATGGCATTCATATGAAATGGACAAGGCAGCTAGCTGCCCTCGCATTGCTTAGGTATTTTCAAATACAGTTGCTTGATTCTTCAGAAAAAAAAAAATTATTAGGTAATAAAAGTGTCCACTCAAACATATTTCTTTCTATTAAGACCTCGCCATTAATACTTACACTGTAGGTTAGACGTATAATTTTAAATTTATTAGTCAGGCTCGTCAGCCATAATTGTACAAATGGCAGTGAAATCAAGATCCGTACGAGTAGGCTGCGTCTATACTCCATAAAACGTAAAACCATGGCTTACAGTTCACAGTGAACCGGTTTAAAACAAATACCACCAGCTTCAGTTATTTTAACCTTTTGAATGTAACATTCCACAATGTGTTATGTACTTGATTCACATGTTGCGTGTACCTTTCCCTATACATTCCAAATAAGATATAAAATATGGACCAAAATTTTAAATATAGTTTTCCTTGTCATTTGTATCTGCAAGTATGATATGTATGTATATATGTATGTATGTATGTATGTATGTATGTATGTATGTATGTATGTATGTATGTGTGTATGTATGTATGTAGTTTGCATTTGTTATGGCCTATTACATATTTTGTGAGCCACAAAAGTTAAAAGAAACACAATGTTATGAAGTTATCATAGATTTCACCTATATATTTCATGTTTAGAATGAGCGGTAATCGAACCTGCAACCTTTGGCACCAGTTGCGTAGCTGAAATGGGAAACGCACATATCCACTCGACCAAATCTCCATTCTTAGAAAAAAATGGTTCAATGGAGGTAGTTATGTACGAGTGCCATATCAACATGGTTGTGCAGTATGTTTACTGAGTCAGCATTTATTTCCAGGATCGGGGACTTAAATGTACCAGCATTAAGGAAATGCCGAAAATATATATTTTATATTCGTAACGAGCGGGATGAGCGGGGTGTGAAACTTGTCATTTAGGCTTACATTCCCAGGTGGTTCAGGCAATGCAGTTAGCGTTCTGCTCCTGGGGTGGTAGCCTTAACACGACATACAGATATGTACAGGTAAATTGATATAAAACTTGAACTAAACAGATTAGATCAAGGTGAAATGTTGCCAGCTAGTACTGTCATGCCTTAAACTTATCTCTCAGTCATGATTCAGTGTGACTGGGCTGAAGTGTTGCTGGCAATTTGGATACGTCTAAATAGGTACCTCAAATTGACGAGAAAGGGAACAATAAAACAAAAACCTAGGAACAGCCGGTGCAAAGAGGTGTATACCCCTTGACCCCATGTTTCTGGCATTACATGAAACTTTTAATCGCCACTGAGTCGGGCGCTTTTGAGTACTTACATGTAGGTTGGAGAAAACGTGAGCCATCAAAGATTTCATAGCCTGTTGGCTGCTGCTGGAATTAAGCCACTGTATGAGGACATTTGTGCTGTATAGACATCAGGCAGTGAGTATTATGGGAGAAGGTATTATGTTTTGGGGTTGTCTGTTTGTATGTCCGTACAGCTGTAGTATGTATCTCCAAAAGAACTGAAGGGATTTTTTTTTTCCCAAATCTGTAACAGAGATGCCCTATTGGGCAAAGATCAGCTGATAAGATTTTCAGGTCACTGTGACATAGTCATGGAATGCAGTGACCTGCTTAGTGTGAACATTATTATGCATTCCCCCCATGGGGGGGGTGCATATAGTGTTTAGTCCCGTTCTCCACCGCAGCCGCCTCGTATCTTATTTTATTTATATTTCTGTCCCCTCTTGACTTATTGCCTCTTAATTTGGTACAGATAATCTATGGGTCTGGGAAATTTATCCCAAATAATAATAATATAACCTTGAGGTCAAAGATCAAGGTCAAAATCCTTGTATTTTCTGCTGACTTAGCAATTTTCACATATTGGCGTATACCTTCTTAATGGTGCATCATAGGTCCAGGGTTACTATTAATTGTTAATAGGAAAGTACTTATGGGCTTTCAGTTTGTATGGTTTATTTTAAAGCTGAGTGACCTTGAAAGGTCAAACTGCACACATTCCTGTTGAGTGCTATGTAAGTGAATAGAGATCATTATTTTCGACTTCATCTTCAAAACCGCCAGCCAGATTCACAATGGTCATGGTCCAGTGGTCAAGGTCACAGGGCAATTTTTAATTTTATAGGGTAATCCTTATTTTTATTGTATCTCTTCTCGCTATTGACCCATTCCCTCCTAATTTGGTACAGATGATGTATGAGTCAGCAGAGTTTTTAATCATATGTTACTGGATGACCTTGAGGCCAGAGGTCAAGGTCACAGGGTGATTCTTATATTTATAGGGTATTCCTTAATTATATTATACTACCTCTGCCCCCTATTGACTCCTTATCTTCTGTTTAAGTGCAGATAATCCATTTTTTTTTTCACATGAATGGATTATCTTCAGGCTGCAGCTGAAGATCACACGGTCCTCAAACAGTTGATTGGTTAACTGTAAATATATAATTTCATAGATATAAGTCGGGTAATCATGCATTGGTGCTTGTCATGTCATCCCAATGGACAGGTCTTATAAAAATGCTGCAAGTATTTACATTTTGCTTGGGGTATATTGACATGCATTGGCAAAATTTACGCTGATCACTGATGTGGTGCTCGGGGGATGCATAAGGTTTTTCGCAAGAAAAACTCGCTTCTAGTTGCCTAATGTCTTCTAAGCACATGGATTTTTCTCGAATTTGGTACAGAGATGCATTGTAAAACAAAGAACGAAAGATTGGTTGATCAAATGTTCAGGTCACTGTGACCTAATTTGTAGCTACTGTGACCAGTTTACAGTCAATTTGACTGTGTTACTGCGGTATCTTCAAAGTGCCTGAGTGGATTCTCAAATTTAGTTCACAGATTCATTTTTGTGAAAAAGAATAGCTGATTAGATTTTCAGTTTTATTTTTATTAATTTCAAGTTTTTTTTTTGTCAAAATGATTTTTTTCTTATTTATTACTTCTTTAGCTTGGCCTATACGTATATAATATCTATAAACTTGACCAAAAAAAAAAAAAAAAAAAGCACTGGCTTTGCAAAAACTGGAGTCTGTGACAAGTGGCATGTTTGCTTAATGACACTTTTCCTGATAAAGAATTACAGTGGAACCTCGTTAATCCGAACACCTTTGTACCCCAGTGAACTGTTCAGATTAATGAAGCATCTGGATTACTGAATCACTATTTCTTGAAATGGACAATTCTGTTCCAGGAGTAGGGTTCAAATTAATGAGACATACAGATTAATGGGGTCTGTATTAATGAGGTTCCATGATACTGGAAGAAACCTCATTCAGTCTCCTGCAAAATCCCCAGTATATAAGCTACAATATTGGCAATACTAAGCCAAATGTCCATAACACATGCACTGTTAAAGCCAAGCCGAGTTATCCATCGCAATAGAGTGTATAAACAGCAGCGGAAATCAATTTGTTTCACTGCCATTTGATTAGTTTTGCAGGTTTTAGTGGTAAACAATGAAAAATTACAGTTAAATCATGTTTTTCTGTTTTTCCATATGTCAGGGTGCATGGCAAATTGTTTACTTTTGCAGGATTTAGTGGTATACAATGAAAAATTACAGTTTAATCATGTTTCTCTGTTTTTTCATGTGTCAGGGTGCATGACAAATTGTTTATATTAAGGCTGCACTTAAACATTAAAAAGCCTGTCCATTTCTTCGCTAATCTACGCCACATCATGGAGCGCTTAAAAATTTTCTGGCTGGTGTTTGTTTAAAACATGAATTGTTTTGTGAAATAGAGACTTAAAAAGATATATGTATTTTCCATTATGCAATAAAGATTTTTTCGGCAGAATCTTTTACCATCACCTCTGAAAAATTGGGCCGGATGGTGTACAAGGAAATGAAATGATGTCCTCAACAAGCACTCGTGTACTTTGTGTATAAATTAATATGAAGTACGTGGTTCAAGTCCCAGTCCACAAACCGTATGCCTGGGATGGCTGACTCACTGGGGTTGACGTTCTCAATAAAATGTACAGGACTACTCTTTATTTAGGCTGTCTTTACATTAGATTGGTGAGCATAAGCACTATACTTACTATTGATTTGCCCCGTGTTGGCTGGACCCGAAGACTCTGTGTAGTAATCCATTACTGTTGTGTGAAGTGTTTGTTTTCAGCATTGGGGGATTTTGAACGTTATCTTTTCCCTCGTAGACTAGCTGAGACCAGCGTGGTGTCAGTTGTCATTTGCTGTAGTGGTTCTAGCAGCTATTTTATTGGGATTACAAAACAGTTGAAGTGAAAGTTGTAAAGCCGATCTGTCAGCCCTTGCCTGCTATACAGACCAATGTCTGTCTTTTCTGCATTCATGTTGTAGTTGAGATGACGCTGATCTTTGCCTTAAGTGGAGCCTTTGAGGCAATATCAGCCCTTTCAAGGCTAGAAAATGATTGAATCAACAGCTTTCCTCTATTACACCCCACCAGTACCCAAGGAAAGCTGCTGACCTGGGACAAATCATCCTGATTATTAAGCCGTAGCTACAACGTTGATGCAACATATTTTTTATCTTGGATAATATGGCAGTAAAGGCTCCTTTAATGGCAAGGTGTTCTCTCGCTACTCTGTGGGGGTAGGTGGGACATAGCTCCCCCCCCAAAAAAAAAGAAAAAACCCAAAAAACCCAAAAAACCCTCGACTTTAAACCAGCATAGTGGAACTTGATTCAATTATGATGTTATTGTGGAACCAAGCAACTATTCAACAGGAACACAGAATGAAAGGTTGTAATAATGTAATAATGACCTCTGGAAAGTGTCAGGGCCTCCCTAGTGCCAGCTGATTCCCAGCAGACAGAACTGTCTCCATTTAGTTGTATTGGAAAGGCCTATTAACCCTTAAAGTGCTGATTGAAGATTGAGTCAACAGCTTTCCTTGGGACACTTTTTGTGCATTGCGTGCAAAGTGCCCTGAGGAAAGCTGTTGACTAAGACTACTTTTTGCTTTAGACTAGGCTTGCTGGTATTTGAGTGAAATGTCCCTTCATGAGGAATTGAAATCTTTTAACCATTATATGTTTAACAGCAGTGAGAAAGCAACAATAGCAGTGATTAGCACTTTAAGGGTTTTAAAAGCAATTAATCATAAGAGGAATGCGATTAAAGCCTTAAGTTTTTGTACCCTGCCTCATCTGTTATCACAACACTGTCGCCTTTGGCTCAGGCTTTGAGCCTTTGGTTCAGGTGTTCAGCCTTTAGGTAGCTCAGGTTTTGAGCCATTGGCTCAGGTGTTGAGCCTTTAGTTGAGGTGTTGAGCCTTTCGGCTGAGGTTATGTGCTGGCAGGTCAAGATGCAAGCAGAAATCGCTGGCTGGCAGCATTATTGCCTTAAATTAAAACTCATTTAAGAATGCTGTATGTGTGTAATGACTGCAGGTGAATACATGTAAAACAGGGCAGCTGCTTCAGAGTGAGTTATCGACTCGTCCTTGTGGGACAGTTAATGCTGAGCAAAAACCACCAGCAGAAAAATGGTGTAACAAGAATGTAAGGCCTCGCGTCATCCTTTGGCTGGAGAGCGACGCCCACTGTCTGTCCTTATGTTTCAGCGCTCGATTCCAGTGCCAACATAAGTGGGCGCACACTGGCTGCTTGCCTCATATGCAGTGACCTTGCTTTACGCTTGTAACTAATTTCTCCATCAACATAAGGTCGTCCCTAATTGTACACGTTTCCCACATCTTAATTAAGAGGTCTGTTTCGTGGAATCAGGATCAGTCAGTGGCTGACTACCTTGGCATTGAGAATTTAATTGTGGAAATGCATTGTGGAATCTGTAGACAGGTGACCAGTGGCACAATTATGTTGTGAAACTAACGGCAACATTACCACCCTTATAAATGCGGTGTCTCATAGAATTTCCAGCAGTTCCTGTCAGGTTACTGTGTGCATGCTAGTGACAGTCCTTCAAAACCTGGAAGAGGATATTATTGTGTGTTTTCTGTGCAATCTTTAATTCCCAGTCAGGACCCACATATCACTGATAAACAGATAAATTATTGAGGTAGATAATGACCAGCCTTTGACAGAACACTGCAGTTTAACTCTTTAAGTGCCAAATTTTGGACTGAGTCAACAGTTTTTCATGGCACGTATTGGGTGCAATGCATGCCGAGAAAAGCTGTTGACCTGGGATATTTTCTCCGGAACTAGAGGCATGCTGGTACTTGAGTGAAAAGTCTTGTTACGAGGAATACAAATCTGAGATCTTAATGATAATTCAGACTGGTTTGCCTTTAGTAGATTGACTTTAGACGTGATTGGCACTGAAAGAGCTAATTGTGCATGAAATGTGTCACAGCAACCGGGAGGCACCCAGCTGGGAAAAAAGGAGTCCTTGTCAGCTCAATTAACATAAGTAAATACAAGGAAATTTCAAATATGTTAGCGATTGGAGTACTTGGTATAAGACTTGGGCAATCTTTAAGCATGCTGTAACCATCATGTGATAACAGACCCAGTTCGGCTTTTTTTTTTTTTTTCAACTGGTGGGCTTAAGGGCTAATGGCATTATCTAATTAGAATGTCATGAAAGCCAAAGATGCACGGGATCAAAGATAGAATGCGTTTGTATGGGAGGCACATCAGGCAGGTTGTTAGTGCGACCAGTTCGTGAGGAGAGGACGTGTGGCCAGTGTCTGCATACATCTGATCAAACCAGTTGTTCCCTGCCTGGTTTGTCTATGCGGCTTGCTGAACCGACGGATTTGGCATTTTTTTTCTCTGTGAGATAATATGGCGCTTGGTCTGTGTAAGAGGCAAAATTTCATGGAGTTGGATTCTGAGAGTGTGTTGTTGCTCCAGGACTGCCTGAATTGAATGCTCAGGACCACCTCAGATCAGAAAATGCTGCTTTAATCCAGTATATTCAGACGCGTACATGTTCCAGATACAGATTTCATGTTAGATATGCTTTGGCACTATGGAACGGCCAGGTCTCAAACCAGCAACCATGTGCACCTATCACCTGGCCATAAATGGGAAACATATATACCAACTGTGCCAAATCCCCATTCCTAAAAAGAATGGTTCAATGGAGGCAGGTATGCGTGAATGCCATAATCGACATGGTCCAGTTCATTGTGTTGCATTTGGAGTTGCCCCAGATCGGAGACTGTATATGGAAGTCCACCAGCATCAAAGGAGCATCAAAAATTTATATGTTTTGTGCCCACAAATATATATATATATATAGATCTTTATTTTCAGAGGGTAGCTCAGTTAGTATATTGGGTATACTAATCTTCCCTGAGGCCCTCTCTGGTTCAACTACACAGAATATACAAAATACAGTGTCCATCAAAATCAAGCTGATCGATACATCAAGATAGTTATGTGTTATTTCCCCTTTAATGGCGGGGATCTCGAACCAGGAACCTTGGGTACCAGTCACCTAGCCGAAAATGGGAAATGTGAACATCCACTGCACCAAGTATCACTCATCAGACGCTCCAACTGTTGTGCTTCGGGCAATCGTGTTTTTAAAGGATCATTCTTAACACCTGGTGTTTTTCCACCTGAAGGGAAAATTCTCCGGTTCAGTGACAAGTAAAAAATGGGGGGGGGGGAGATGTTGTCCGTAAACTTTTGTTTTTGTTTTTTTACGAGTATGATACAGTCCACAATTTTCAAGTTAACTCCGTAACTTTCAGCACTTACAAAAAAGGGTATCAAAAATCTAGGTCAAGTGTAATATTGGTCACACTATACCCATAGTATTACATATTATTTGGACCAAAATGTGAAAATATTAAGAATCCATCATTTTTAGGAAGAGATTACCAGGAATCATCTTGAAACAAGGCAGTTATGTTGATCAGGCAAAAACATGAAAACACATCAAAATTTGGTGGTGCCACCTACAGTGCCATGGAAGATATTGACCGAAATATGTTGAGAACATGTTAACTTCAATATTTTGAGAAAGAATGAGGTCAGTGATATCAAATGTGTTGAGAACATGTTAACTTCAATATTTTGAGAAAGAATGAGGTCAGTGATATCAAATGTGTTGAGAACATGTTAACTTCAATATTTTGAGAAAGAATGAGGTCAGTGATATCAAATGTGTATCTTATGTAGGAGTTTGATAATGCATGTATCTGTGATATTTGTTCTAGAAGTCAGTTCGTCTTATCAACATTGCTTTAATGGCAGCTTGCCTCTTTAGACCTTGCCTTTAACTGATGACTCACCAGTTGTTTCTTTGCAAGCAGTCATTTTCTGTGGGTTAGCATGGGTTCAATTAATTTAGCAGCCAAGGAATTCAAAGTTTTGGATTAAGTTGGATCTCTTTGTGTCCAATGTGCGGTGAGGCTACTTCCAAGTTTTATGTTAACTAATTAAGATAGTTATTTGTGGATTAGAGCATAAAGTTGACATCCTGTGACATTTGTGTCTTGAAATTCTCGTTAAAGCATAACAAGAGTTAACTGTCTGCGACTGAACCTGCCCAAGATCTCCAATTGTTGGGTAGTTAAATGTTCTCATCAACAGAGAAAATTCTATTTGAGAATGGTAGATGATACCTATAGGCTAGCTTGCCCTAGATCAACAGCTTTCTGTGGTAAGGGTTGGGCGCTAAGATAAGAGGTTTACTCAATCTAAATCGAAACAGTAATGGGTCAAAGTTGTGTCTTAAGATGCACAATATTGTTATGTAGCTGTCCTTTCCTTTTTGGAAAGCTTCCGAGCCAGCAGACATAACCTCCCACACTTACGGGAAAAGCAAGGGAACTCCACACAGCATGTTGTTTTGGCATGTATTTAACTCCCTCGGTGTCATATTTTGGACTAAGTCAACATCTTTCATCTGTCCGCTTTGGTTGCAGTGCACCCA
The DNA here is from genome assembly GCA_964020975.1 of Hermodice carunculata. Taxonomy (NCBI): domain Eukaryota; kingdom Metazoa; phylum Annelida; class Polychaeta; order Eunicida; family Amphinomidae; genus Hermodice; species Hermodice carunculata. The sequence continues at coordinate 86,838,527 of OZ026621.1, read as the reverse complement.
ATGTGTGCTGAGGAAATCTGTTGACCTGAACTGTTGTATTCAGTGTAACTATAGGCATGCTGGTACTTGAATGAAAGATCTCTCTACAAGGAACATGAATCTAGTGCCCTTATTGTAATTCAGGGCAGTTCTGTTTTAGTCAGTTCTGGTTTAGTAGTTCGACTTTTGGTCATAGCTTGCACTGAAGGAGTTAACCCTGCGATTGCCCGTCACAATAAAAGTCTCTCCGTCATGAATTATTATCATAATGCCACATTCAAATTCCTCATGCAAAGGCCACCAGAAGGAAAGCTGGTGGTGAGAAAGCTCGAACAAGTTGAGGTAGATCTCTGCGCAGGCAAATTAAGAGACGCTGTACTGGACATATTTGCCTTGTGGCTGAATCTGAAAGGTGACAGCAAAATTTGTCATCAGACTACATCAAACAAGTTGTTATAAGAAAGCGGACTAGTCATAGCAGTCAAGACAGATGTTTGCCTTTTTTTTTCTTTAGAATAAAAAAAGACGAGGCATGCTTTTTCTTTCTGTTTTCTTTCTTTTTCCTTTTTTTAGCCGAAAGGGCAGAGGGTGATATAACGATCTACACATGGAACTCATCTGATTTCCTTGAAGTTACACCTTAGTGAGCCAGACGCAATTCTGAGCCATCCATTTCCATGGTATCTTCACTACACATGGCCATATTTATATAATATATTATACATGTTTACACATTCAGTTGGGAGATTTCTGCACTCTGCGCAGTGTACTTCAGCATATTTTGCCTATCGATGTGTAGATTAACGTAACTGTACGTACAAAACTGTTTATTTCTGCACATCTGGAACATGGTGGAAATGACGTGAAGCAAGGGTCTATTACAGTGGAACTTGTCAATTCCCTGTGGTGCTGCTGAATGGTCATGTTATACTTGTATGTGGATCAGTTGATGGAAGTAAAAAGCAATAAAAGTATTAAAACAATAAAAAATGTGTAAATGAAAAAAATAATAAATAAATAAATAAATAAATCCTGATTGTAGTAACTTCACCAAGATATGAAATATCTTCAGTTTGGAATATTTTGAAACTTAAAAAGAATTGAATGGAAAAAATATGAAGTAAGACTCTTCACGATGTGCAAAGTCAATAGCTTTCCTTGGTGTGGGCTAGGTGCAATACACTCGACCCACACCAAGGAAAGCTGTTGACTCAGTCGTACTCTGACCAGGAAGGAGGTAATGGCAAGACAGGTGTTAGTGGAGGATATATGTTACGTAAACAGCAGAGTTCAGCTGTTGACTTGCGCTTGTAACTTGACAGGTGCCAGCTCCCATTACTCACTCCAAGGAAACTTGTTGACCAGGGACATGTTATCTTCATAGCCTCCTCCGTAATTCTCTTTCCATTAGTTATTCATTGCTGTTGAAATCTGTCAATAACACTGACAATTGAGGGTACAGTGAAGCCTATCTTCCAAGACCGCCCTTTAGACCACAAAACTGGTCTCAAGACAGGTGGTCTGTAAAGGGGGCAACAAACAATATAGAAAGTTCGGAGCAAATTATCATGAAGAGGCAGTTGATCAAGGCAGGTGATCTTACATCTGAGTGGTGGGGAAAGATAGGCAGCACTGTATAATGCAGTATTGTATTGTATTCCAGAGTATCAATTAACCCTTTGAGTGCCAGTCACGGCTTAAGCTGTGCTGATGAAGCTGGATTACTGTAATGATTCCAGATTCACATTCCTCATTAAAAGACCTTTCATTCAAGTACCAGCATGCCTATGTTCCCAGTGAAAAATTTGGTCCAGGTCAACAGCTTTCCTTGGGGCACTTTCCGCGCAACGCGCGGAAAGTGCCCCAAGGAAAGCTGTTGACTCAGTCTCTAAATTGGCTCTGTAAGAGTTAAGGAGCATGTTGACCAATGTATAGATTGTGTATCATATCTTATTGAATGGTATCCTGGTGCATACTGACCTATCCAGTGGTGTATCATATTTTATTCAATGGTATCCTGGTGTATGCATACTGACCTATCCAGTGGTGTATCTGCATGTATTTTATATATAGTATCATGATGCATACCGACCTATCCAGTGAGGTATCATATTATATTCAATAGTATGAGGGTACATACTGATCTATCCAGTAGTGTATCATGTTTTATGGCATGGTTTCAATGTGCACATAGGGTCGTGCTTCAAAGGCAAGGGTGTTGATAAGGTATTGTATTTGTGTCTTTTTGCCCAGAATCACTTCCTAGTAGGTAGTCATTACCCTATTCCGCAGTCCGAACTCTTTACACTCCATAAGCTAACCTGTCCATGTCTAACCTATATACATATGGAATTACTATTGTCCATATTGCACACGTTCCTCTGTAAAATTTTGACATAGGCTATATCAGCCCAAATAAATTAAAGGGTCTTCAGCCAGTAACTGCTCAACATGTTTCGGAGCCGATTATGAAAACTTCTTGTCCCGTATCTTGAGGGTTCTGTACATAAGGGATGTCCTTTGAGACAGCCACCAAAATAACAGCACTTTGACAGGACTTTGCTGACATTTCTTTTAACCCCAGTAGTTGTTCTATCATTGTCATATTATTAACCCCTGTAGTTCTACAGTTGTTCTGTCTTTACACCCCCCCTGCCCTCTGTTGTTTGTAGTTGTTCCATTGTTAACCCCGCACTTGATCTCTTGTCATTCTATCTTTAACCCCTCAGCTCTTAAATCACCCTGTTTTTACACCATCAGTTGAACTGTTATCGTGCTATTATTATCCTCCCCCCCCCCCCGTTGTATTGTCATCCCATCTTTAACCCCTTAGTTGTTCTGCTGTCATCCTATCTTAACTCCTTAGTTTAACTGTCATCATCGTACCTTTAACCCTGTCAGTTCTGTGGTAATCTCATCTCTATTTTTCCCCTCGGTTCTGTGAGTGTGATATAACATGCACTAAAAGAAATGCAAATATTGGTATATTTCCATTTCAAGATAATTGCTGCGTATTCAATTATGGTAGAGTAGAGCAGGCAGGCAGACACGTACATAATCCTTGATGTGTGGTATAATGACCAATATATTGACAGGTTCACTTTGAAGCTTGGCAGGATATATCACATAATGCTGAGACAATAGAGGCCGGTATTGATTTCAGACTTGATGTACTGGATTGTCATAAATATTCGCAAGGGACACGTTTACAATATTTTTCTCAGTGCGGTCCATTCAAGGATATTTGACCACAGATTGTCTTTTCGATGTTCAAGTTAATTGGGGAAACAATAGACTATTGAAAAAAAAAAAAAAATGGGTAGCTCAGCTTGGAGCACAGACAAGAAATTTGGTAGGCAGGAATGAAAATGGCTGCACAATATCAGGGGTACCCCACGAAGGCAGGTAGCAACCAACTTTGAATGGCAGTTACCTTGATTGAGTGTAATACGTTATATAGTACACACAATACACAGATATTGGTGATGTAACCCCAGTATAATAGCAAACTGTCGCTACATTTTCCTGAATCTTTCAGATGAACTTTTACTGATTTGTATGATTATACACATTGGCTGGAAGCTGGCTTATTCAGTACATTTACTCTTTGTGTTGCTGTGAATTCCAGAGCATGAATGATTTACATTGTACAAACTTATATTGAGCCAGTCGAAGTAATCATTCTATGGACACACTCAGCAGTGCTTGATTTTTTATTCATAAAGGTTTAGAGGTGCGTGATACATTGTAGACTTCATCACAATTTTCTGTATTAACCCTCTAGTTTTGTGTCGTAATAATTTTTGCGTGAATAAATGTGCACAACCCAATTTTACGCTTTTATTTTCTTTTTTTTTTTTTTAATTGCTTAATTCTATTATTGAAGCCCTCATTTCATATTGTGTTTTTAGCCAATTTGAATTGTTTATGCCTGATTTGGTCGTGCATGCAGGTTGACGTTTTTATAAATCACGATTAAAAATAAAAATTGTAATTCAGTGGGTTATAGGTGAAGAAGGAGTTAAGTTGTGTTTGATTGTATTGCCAGTTTACCAGGTTATATCACAGCCAGGCAATACTCAACAGATACAAAGTAATCCAGTGTTGTTCCATTGTGTCCACGTTCACGTTTCATTTACAGCTGTTAATTAGGCTGCCCGTCGCAACATAATGCTGACCGACTGCAAAGTTGACTCTTTCCACACAGGTCACCGTGACTTCTCTTTATTAGCTCATGCTGACCATAGGTCGCAGAACTTGTGTGATCACTCGGGTTTGTCCATTTGTCGTTTCATCAGTCCGTCTGTCCGTCTACTTGTGGATGTGATACAGTCAACAGTTTCCATGTTAGCCCCATATAACTTATCAGGTGTATGAAAGTGCAGGTTGAGTTTCATATTAGTGAGGGTACCTATAGTATTATGTAATTTTTCGACCAAAATGGGAAAATTCTATGAATCATCTCAAAACTACTTATTGTTTGCACACAATAGATTTGACAAGAATCATGTAAATTTTATAACAATGAGTGAGTTGCGTGCATGTATTTGGTTGGCCAACTTGAGGCACAGTGGCCGGATATGGCTTAAATTTTTGTTATGCGGTTGCAAAATCTGTTCATTTTGCATGGTCACTTGTCGTGTTTGACAGGTGGTTGTTCAAAAGAGGTAAATTATTAAAGAATAACAATTTTGGCAACCAAATGTAGTTGTACAAACAGGTGGTCGCTCATGGAAGGGGTCCTTCAAAACGGACTACTGTATCCATCTGTCGCACACGGAGACACCTGGGGGATTAAAACAGAACCTGCTTTATTCTTTGGTCAAAAAAGTCATGTGACTCAGGACACAGGTACTGCCTCCTAGCAGAATAGTGTATCTGACAAGCCTCATTGTTTCAGGTAATGATGAAAAGTGACAATTGTATTTCATCCGTAGGAACATGGTTTTAGAAAATTGAAAATCGTGTCTTACCCTTGATTTAAAACTTCCAACTGAACAGTTTCCGATGTGCATATCAAATAAATGTCCAATGTGGCTAGGCAACACTTTGAAGCTAAAGGCTTGCCATGCAGTATATTTTATAAAGCTGTTGACTCCATCTTAAATCCACGTTTAAAGGGTTAAGTGTGCATACTAAAGCAGAGGGCAGGCCACTTTTGACCGGTTTAGGCCACAAAGCACTCAGCTTGCTGTGTCATTCTCTGACCTGATTGGTTGATACCACAAAGCCTGGAGTGAACTCTCCTGTTCTTATGCTTACTTTTCTGTCCTTAGATTAACCCTTCAAGGGCCAAATTTTGGACCGAGTCAACAGCTTTTCTCTCTGGAATTATAGGCACACTGGTACTTGAATGAAAGGTATTTTTTACGAGGAATACGACTCAGGGATCCTTATGATAGCTGAGACTAGTTCTAAGTAGATCAACTTCAGATGCGATTGGCGCAGAAGGAATCAAAACTGAGTCATATCTGGCCTTGGTGTGTGTTTACTACAGTGTGGCGCCACCGCATGCTGTTCTGATGGGCCTGCACAGGAGTTTTGGGCATGTTGCATAGAAGCTGAAAAGAAGCCCTCCATTGGAGGTTTCAGTGTATAAAGACGGGAAACAAGAGATGATCTCTTTGATCATCCCATACTTATGACCAGAACCAACAGGCAGCATCATTGGTCATCCTGTATTTATGACCAGAACCAACAGATGACCTTATTGGTCATCCTGTACTATGACCGAAACCAACAGGCAACCTTATTGGTCGTCTTGTACTATGACCGAAGCCAACAGGCAACCTTATAGGTCATCTTGTACTTATGACTAAAACCAACAAGTAACCTTATTGGTCATTCTGTGCCATGACCAGAACTAACAGGCAACCTTATGGGTCACCCTGTACTATGACCAGAACTAACAGGTAACCTTATTGGTCACCCTGTACTATGACCAGAACTAACAGGTAACCTTATTGGTCACCCTGTACTATGACCAGTACTAACAGGTAACCTTATTGGTCACCCTGTACTATGACCAGAACTAACAGGTAACCCGATTGGTCATCTGGTCCTGACATATATGACCAGAATCAGCAGACAACTCTATTTGTCACTGTAGGGCAACATAACCTCAACATGTCACTACCAGATTTGTGTTGGACCAGTCCAATACAAATATTCTGATACAATTACCCGTGCTTGGTTTGTGTCAACTGCCATTTGGCCCTTATCCACTGGTTTAACAGAAATTTGATTGTGGTTACTTCTGGATCGTGACACCAGTTCAGCGGGACAGGTCTGATTCTATTACGCTTAACGGCTTTGACCCTCATGACCCTTGTCTGATGTACCCAAATTTACTCTCTGCTGCTTTTAGTGATGAACCCAGATAATTCTAAAATGGCTAAAATAACTGCATCATGAGGGACCTTCTGGACAAATTTGATTAAAATTTATGAAAATGTTTGTGATGAGAGCTGACCCATTAACGGCAGTATTAAGGTCTTTTGTGTGCCTCCTGCATGGGGGGAGGTACTTGATTATCCGTATGTTGTTCTATGTTGTCAATATTTATGATGACATCTCAAAAATGCCTGAACAGAGTTTGTTCAGATTTGGGACAAAAGTACATCATCAGGCAAATTTTATAACAAATTTAACAAATTTCATGTGTATAGAGGCACAAATGACACAAATATGATATATATATATGGTGATAAATTAAAATTGGTTTACCATATCTCACACAAGTTCATGGATGTTATTTAGGTATTTATCTAAAGGCATTTATTAATTCACCAAACTGAAAAATGAGTTTGATAAAAAGTTTATGGAATAACACAGTGTGAATAAGGCTTTTAAGTGCCAGAAAAGGGGGTAAAAGGATGTAAAAGGGGAGTATGAAGTGCCTCTAGAGCCTCCCTGCACTCCCTCCCCTGGATGCCCCCTGGAGCTTAGCCTTTGATCCTCCCCTGGGCACCACTTTCAGCATCTCCCTAGGAAACTTTTCATCCATCCCTGTGATGTTGTGAGGGTATGGGGTGGGAGGATCATGTGTCACCAGAGAAACAGATGGGTTGCTTTATACCACAGGTGTTCAGACAGCAAGAAATGCCAATCTACCTGTTATTGCCGCATTGTCGTTCTTCCAAATGAACACAATTAACCCTTTTCTGCCACGATTACGATTGACTTCACAGCTTTCCCCGGGGGAGGTTTGGGCATTTTGCCCAACCTATCCCAAGAAAGGCTGACCTGGGGCACGTATGGTAATAGGTCATATCTACAGTTCTGAGTAAACATGTTTGTTATTGACCAGATATTAGAGTAGAAAGGTTGGGGCTATATGACAATTAACAGCCAGGTGCTGTTTGGGTGATTAGAGCGGCAAAGGGTTAGGCAGAGTGGGAGTGGGAGGGAGTGATTGCTGCTTACTGCGTCTTTTGAGGGCTGAGGTAAACTATCGTCAGAAACGACGTGACTAAGATTTGAAGGAGGTTTGCCTGATTTCATATTACGCAAATCAGCAAAATACCTTTACGAACCCTTTCTGTCTTTGGATTAGTCGAGGCTCTCTATGCAACAACGGCATGCACGTCCAGGGCATACTGTGGGGCATTTTGTATCCAACCAGAGTAAACAAAAAGTGCTGAGTGGGGGCCATGTTTTTATTGTAGGTTTTGCTCCAATTCCCAACAAACGTGTTTTGTATTAATGAAAAGAAAAAGTGTTAAAAACAAAGTACCGACAGGCATCTTTGATGTGTGTTATATCTTGGCCGTTTATATGGAAAGGGAAAGATTAATAACTGCTCTGAGACCCTGACGGGTAACAGTTCTCAAATAAGCACACAGCACTGCAATAATTTCAAATTATTAACAGTGCTTTGTTGATATTTAATTAATTTACTTCAAGCATGGAAAACATTAATTATGCACAATTCAGCTTTGGAAATTGGCAAATATTAGTATTCGGTGTCTGCGACAGAGGTTGAGGACATGGAGAATACAGTGGGAGGACGATGAAGTTTGCATAATGAGTAACATTGAGCACTGACATTTAGGGGTGCTGTATTAGACGGCAAGTAAATGTCAAAGCATCTCACCGGTGCTGGTTCCTGGATGGCTGTCTTAATTTCACGGATGAAGCCCTCACCCACATCAAGGTTGGTCGATAGGTGCGCTGGTTTGCATTGTTTGTTCAGAACTATATGTACAGATCTGCCTTGCCGCTCTTTGCCGCATTGTTTATCTTTAATCAACTGCAAGTGGCAAACCTTGGATATTGTGGACCAGCGAAGCAGCTTTATATGCGACTCAATTTCCACATCTGTACAGACACTTTAGTAACCTGACCTGCCAATTTGGTAACATGCAGACAAAAAGGGGGAAGAGCCTTTGGGATTGCAAGACCAAATAATGCATTATTTATAAAGTGGTCTAAAACAATACTGATGTATCGTCCATTATCTATATATTTATGGTCAGCTAATTTCCTGTGTATGCAAGTTTAACCCTTGAAGTCACCGCAAGAGGAGGTGAGAGACCTATTCTAGTTAGGTACTGTGTATGGGTGTGCCTCTTGAACTGTCGACTTGGGCATATTGTTAAGAAAGGTCATGACCGTTTGGCAAAGTGCCACATCCAGGAAAGTGGACAAAACAGAATACACTTTTAACTCTGTCAGTGCCAACTGTGACTAAAACTACTCAAAGGGAACTGCTCTGACGTAGAATAATGGTGCTATGCTCATGTTCCTTGTAAAACGACCTTTCATTCAAGAACCAATTCATACCTGTAGTTACTTAGAATTTTATAGACCAGGGCAACAGTTTTCCTCGCCATATATTCGGCACATTGCTCCCAAAGCATGCTGAACAAAACTGTGGACTGAGCTAAAGATCTAGCACTGAAAGAGTTAAATTATAGGTCCCTGCTGTTGCAAATTTGCAGGAGAAAAAGTGAATCTTCTGCCCAATGGATTGCTTTATGGGTGGATTTCCAGTGGTGCGTATTTGTACATATTTGCGCAAATTTCAGATGAACAGACAGCCTGTTGTACGAGAAACTGTAGACGAGACCTAAAAGAAATATTGACATCCCCTCGTGTGGGTTATGGCTTCTTAACCCTTATGTGCTCAAATTGTCCAAAACTGTCTGCTGTCAAAGAATAATGGCTCCTGCGTATACAAAATGTCTAGTACCTGTCTCTGTCACCAGGATTGCTCGATGTGATTTTACGGTACATCACGATAAGTAGGACACATTCTGCACAGGTCCTTATTAAACTTCAAGGGCTTGTGAAGTGAACAGGAAAATACTAGTAGATATGTAGGATTTGATTTTTACTGAGTTTAAGCAGTTCCATGTCTTCAAAACGCCTGTGCACAACTGCAAGATTTCATGCTGCTAGCAGACGTTAACAAATTACTGGATATTAGACAAACTAATGAAGCAGCCATAGGGGCAAGGGCTTACAGCTCATAGACCCCCACCCTAGAAGGACAAGCATGACGTGTCAGGTAAGGAACACGGTGCAGGTCCATATGCATTTTGCTGGACCTGCGAGATGAATTAAAGGACACGCGTGTCATTTGATTCATCGAGCAGGTTCAGCAAAACGCCTATGGACCTGCATCAAGTTCCTTACCTATCTTAATGAACATTTGTATTGTTTGGTCTAAATTAACATCCGACTTATTATCGTATTTGCATTGTATTACCTATCTTAATGAACATTTGTATTGTTTGATCTAAATTAACATCCGACTTATTATCGTATTTGCATTATGCATACAAACATTTTGATGGAAATTTACAAAGGTGCCACATAGAACTATTTTTGATTGCCAATTCACTCACATGTGGCAATGCGTAATATCATCCTGTTTACAAGGACCACTGTATCCATCCACCAGCAATGTGTAATGCATTCAACATGTTGAGCACAAGCAGAACCGTCAGTTCTACCTGTCAGCCGTGTTAGACTAGTGTCTAGGAGATCGGACGACAGGCAGGCAGGTCAGGAAAAAACTGAAGCGGTTCGAATCCCCTTCTTGCCTTTGTAAATTTCAAATTTTTGGATAAAAGTGTAAGGAACCTTGCAAAATTTTAAGCCGTCATTTTCTGGTCATCAAAAGTAGTACTTCCAAAACAGTAAGTCATCAATTTGTATAGGAGGTCCACCTTCGTGGGAGTTAAGACATGGTCTGAAACAACAGAAAATTTTAGTTCATTAACTGTCAGTAACAGGTAAAGGGGTGTAACTATGTGATCAGTCAGGCATGCGATCATCATGCAACCCACGGAAGGTTCAGAAGTGGATTTTGTTAGTTTGCTGTTGGGTCCCCAAATGCCGGGCCATTCATCAGTGAATGTTTGGGTCCCTTTCTAGGAACTATTGGCTCCTATGAATAATTCATACTAAAGTAAACATATATGTACATGGAATTACATTATTGAAATTATTTCTTACATAATCTCATGCCTATATTGTTGCTTTTATATTTTACAGTGCTAATTCAAAGTTTGTACTATTGATTTCTCCACGTAACGCTTGTCTTATTAATGAAGACCGCTTACTATGCTTGTGTGAAAATCTATGACCACGATAGCTGAAGTTATTACAGGGAAATATTTCAGTGGTACCTGCAATTTGTGGGGACCATGAGATGGCAGTTTTGAGGTATCAAGATTGTCTCTTTTCCAACCTTCACTGAAGTAAAAGTCACATAACAAAGTATACAGAACAATGAACTAAATACCTAGAGAAGGCCTAGATATTCCTCAATGGTGGTGGTGGTGGTTGGGGGGGGGGGGGGGGAGGAGCACAGATATTTAAATTCATTTAATTTTGCTAATGGCACATCATCATGAAAATAAAAACAAAGTGAAATAGCATTTTAACATCGCTTTGCTAAGAAATAATAAAATTAAAACTCCAGTTGAATGTCTGAAATACAAAAACCGTGAAAATATATAGTTAATTATAAGACGAAAACATTTGGTAAAACTGGATCTTAATTGTTATGATTATTTACATTATTATTGTTGTTGTTTTGGTTAAAAAGGGATCTTAATTGTTGCCTGCTTTCATGGTAGAAAACTTTTTTTTGGGGGGTGGGTGGGGGGTGGGGGGGGGCTGAGAATTGTGGGCCCATGATGATGGCATGCCAGAGGTGACAGTGGCTCTCCCTGGTGTGGCCTGAGTGCAGTTAAAGCTGTTGACCCAGTCAGTCCTATTCTGGTCAGGAATGGGTTAATACCCAGTTTGCATGGAAGGACGATGTTGCCTCTGTTCTTGTTCAAAGGGAAATGGTTATAGCTTAGCAAACTGTTCAGGTATGTAAAAGTACATGTTTTCTTACTGTACTATTGATTGGCATGTAAGTTTGGTTTTTGTGGCACTGTTAGAATGGATACACAAGGGACCAGGTTTGCGATACTGGCAGGTTCTGGCAGGGAACTTCATTCTTTTTCCTGCTTTGAACGATAAAACTAAAGTTGTGGCGTGGGTTTGATATGCATCCAGATCTTGCCTACAAATTTTATCCTGAAATCGTGTTATTTTTAGTTTTGGAGGGATTATTAAAGGGAATTAGTACCACAAGAGAGTGACCTGAGGAAGCCACGAGTAACAACATAACAAGAGAGTGAGGTGAGGAAGCCATAGGGAACAACATCCCAAGAGAGTGAGCTGAGGAAGCCATAGGGAACAACATCACAAGAGAGTGAGCTGAGGAAGCCATAGGAAACAACATCACAAGAGAGTGAGCTAAGGAAGCCATAGGGAACAACATCACAAGAGAGTGAGCTGAGGAAGCCATAGGGAACAACATCACAAGAGAGTGAGCTGAGGAAGCCATAGGGAACAACGTCACAAGAGAGTGAGCTGAGGAAGCCATGAGAAACAACATCACAAGAGAGTGAGCTGAAGAAGCCATAGGGAACAACATCACAAGAGAGTGAGCTAAGGAAGCCATAGGGAACAACATCATAAGAGAGTGAGCTGAGGAAGCCATGAGAAATAACATCACAAGAGAGTGAGCTGAGGAAGCCATGGGGAACAACATCACAAGCAAGTGAGGTAAGGAACCCATGAGAAACAACATCACGAGAGAGTGAGCTGAGGAAGCCATGGGAACAACATCGCAAGAGAGTGAGCTGAGGAAGCCATAGGGAACAACATCACAAGAGAGTGAGCTAAGGAAGCCATGAGAAACAACATCACAAGAGAGTGAGCTGAAGAAGCCATAGGGAACAACATCACAAGAGAGTGAGCTAAGGAAGCCATAGGGAACAACATCATAAGAGAGTGAGCTGAGGAAGCCATGAGAAATAACATCACAAGAGAGTGAGCTGAGGAAGCCATGGGGAACAACATCACAAGCAAGTGAGGTAAGGAACCCATGAGAAACAACATCACGAGAGAGTGAGCTAAGAAAGCCATAGGGAACAACATCATAAGAGAGTGAGCTGAGGAAGCCATGGAAAACAACATCACAAGTAGCTGCATGACACACAGCTGTGATCCCAGGCCCTCTTCTAGGAACCAGCAAACTGCAGCTACCCAAAATAAGGAGAACACAGGCCCAGAGGGCCAGCATATCCTTAGTTGTTGCCCTTATGTGTCGACACTAATCTACTAGTTCCAAAATTTGGGAATTGGTAATTTTAACTTTGCAGCAAGTGGGGAGGTGTGGCACCATGGTACTGCTAACTAATTTCTGTGGGGTTAAATCAGACATACCTCATGAAATTCCTCACAAAAAAAAAAGAGTTGAGGACAAAGTACGTTGCAGCATGCCCACAGTGTGTTGTCTTTGTGTGGGTGGATTCTTCCCCCAATGCCTGGCAAGTCGTCCCACAGATGCGTGTGTAGCATGGGAAACACGACCTCCCCACCATACAACAGTTATTAACCAAGGTTGCAGTTGGGAAAAGTTAACACCTGGGTCTATAACTGTGATGTGCCAGTTCAGGGCTCAAATTTATCATTGTGGGTGGTGGTTTTTTTTTTTTTTTTTTTTTTTTTTTTACATGTATGTACCTTGGCATCATAAGTGTATGTGACACCCAGCTTGTACGCAGGTGCACAGGGCTGTGTGAATTCAACCTCATGATGAGACAGCTGCGTGTCGGGTCGAAAGCATTTGGGCACATTTTCGTCACTGGAGGAGAAGCAGCCATTTTTTAAGTACACAGTGTACTTTAACCCTTTCCGCCTTTGAATTAAGACTGAGTCAACAGCTTTCCTTGGCATTGGTTTGGGCACTTAGTGCCCAACTCATGCCAAGGAAAGCTGTTGACCTGGGGCATGTGATCTTGATGGGTCTGATCTTCAATTCTCAGTCAGAATTGTTTTTCATTACTCTTGAAATTAGTTGAAAACACTGAAGCAGACGACATTTGACCACTAGCCGGTTTTGGCCGGTTGAAGGGGGAAAAGGGTTAAATTTTAATAGGTGATACTGAAAAGAACAACATTTGAAACTTACCAGTCACTGGCAGCCAGATTGTGTGAGACATTGTTTTGACCCATTGACTTTGTTCCTGTGTGGATATTAACATTCAAACTTGGCACAAAGTGCCATCTATTCTATGATTATATTTCAGGGTTTTTCTTCGTATTCCAAAACCTGGAGGGTGTCAGAAAGTACATAACAACCTGTCTCCTGGTACAGTCGTAAATAACCAGATTCTGTGCTTTTAGTGTGAATGAACCCTCTTTTGGAAATTGAAAAGTGTATTTTGTGTACATATTTTGCACAAATCTGTAACCAAATGTGAACTCACAGACATTGATCAAATGAATTTGCTCAATAATTCTCATCTGTGCAACAAATCTTTAAAAATTAGGAAGGAATTTGGCTCAAATATAGCAGTAAGGGCCCAAACGAAGCAATGATTCACTGATTATGCAAAGAAATTTCAAAAATGTGTTCCAGTTTTCAACATTTTTATACGATATAAACAATAGCAATTTATATTTGAACTCTCCCTTGTATAATCCTGGATGTGAGTGACATGTCCTTCTATATTTTTTTCTGAAGATTCTTAATGTTACAGAGATGAAAATGTTTATCATTTTTTTTTGGGGGGGGGGGAATTCTTCCTCTTTTGGTCAACAGTATTTGCTCCAAAATGTAAAGGATTTTGCACGAAAAACAAGATCCAATCTGATGAGATTGAGACTGGGTGAGGGTGAGTTCAGAGTGGACAGGGAGGAGTTGGGGGAGGGAGAGTTCTTGCTTTTATTGGCTGTTCTCATCTCTGTTTTTAGAGGAACATTAAACTCTTTCCCCGTTAAACTGGCCCGTACTGACTGATGGTCAAATTTAGACTGCTTCAATGTTTTCGACTTATTATGCCCGTCACAAATGAAGTTTTTATACTTCCTGCAGCTGAGGCCTATCAAGATAACATGATCAGGTCAACGGCTTTCCTCCATGCAGGCTAGGCACTAACTTAAAGGAAAGCTGTTGACTCAGTTATTCAAGGGGGAAGGGTTAATAGAAGAATTTCCAGAGTGACAGCTAGCCATGTTAGAGGTTAGGTGTTTAGCCCCCAAGATTTAGGATAGCTATTGACTTGTGGTTGCTTACTCTAATAAGGAAACACAGCCAAAGCCATGCATAATATCATTCCCTGTGATTCTTTCAGGTAATTCTGTGCAGGCACATTGCATTCTGGGAAGAAGACCGCGAGCATTCTTAATTGCATGTAATACAATATGAATTCTAAGAAATGTGAGGAAAAAAATTGTTAATGCATCTGGGTTCTGTTGCATGCAAGTCGGTAGGAAAGGTGATATTGTGATGTAACTCATAAAGCAGGACACAAACAATATTTCAAGTGAGTTTCACGTCAGTGTTTTCATACTGTACAAACAAGCCAACAAAATTAATTAAGCGGACTGTCATCATGTCTGTGAAAAACCACAAAACAAAAGGAAACAACAAACAGTCTACTCCCAGGAACTGTACAAGGTTATATTCATAGACCATCCTTCAGGCACAATCACAAGCGCTCTATTCAAGAACAGGTGGTTTCTGAGTGATTGACAAACAACTTGCAGAACAGTCAGTACTACAGAGCTAGTAAATGTAGTCTTAAGGGCAAAGAGGTTTTCTGGGAATTGCCCTTCAAATAGGGTGCTACTGTATCATGATTCATGGAGAGAACATGCTCCTGACTGCTGGCTGGACTTTGTGTGCAGTTGTCCCTCCTGCTGGAGACCACAATGAAAGCAGGTGTCGCTCTTGATGAAGACCACCATGAAAGCAGGTGCTCTTCTTGTTACAGACCACCATGAGAGCAGATGCTCTTCCCATTACAGACCACCATGAGAGTATGTGCCCTGTCTGTTACAGAGCATGAGAGCAGATGCTCTTCCCATTACAGACCACCATGAGAGTATGTGCCCTGTCTGTTACAGAGCATGAGAGCAGATGCTCTTCCCATTACAGACCACCATGAGAGTATGTGCCCTGTCTGTTACAGAGCATGAGAGCAGATGCTCTTCCTGTTACAGACCACCATGAGAGTGTGTGCCTTTCCTGCTCCAGACCACCACGAGAGCAGGTACATTTTCTGACCTAGATCATCATGAGAGCAGGTGCCCTGCCGGTTACAGACCACTGTGGGAGCAGGTGCCTTTCCAGTTACAGACCACCATGAGAGCAAGTGCCTTTCCCGTTACAGACCACTGTGAGAGCAGGTACCCCTCCTGTTCAAGACCACCATGACAGCAGGTGCCCTTCTTGTTCCAAATCACCATGAGAGCAAGTGTTGTTCATGCTA
Source organism: Hermodice carunculata (assembly GCA_964020975.1). Taxonomy (NCBI): domain Eukaryota; kingdom Metazoa; phylum Annelida; class Polychaeta; order Eunicida; family Amphinomidae; genus Hermodice; species Hermodice carunculata. The sequence continues at coordinate 86,822,757 of OZ026621.1, read as the reverse complement.
CCGACCACCACGAGAGCAAGTGTCCTGTAACTGAGCACTGGATTTGTGTCTTTATGTTTGTACAATAAAACCTCCAGATCAGGATCATTGCCTGAGTCAGCTTCGTCATGGCAACATGTACTTCGTGAAGAGGTTTATGAGATAAAATATTTTGAAGGAAGTTTTTAAAGGAAGTGATTTTCCAGTTCCATGTAAATAAACAATTTGAAGGTAATTGAGACTATAATGGATAATTCATGTGTACAGTAAAACCAGGCTTCAAGGACTACCTGTAGGTACGACCAAATTGTGGTCTCTCAAGACAGGTGGTATGTTATAGAAGATATGAAAAGCACTAACCAAAACATGCTGAAAGGTTGTTTTTCAGGACATGTGGTCCCACTGAGTGGTCTCTCAATACAGGGACCACATGTATGGCTGTGTGGGTCTCGTACAGATGAACCTGATGAGTCAGTATGTTAACAATATCACATCCACAGTGTCTGGTGTACATGGCATAATTAATCTCGTTACATATTGTAATAATTGGTAAATAGAAGTATCACTTAATTAGTAGCACTGTAGTCCCATCATCGTTCTCAACTTGTGGGGGTGGGGGGTGGGGGGGAGATACACCAGTGTATTGTTACAGACATACTATGGGTCATTGACTGCTGTATGCTAACTCTATGAGACTGCTGTATTAATTGTTACAGATGTACTGTGGGTCAGTGGGTGCCAAATGTTAACCCTCTGAGTGCTGTGTTGTTACAGATGTACTGTGGGTCAGCGACTACGGAATGTTAACCCTATGAGACTGCTCTCTCTTGTACGCTTGGGGTGTGTTCCTTGATGCCTAGAGTCCAACCAGGAAAGCTGTTCATTGCTGGCAGATTAATCTGGATTTAAAAAAAAAAAAATGGAAAAAAGAGGACTTCGTAAAAAATAGGGGATGGCGGTCCCTGTGGTAGACTAATATGCTCTCAGGTGTGTACCGTGCAAGTGCCTGACGGCAAAGGAGCTGAAAAAATACCGAACTTGGTTTGCGCTGAAATGTATCTGTCCCTATAGGGCTAGAGTATGATGAGTTTGACCCTCTGCCAGGATCATCAAGTACATATACTTTATACAGTAGTCACCAGTGGTGCTACAGATTAGGGCCCAGGTAATCTTCTGTCACATCAGGGACATCAGGTCAGGTTTGTTTACGCTTATCACGGCCTGTTGTCAGGAAGCCAGACCAGTTTCACCTTCTGAAGAAAACATGAATGGGATCGTAGTACTCAGAGGACGAAAGTGAATGTAAGATACAGAGAAGGAAAGGGGTTTCCCTGTAACCAGCGCTTTTAGAGTATATTATGTCCACAGAGTTGTAGCCCTGTGGGATCCATGGGCAATGGTGGGGATTTTCACATAACAGTGAGTGGATAGTAGAAAGTTCACAAAGTTATCAGTAAGATAAAATGTTGGCCACTGACATTTATGAAATGTCCCTACTTTTGTCCTTTCATTTCAGGTTTCCTGTCAGGGGAGGTGGGCAAGGGAAAATTCATTTACTTTTGGAAAACTGTGAAAAAAGTATTGAGTAAAATGAAAAAGAAATCAAGTTTTGCTGAATTCTTCAAAATTGACCAAAAGAGAATTGCAAATAAACAAATAATAGCAGGTGGTTTTTAGCTCAGCTGACTAATCAGTCAGATGAGCTTATCTTATAATCCTCTGTCCATCATGGTCCGTCCATCCATCAACTGTCGTCCATCAGCAGTTCACATTTTCAACTTCTCCGAAACCACTGGCCAGATTCATCTCAAATTTGGGTGGGATATTCTGCTGTATTGGCACAGATATAAAGCCCATATGGGGTCTCTGGACAATGGAAATCTCTACCTGGTTTGTTTAAATGGTCACACTCGAATGATGTTTTTTTATTTTTGATGAACTTTTTGGGTTCACATTTTGGCAGAATCTTTCAAAATCTTCAAAACCACTTGGGCAATTGCCTCAAAATTACATAAGGACACTTCTGGGGACAAAAATGCATGAAAGTGTGTTTTCACTATGTTGGACTCCTACTACAAAGCCATCGCTCAAATTGTGCCAAAATTTGCTGCAAATGTTCCTTGTGGAAGGATCAAACAAAGTTCTTTACTAGGTGGTATTACTGTGAATCCCTAGCTTTTAAGAAGTTTTTCAGTTTGTTAACTTACTGGTAAATGCATGCATTCCTGTTGATTACTGTGCAAGTCAATGGGGATTGTAATGGCAATTCACAGTTTCCACTTTTTTTTCCAGAACCCCTGGCGAGATTATCTTCAAACTTAATGGGCATGTACCTCGGGTAGATCTCTGCCAAACGTGTTCAAAAAGTCCCACTCCAATGATTTTTGGCAAAATTTAGAAAATCTCCTTCTCTGAAACTGCTTAGCTAACTGCTGCAAAATTGCACAGGGATGCCCCTGGGGACCATAATAGACTTTAACTTGGTCACCAGGTAGTGCTGCATTTTTTTCCCCCTATTTTTAATGTGGGTTTTTTTCTTTCCTTTTTTTCTTTTTAATGTCTTTTTCAACTCCATGACCCAAACCACATACGTCATTGTCTATAAACTTGCAAGGAATGTACCTTGACTTGATCTCCACTCATTGTGGTCACCTCTACCCGAGGTACATGCCCATGCCCTATGATGCTGCTGCATTTCCTGATTTGTAATTTCTGGAAATGATAAGTCATCGGTAAAGGTGCCTGGTATTACTGGACGCACAGCACCAAAGCTGATGCATAGCGGTTTAGGTTTCGGTAAAGGTGGGTCCTCTGGCCATGTTTACTTTTGAACATGAATCAGAAAATTCTATATTTCTATATTTGAGACATCCATCCTGTGGATTACTGTATTATAAGTCAATGGGGATTACAATGATGATTCACATGTTTTAATTCTTCTTGTTTGCCAGATTCATACTTGGAGGGGATTTGCTTTGGGTCGGCGTCTGTCGAGTGTCACATTCCAGTTACTTTTGTTTTTTTGACAAAGTTGTATAAATCTTTTTCTCCAAAACCATGTGGCCAATTCCTATCAAATTGAATGCGGGCACCTGTGGGGATGAGGGCAAGACTTAGTACATGGGTGACTGACAGTGTGTGGTGACCTCAACTAATTTCCAATTCCACAAGACCACTAGAGCCATAAAGTTCAAGGTCAGCTTAGCATGGGCTGTTCATACAGCCCTCTTGTAATAATTTTTGGACTGGAATGCATCCAAATTCACCACAGCAAATAAATAACATAAATAATGGTGACTTTAAAGAACGATTATTTCACATAAAACCTCGAACCCACAGCTTCGCTTCCCGGTGTCAGAAAGTGACACCAGTAAAATCACCGAGTCCTCGGAAGATAAAACCAGCTGCAGTTATAATGAATTATCAGCACTAAGATATGAATATATCAAAACCTGATCGTTTATTATAAATTCTACATTTGAATTACAACATTTTAGCATGGGGGTCTCAAAAGCTGCTCTGATTCTCCTGCTGTGAAAGAAAGCAGTAAGAATACTTAGTTTAACATCCACCCACACAACCAACTTTTAAAAGCATAAAATTTCAAAGGTAAACTGGTAAATGACACCTTTTACCTTGAGCAGCTAAAATTTCACTTTAAATTTGTCAGTCAACTTACGCCAGCAGTCTGCAACTCGTTATCAAAATACAGAATAGGATGTTTGTAATGTAAACCAGGATTGCCAGAAGAGACTGCGTAAAGCATGAAATTGTAGATTCATTAAACAGCACTTATGATATATATCACCCAAAAGTCACACTCGTAGTTAATCAAATTTTCCTTTATGTGCCAAAATGTATCTTGTCAGTAATTACATGACATGTGCTGAACCAAACTGTTATGTATTGTGGTACCTGCTGTTTAAAACCACCCTTATTGCCAGACAAAAATGGTCACATTACAGGTGGTCTTTTACTGCAGGTAAGCTACAAAAAAAATTCTAGGCCAGTGTCTTGAAAGGGCGGTCTTAAAAACTAATGTGGTCTTTCACAAGAGGTGGTTGTTAGAGCAGGTACCACTGCATATGATGCATAGTAATTACAGTATGTTGTCTTATTACATAGCATCATTTCTTTACACTAAATTTAATCATTGCGAAATTAAGTTTTATTTAAAAAAAATTTTTTTTTGAGCTTAGCTTGAATTTTTGGTAGTACTGCAATTTTCCTGTTTCTATATTTGCCATATTTCCACGATACAGTGTTGACCATATATTCTGGATGGCTCCTATGACAGCAGTGTAAAGTGACGTTGGGGAGGTCTCCCCACCAATTATTAAAAATTGAGATAATGTATAATATATACTGGCAGGGAAAAAAAAGAGGCCACCCCCAGTCTCCTGGCAATGTCTCACTGGGAAAAGCTAGCCTCCCACCATGCTATTGATTTTGCCCCTGTCAAATTCAGGGAGCTTCGAGTGATCTGTACACCATGGCATTGTGGGTCCAGAGTGATCTCCGTATAGTCAGTGAACCCTTATAAAGCCCACAGGCACCCCAATAACATGCACTTTTTGCACCTTTCTGGCTGTTATCTCAGTTCCTTAATCCATTTTATGTGACTGCGCAGGTATATCCCTTAGTATTGAGTCCATGTTACACAGCACTCTGGATGTACGTAACACCAATATTTTCTATATAAACTAAGATTTAGAGCAATATTTTCGATATAAACTAAGATTTAGAGCAATATTTTCTATATAAACTAAGATTTAGAGCAATATTTTCTAAGATTTAGAGCAGCCTATGTTGAACCAGTGGGAGTGGCCTGTTTTTCCCCAGGAGTATATGTATATATGTAGTATTCTTGTATTATTTTTCTTTTTTATGGACAGTGAAACCTACTTAAAAAACCCACCTCTAAGGGATGACCAAATTGTTATCTCTTCAGACAGGTGGTCTTTAATATGACAATAATGTTTTTGATGTGGGCGTTGGGATCACTTGCGGTCAGACAGTGGTTATTTGCACCCGACGCAAAGCAGAGGGTGCAAATGACCACTGGAGGGCCACAAATTGAATACTAAGGGCCATACAATGATCCCCATGACATTCATTGTTAATAGTCACCAGGGATCAAAATTGCACTGTTTTCCAAATTCAAACCAATACCTTGTGTGTGACCTTGATTTGACCTTCCCAAATCAAAATAAACAATGCCAAAAGACACTTCAGACATACTTCCCCATTAATGTTTAATAGTAACCACAGGCCTGGGATCTATCATTACAAGCATAGCCAGTCTGCAACCAATTTGACATTGGTAACCTAGTAATCTTGAAATAAGGTTAAGGTGACCCTGGTAATATCCCAACACAGGTCTCATCAAAGTACATTACTCTATGATGTTTCACTAAGTTTTGGTGATTTTCTTTTCTTTTCTTTTTTTTTTAAGTAGCTATTGCACATAAACCAATTTTATACCAGTACAATCAACTTTTCTACATATTATCTGGTGAGGGACTATGTTTTGCTATGTGGTACTTGATCTTGTTTATAATGACAGCAAAGTGTCAGTACTCTATGGAACATATTTTACAATGATGCCATACTACACTACTCTTGAACATACCTTACAACAGTGTCCTGTCAGTACTCTGTTGGCGTCAGTTAAAAAAAAAACCCTGTCAGAAACTGCGAACAGGTACCAATGAATGCAATAGAAAAGAAGTTATATTCTTATATTGACCTTAAACGTAAATTTCTGTCAATATTAAAGATAAAGTGTAATTGATAGTTGATTGACAGAAGTTTTTGGCTTGTTGTTTTACCAGTAAGCCTCTGCATGTTGTGTATTACGGGGAGGAGCCAAGCAGACATGGCCGTGTGTCGGTCGTCGAGGTAAACAACACATTGCTTGCACGTGAGCTGTTGCACTTATTGCAAGTTGAACTTTTGTCCCTGTTCTTTCAATGCTCACAAAAATGGCAAGTGTAAATATAATAAGTTATCCTTGCATGCACTCGTGCATTCATTCATACCAGATCTATTTCATTTCGCATCCATCGACTCGTCATCACAGCACAAAATCAGCCACCAACAATCATTTGTGGTGATCCCTTGCATTCATCCAGACTCCCCGTCTTACACAGGGGAAGTACGATATGGAACAATCGATCCAGCACTTGAAGGACTGTAACAGCCTAATAACCTTGCAAAGACATCGTGCAAAATGGAAACATGTTGGATTGGATTAAGCCTTATGAAAGTTTTATGCTGACTATATATAGTAGTGCAGTTCTAGAAATTTTCGCACATTTAATTTGGCGCAAACTCCATTTTTCTTAAGTTACAGAATTTTTGCGCATTTTAATTGCACGCAATCCAATGCCATACAATTTAATGAAATACAATGGAACTTATTTTTGCGCATTTTAATTTCACGCTTTGGGTGGTAGCGCGAAAAGCGCGAAATTAAATCGAGTGTGAAAATTTCTAGAACTACAGTGTTCAGACTTTGACTTAAGTCTTGTGTATCACGAGTCATGAAATCCTGGTGTTAAGTCCTGGACCAGGGACTGTACATTGGTAGCTTGTCTGTCTGTTTAATTTTCTGTCCCTCTGTCAGTCAATCCTTTCAATGGAGCTTGTTCTCACAGTATTTCCTGTATTGTAACTCCTGCACCTACCAATTTGGTGTGTGGACACTTCACAGGATTAAGGTGTGTGGTGGACCAAATTTGGTATGTGGACACTTCTTGAGATAAAGATGTGTTGCAACCCAAAGTTAGGTCACAGTGACCTTGACCTTTCACCCCATTAATGGAAAATGATGCTGGGCCGTATTCCCTATACAATAACAATGAAGCAGACCAAATTTGGTTTGTGGGTGCTTCTTGAAATAGGGGTGCCTGACAAACCAAAACCAGGTGACTGTGACCGTGACCTTTGACCCCATCATGTAAAGTACTGGTGCAGACCATATAAGTATGCACCTTGTCCTTCCATCTATCTGTCTGTCCCTTTGTCCTTTGGTCGCTCCTTCTGACAAAACTTGTCGCGGCCTTGTTTCTTATAGTGTAAAATTTGCAGCTACCACATTTGGTGCCTCGACATCTACTAGGCGAGGGGTGTGTGGTGCACCAAAGTTGTCCCACTGTAACCTTGACCTCCTTCAGCCCTCCTAAATATTCACATTCCTGTCTGGTTGTTAAAGAATCTACTGTAAATTGCTTTAATTTCGTTGTATTCTTATTTTCGCTTATTTCGCTAATGGCACAAAACCGTGAAAATAAAAACACAGTGAAATAGTATTTGAACATTGTTTGAATGGGAATTATGTCCAAAACAGTGAAATTAAAACTACAGTGAAATGTGAAAAATACGAAAACCGTGAAAATTTATACACGCGAAAATAAAGCAATTTACAGTATATGGGGGGATGCCTTGACCTTGTGTTTTCATCAAAGCTGCTGCCCATGCAAAATGTTTTTGCTTTTCAGATCACCTCATCATCATCATCCATGAGTAAGATTAAAATAAGGTATAAAATGGGTTCATAAAATTTATTGAATTAAACAGTCATGTTCAAAGGTGGCTTAATCATATTACCGGTTCATCTGTTCAGACCTCTCCTCCCATGTGACTTTGCTGTCTGTTCTCCAGAGCTGGGGGCTGTGTATTGCTATGCAATACTTGGATCTTGCAGAATCCTAATTACCAAGTCTAGGAAAGCCAGTTTCCAGGAACAATAGGTAGAAACTCATCCCTGACCCAGATGCTGGCTGTTATAGCTGGTACAATACAATACAACACAACACCACATCACACCACAACATACCACATAACATACCACAACACCACACCATACCACAACATCACATAACACCATAATACAACACCGTACATACCATATAACATATCACACCATACCACACCATATCATACCACACCATAACATACCATATAGCATACCACAACACCACACCATACCACAACACCACATAACACCATAATACAACACCATACATATCATATAACATCACACCATACCACACCACATCATACCACACCATAACATACCATATAACACACCACCACACCATACCATAACACCACAATATACCACAACATACTATATAACCTATCACACAATACCAAACACCATATCATGCCACACTACACCATATAATATACCAGAACACCACAGCACACCATACCAGAACACATCACACCACAACATACCACACCATGCCATAACACCACAACATACTGTATAGCACATCACGCCATATCATAACACTATATAACATATCACAACACCACACCACACCATATCATCACACCATATCGCACCACAACATACCATATAACTAGCCACAACACCAAACCATGTCATACCATCACATCACATCAGAATACAACATACCATATAACACCACAGCACCATATGACACCACAACATACCACATCATACCATAACAGCACAACTCAACACCACATCACACCACAATATACCACAACACCATACCATAACACCATATCACAGCACAATACCACATCGCACCACACCAAATAACATGTCACAACACCACACCACACCACAGCATCACACTATAACATACCACAACACCATACCACACCACAACACTACAGCATACCATCACACCATATCACAGCACAATACCACATCACACCATAACATATCACAACACGACATCACATTACAACTTGCCATAAAACAACATAACACAACAGAAAACATACCACACCACACAACAAAACACAGATTTCTAACGGAAAAAAGGAAATAGTGTGACGACTTTTCTTTATATGCAGAAATAGGAATAAGATAGATAATAAACTATAATAATCGGCTACAGAACATGTTGCCTGTGTCTTAGTCACATTTTTGAGAGAGAATCTAACTTTATGGCTTTGCATGTCGGAAGATGGGTTCAGATAAAATAACGGCTGACACAGCACAGCGCTGCTTGCAGAGGGCACTTATACAATAAAGTTTATCACACGCAAAATGTCATTTTCAGTTAGGAGCCCCTAGAATCCGTTACTAGTGTGTGTAGAATGTCACCCATTATCGTGCCACATTGGAACATGTTTGCGAAAATTGACAAAAAAGTGACGGAAAACATCCGGAAGCACGAACAAATTGCAGGTAAAAATAACAGGCATGAAACTTAACAAAGTGTGCAGACTGGTGAAAAATGGGGGATAAAGCAAATCTTGGAGATGGCTGTGGAAAATCGTGGATAGTCCTTCTAGTGTAATATAGCCTTGGGAGTATTGTGAGTGAAAGATGGAAAATTTGCGGATAGAATGAGCTCTATCAGTGCAGCAGCCAGACGGGGCAAGCGGGAAAAAGATTTAGTGGTCATAATGAATGTTGCCCACTTATTGAGCCGGTGATTTAAGTGCGATGGTCATGCCTTGATTAAAAAAAAAGAGGGGCCAATACCAGTGAAAGTTGATCACGTTGCAAGAGTCTTCAAACATATTGGAAAAAGCTGACAACACGTAGCTGCATTTTGAGTTACATTTGGTGTATTTGACTAAGTGCAGATCGATATTGTGAAGATGAGGCATCCATATATGTAATTCATCTGTGTTCATACAAAGCACGGGCCTTGAAGGAATGTAATGCCAGTCTTGTGAATATTATGTGAGCATGAGATGCATTTTTAGCTCTTAACTCTGTCTACTCAAAAGGGTGTAGTTTGACAGATATGAAAAAGTGAAGCAAAAGATTCTTTTTTGGTACGAGCATAGGGTTCAAGTCTACATTTTGGTCCTGGCAGGGACAAATATGGTTAAAATTACTCCGGTAGAACATCTGAAGCAATGATTCTTTAGCCAAAGGAAACAGCGTGAGCGCTGGAGAGCTAGGCGTGTGATTGATTGGCTGTGAAGTTTCTCGTCCCCAGATCATGTTGAATGTAGATCAGGGCAAAACAGACTCTACAGTTGTGTCTCAAACTATTCCCAATGTTTGTAACACATGATCTGTTTTGCCTGTTGACTTTTAAAAGACCTTTTGCAAATGTATAGATGTGATACTTAGTGACATTATTGAGGGTAAATAAATGGAAGTAACAGGGAATATGGCCAGGTTACCCCCCATGCCAAGTTTTTGCCAAATCAACAGGTTTCCTTGGTGCACTTTGTAGGTGTTTAACCCTTTCCCCCTCAAACTGGCCAAAACCGGCTGGTGGTCAAATGTCGTCTGCTTCAGTGTTTTCAACTAATTTCAACAGTTATGAAAAACAATTTGAATGAGAAATGTACATGAGACTTGTCAAGATCACATGCTCCAGGTCAACAGCTTTCCTTGGCATGGGTTGGGCACTTATGCCCAACCCATGCCAAGGAAAGCTGTTGACTCAGTCTCAATTCCAGGGGGAAAGGGTTAAAAAACTGTTGACCTGGACCATTCCTGTGGTCTCTGTAACTGTAGTGAAGCTGGCACTTAACTGAAAGGTCAATTCACAAAGAATATGAACCTAGTTTTGTTGTGTTGAATCCGAGCACATTGACGGTTATGAAAATTGGGTATGAAAGAGTTAAGGGGGGGGGGGAGGGGTTAAGCAACAGGGAGGATTCCAGCTCTGAAACTGAAATGGGAGCCCAACTTTAAAAAAAGAAAAAAATAGGAGGCGGACATGTATCTGATATGTCACTTGACTTAATAGTTGTACAAGAAACAGATATTACCATACATGAGTGAGTCCTGTGTTGTTGCACGTAGAGTTGTAGTTTTCCCTTTCTGATGGGGCAGCCGCAACAGGAAAGTGGCCATGTAAGAGGGGCAGTCTCTTTTGAGGGGCACAATGCAATAAAAATGGACACTATTGTAGAATATAAACAGCCTCATAATAGGGATGGTCTGTGGCAAGGGAGGCCTTAGTGGAGAGGGAGTACTGTACAGGTAGAATCTGAATGGCTTCATATATTGACAACATTTTTCGTGGGACAAAATGATTAAAATGTGCTTACTGGCATACGTCAACTGAATCCATTCATTTCGTTCTTAAGGCCAAATGAAATAGTACCTCTGTATATGGTAACCTGACCTTGCACCAAAAAAAAAAAAAAAAATTTCAACCTCAATTTTTTTAATGGGGGTGGAAAAATAATAAACTCACCCTTTCAGTGCCAAATTTTAGACTGAGTCAAGAGCTTTTCTCGGCACACATTGGGAGAAGGAATAGGAATCGGAGATCCTAATGATAATTCAGACTAGTTCGACTTTTTTGTAGATCGACTTGAGACGTGATTGGCACTGAAAAAGTTAACTCATTTCATATTTAAGGCCAAATAAAATAGTGCTTCTGTATGTGGTTACCTGACCTTGCAGCAAAAAAAAAAAAAAAAAAAAAAAGAAAATCTCATTTTTTTAATGGGGGTGGAAAAATGATAGAATAAATGTCAAGAATTAGGCAATTTAGGCAGTTTGAAAAAAAAACCCAGTGAAATTACAGTAAAAATTCAATGAAATGAAGCACAGGAAACAGAAAAATGCTGACCTGCAAACCTGGTACTTTTATGAATGTAACAGGAAATATATGTATCTTCCTGTTTGGTCTGTGAGTCGTAAAAGCCTTCGTGGTTGGTTGTCCCGTTCCCGAGCAAGTCCCGCTTCAGCAGCTACGAGCATCTGGAGCATGCCCTGTGAAAACCAGTGATTTAATGTGCGATATGTGCGTCTTGGTATGATGCATCTTGGTAAGTTTCATGTGAATACACCGCGATAGGAGTCCCTGGCCTTGAAGGGAGCAAATACACAGACCAGTACTTAACACATCTGCAGACGTCAGCAAAATGTGACACCCAAATCTTTCATCTTTCTTTGCATATTGATCTGGAAGAGACGAAACAAAAATGGCCCGACTAAACTGGAAAACTTTTCACTTTCATCTTTGTAAAATTTTGTCACAATTTGAGGGCAACAACATTAGTTTAAAAAAAATGTAGGTCTGGGCTGTGGTAACCAGAGTAATATGTACAAATGTTGTCTGAATACCAAGCCTGTATCTCAAGTAGAGGTTGTGTGTTGCAGATGGCGCCACTGGTAACTTTGGCACAATTGGTATCAAGTTTTTTACAAGCAGAGCCACCTGGTGGATAAACGAATCCAGCTTCAGTGATTGGCTGATGGTTGTCCACCAGAAGTAATGTGACATGCAATTTACCATCACCAAGCACCCTCTATTATGCAATTTACTATCACCAAGCACCCTCTATTCTCAAATTTCTGATTGGTTGCCATGGGAGGCTGTAAGTTGACAGCATTTTCTGAAGAAGCAAGGCACATGATTGGCATGGCATAAGAGTCAATAACACCTGTAGGTCCACGAGGCTTAATGTGTGCCCACAAAAAGCATTCGTGCACAGGTTACTTAGTGCAGCTTATCTTGTCAATATAACTGGGGGTAGGTACATCAGGACTGCTCCCAGCTCTCCACATGCAAGCAGAAATCTATTGAGATAACATGTAGACCATATCAATTGTTTGCACTGCCATATAGGCTGACCTTTTTTCTACAAGACCGTAGCTTTCTTTTATGTGGCATTGTTGATAGTTTGGCTGGCCTTTGGGAGCGCCTCTGTCACTGGGATATTATGTGAGTATCATGTTGCACCCCACAGAGGTAGCGATTTGCTAAATGGCTGTAATGTGGTGTGAGTTCATATTGTGCTGCTATGTGTGCAGTATCTACTCGCAAAAGTGTCCCAGCTCCATTTTTTTTTCGTTGAGATGAAGGCTTATCAGAAAGCTGACCCGCCATTTCATGTCTGAGTGCAAAGTTTCGGTCGAAACCACAAAACATGTCTCACAGGTCAATACAGGAAGTTAATCAGGCTGTCGAAAGAAAACGGAGAGCGAAATGTACTTAAAGCTTCCCAAAACTATTCTGCAGATTCAGTAGTGCTGGCTGCCAGACACCTTATTCTGGTTCACATCAATTTGAACACCTGATAGGACAAGACTGGCTAACGCTAAACTTGTATCTTTTGTGTTTCCGTGCCTCTGCTGGTTTACAGGGTGTCGCGTGCTCTTGGCATGCTTTACAGTAAAGTACCGAAAAGAAATCCCACATTTCCATCCTCGTTCGCCCTGGCTGCATGATGTTAGCAACATTTTCAAGAATGAAAAAAAAAGCACATTAGTATACTAACATGATGGGCACATGGTGCGTATGGGAGCTGGCACTGGGCCAAAACTTCACATTTTATTATTTGGATACGGTACTTTGTACTGCTGCTCTTTTCAAGTAAATTCAAATTTGTGGCTAATGTCAGCGTGTGCAGTAGGAGTAGCAGATGTCATACCAGTAACAGAATGAACATCAAGAAGAGCCACTTCTGAAGACGTGACACATTTATTCTATTCAGAAAGATGAAAAATAAAAAAAAAATAAGAGTAAAACACCATTATCAAGTTTTATGCTCCTTTTGCAAGGAAAAGTTTTTAAATTTATAAATTGTTGCTAATGTCAGGTAGACAGAAAAAAAAACCTGACATGAGCAACAAAGGTCTGTCTCACTGACATCAGTAATTTGCCATAGCAACATAATGTGTTCCTAATATCATGCCCGTCTTAAATTTGTAAATGAGACATTAGCAACACTTTCTTCAACATGGTATATTAAATCAAAGGTAAAATGATCCCCCAAGGTAAGATGTTAGTAATGTTACTTTTGTTCTGTGGAATAATTCTTTTCGAAGTGTTAGTACATGTACTGATAGAATAGATTAAAAAAATGGTGAATTGCTAATGTAAGCACAAGCGAACCAACACGGTGTTATCAAACTTATAAAAATCACAATGAAAATAAAATTGCAAGTTTTGTTCAGTAACAGGACCTTTATTACAGTATTCTGATCAACTATTTAATTATTACAAAATTTTGATTCTCAGTTTAGTACTGGACAGAAGATATGGCGGAAGATATGGTGTCTTTTTGTCCAAAACCACTTCCTAGTAGTCATTACCCTATTCCGCAGTCCAAACTCTTTACTCTCCATAAGCTAACCTGTCCCTGTCTAACCTGTATAAATAGAATTACTATTGTCCATATTGCACATGTTCCTCTGTAAAATTTTGACATAGGCTGTATTAGCCCAAATAAATTAAAGGGTCTTCAGCGGGTAACTACTCAACATTTTTCGGAGCCTTTTACCCGAACGTTGTCCACTTTTTGACCAATGAGGATGGAAGAAGTGGGAGTTACTAGGGTACCTTGCCATGAAACAGACCTTTTAGTTATCTAGTTGCTACAGTGTCTTCTGTGCTGACTGCAGCAATCACTGATAAACTGATTTAAAATACAACTAATAATCACTTCAATGTGATTCTAATGATGGTAAAAAGAAAGATAGGTTAATTTCCCTCATGTAAATGTGTAAGGTGTCTTTTTGTACAACTATTTTTTGAAGTTGTAGCTTTGATCTGTGTTTTTGAAGTCTCGGGTTAGATCTGTGCAAGAAAAGCTGATCCTGAATATTTGGGAACAGAAAATCTAATTATTTTGCTTAGTTGTCAGAGTCAGAGTCAGAGTCAGAGAACGTTTATTTGACAAAATATAATTGTTATGGATACAAACAGTATGTAATATTGCAACTCAAAAGTACATGACAGTTAGACGCGTTGGAATACAAAAATTGATGAGTGTCTGGATGACCCCAATTAAGGACCTGAGTCCGCTATCACTGGGGCCACCAAAAAAGGAGGTAACTTAATAAACAAACTGATTATTAAGTTACCTCCTTTTTTGGTTGTGATGGAGAACACTTGTAAAAGACTAAGTCATTCAAAAATAAGGAAAATAATTGATACTATTACCATCTTTAAACATTCTGGACTGTCATGAAGGAAGGAAGAGTGGTCTCCACCACTCTTCCTGACCAATGAGGATGGAAGAAGTGGGAGTTACTAGGGTACCTTGCCATGAAACAGACCTTTTAGTTATCTAGTTGCTACAGTGTCTTCTGTGCTGACTGCAGCAATCACTGATAAACTGATTTAAAATACAACTAATAATCACTTCAATGTGATTCTAATGATGGTAAAAAGAAAGATAGGTTAATTTCCCTCATGTAAATGTGTAAGGTGTCTTTTTGTACAACTATTTTTTGAAGTTGTAGCTTTGATCTGTGTTTTTGAAGTCTCGGGTTAGATCTGTGCAAGAAAAGCTGATCCTGAATATTTGGGAACAGAAAATCTAATTATTTTGCTTAGTTGTCAGAGTCAGAGTCAGAGTCAGAGAACGTTTATTTGACAAAATATAATTGTTATGGATACAAACAGTATGTAATATTGCAACTCAAAAGTACATGACAGTTAGACGCGTTGGAATACAAAAATTGATGAGTGTCTGGATGACCCCAATTAAGGACCTGAGTCCGCTATCACTGGGGCCACCAAAAAAGGAGGTAACTTAATAAACAAACTGATTATTAAGTTACCTCCTTTTTTGGTTGTGATGGAGAACACTTGTAAAAGACTAAGTCATTCAAAAATAAGGAAAATAATTGATACTATTACCATCTTTAAACATTCTGGACTGTCATGAAGGAAGGAAGAGTGGTCTCCACCACCCCACCCCACTCCCCGCCCCTTAAGGCCACCCCAAGTGCACCAGAAATGTAGCCTTATGAGAGGGGTGGCCTCTCTTGAGGGGGAAAATAAAATTAAATTGTCATACATGGAAAAGTGGTCTCTGTAGAGGGGATGGCCTCTTGTCGGGGGGAGGGGGGGGCGGCTTACAAGAGGGGGACCACTGTACAGTAAACATGATTGCAATAGGCAGCCCTGATGGTATCTGGTGGTAACTCACATGTTCCTGCTGGGACTGAAGACCCGATTTAGCTGTTTTCTTTCATGCTTTCAGTGTTTACATTTGACTCGGCATGACTTGGGCACAGCACACCCAAAATATGCTGAGGAAAGCTGTTGACCTGGACCATCGTGATTTGTGGTCCATGTAATTATACACATGTTGGTACTTAATGAAAGATCAGTTTATAAGTTGGGCCTGTATTTTTCCGTTTCAAAAAACTAAAAATTCTGTTTCACCAGCCAAAAATTTCCAAATTCCATTTCAATAGTTCTCGTTGTATGTAAAATACATTGAGGCAAAACAGCAAATTCCATTTCAGAGGTGACAAAAATTCATTATTCCGTTCCGTTTCGGTTAAAAACGGAAAAATACAGGCCCTATACAAGGAATATGAAGCTGGCATCATAATGTCATGTTGGAGCGAACAACTTTTGCTGAAGTTGGGCACAAAGAGTTCACATGGTCTGGGTACTTAGCATCCAAGTAGATTCATGGAAACTTATGACCAAGTGGTATCCAGATAGGTTTCCTTAATAATTCTCATGAAATGTTTTGTATTAACAAAAAATTCACACAAAAACAGAATGTTGTGTACTTTTGGCCATTTTGAACAGGAAAGGGTTACTAGCCCCCTGTGGACATTGACCCTGGCAACCAGCCCCATGTTAACCCTTAAAGTGCTGATTTAAGAATGAGTCAACAGCTTTCCTCGGGAAACTTGGAGTGCATTGTGCGCAAAGTGTCCCGAGGAAAGCTGTTGACTCAGACTGCTTTTTGCTTCAGACAAGCCTTGCTGGTATTGGAATGAAAGGTATCTTCATGAGAAATTTGACTCTTTTAACCATTATATGTTTAATGGTAATGAGAAAGCAACTATAGCAGTGATTAGCACTTTAAGGGTCAAAATATCAGCCATTCCGGGAGTCTGGTTATCCTGTGTTAGATTCCTCACATTCTCCCCTCCAACATTCTGTCAGTCCCGGCACAATTAGTCCCAGACTGTTACAGATTGGAATCCACAAATTGCAGCAGTTTGATATCATTAAGTGGCATGCTGGCACATACTGGACTTCCTCAAAGTCTTATCAGTGTACAGATGACAAAGACCACTTAAATGCCTATCTGTGCATAATTGTGGCATGCTTCCTAAAGTATCACTTTACATATTTATGATACCTGTGTAATGTTGCCCAACAGGTAGGTGGCAGTCCGGGAAGTACGGGAAATACGGCATGTGAAGCTAGGAGTACTACTTTCTGGGCTACACAGACATCTTCTGCAGTAAATTTACTTTTATTGAGAGATATATACGTTGTTCTCTCTCTCTCTCTCTCTCTCTCTCTCTCTCTCTCTCTCTCTCTCTCTCTCTCTCTCTCTCTCCATACATATACATAAATATATATACATACATACATATATACACATATATATACATATATACACATATATATATATATACATTTACATGTATATATATATGTATATGTATATATATATATATATACAGTAAAACCTCCCTTACCGAACACCTCCATATACCGAACACCCCCTTATACCGAACACTTTTTCTCGGTCCCAATTTTTTTCCCATATGCTTCCATTATAAGCAAACCTCCCTATACTGAACACCTCTCTACAGTGAACATGAACACCCCAAATGAACACCATTTTCCCAAAAAACCTCCCTATACTGAACACACATTCAGCATATTTTTGTGTATTTGCAGGGAGTAATTACTGATAAGGCTGAAACTAACCAGATTAACTTCAGAGACAGGTTTAATTATTGCTTATACCAGCAGCAATAGAAACAATCCACAGGCAACCTGTTGAACACCTGTTGTCACTTCTATAGATGGCAACAACAGGGTGGACGGTGAAAGTGTCAATGTCACTTAGCACCTTACTCCTATCCTCTCTGGGATAATTGGACCAGTTTTGGGTGTTTTCTTTAATCATTCTAACAAACAATAACTTACAAATTAAGTCATTATGTTTGTCTCACCAAAGCCAGGGTATTTAACTTCAAGGAGTACCAGAAATGAGCAACAGCTTTGATAAAATAGGTGCAAGGTCATATGCATGTTATTTTAATATTAACATACACTAGATGTTATAATGTTCTTTAATAATTATATATACATATGCATGTACACACCTGAATTTTGCTCTATCATAGTCAGTACATCTTTCCCAACTTATAAAACAATCAAAAATTGCTTCTTTGTTGTTCATTTATTTAATGATGTACATGTAGTTAATATGATTATCTCCCACCATAATGATCTCAGCAGGTATGTGTATAGTACGGTTGGTAAGCCACGAGGCCACAATGTGGAAACCTCCCTAAACTGAACACCTCCCTATACCGAACACTTTTGTTCGGTCCCAAGGGTGTTCGGTATAGGGAGGTTTCACTGTATATATATATATATATATATATATATATATATATATATATATATATATATATATATATATATATATATATATATATTGAAGATTTTGGTTTTTATGTGGCATGGTATACTATGCTTTAGGTGTCCTTGCCGCTGTTTTCTGGCAAAGCAAAAAGTCTCGACTCAAGAAAGTTGGGTCCACTTGCACATTATCTTGCCAAAATGCACAATATTTTTTTTTATTTTATTTCCATTTTTGTCTTGTGAAAATTAATAGAAATCACTGTTTTGTTCTTTTACAATGAATGGAAATGTAGATCCAGATGAAATTCTCGAAAACACAGTATCAGAGCTGTAAAACATGATTTAATGAGTTACATTGATTGGTAACATTCAGTTTCATTCCGATGCATGTATTGTTTTGCAAAGAGCCATCAGGTGGCACTTTTGACATTGATTATAGAGCTTAGCAATTTTAACTGTATCCATAATAGACTTTTCATGTCTTGGATGGATGTCTAAAGCAGTGGAGAGTTTATGCAGGGTTTTAACAAAGAGCAGATAAAACTGACTGCTGTTGCAGTATTTGAACACAGAACTATACCGCGTATAATGGATTTTAGCTTCAAGTTTTAAGGTTTTATTCAAGATAGCACATATAAATTGGCACAGACTGCCAGAATAGACAATTCATACCATTTCATCAGAATAGGCAGTCTATGCTATGTCATCAGAGTTAGACAGTCCAGGTCATGACATCTAAATAGACAGTCTACATGTTCATGTATGCTATACTATCGGAAGGGACAGTGTCTGACATGTCACCAGAATAGACAGTCTAGCTCATGGCATGTCATCAGGATAGATTGTCCATGCCGGGCTATCAGAATAGACAGTCCATGTAATGTGTCCTCTGAATGGATCGGCTATGCTATACCATCAGAAGGTACAGTCCATGCCATGATATCATCTCGGAGGACCAGTCTATGCCATGTCATCAGAATAGACAGTCAATGTCTCCCTATGAGCACAGACAGTCCATGCCATGCCATGAGGATAGACAGTCCATATGCCATGCCATGAGGGTAGACAGTCCATGCCATGACATGAGGTTAGACAGTCCATGCCATGAGGGCAGACAGTCCATGTCATGCCATGAGGGCAGACAGTCCATGCCATGAGAATAGACAGCCCATATACCATGCAATGAGAATAGACAGTCCATGCCATGAGAATAGACAGCCCATATACCATGCCATGAGAATAGACAGTCCACGCCATGCCATGAGAACGGTGCCACACCATATTACAACATACCAAGGGGCCAGAGGGTTAAATTTCCCAAGTGACAGAATTTGTCAAAGGCTTGAGCGTGGAGTAGACAGACTGGTCCACAGATACAGGGGATTTGAAGGCAGGGGACAGACATATAATGTGGCCAGGATTTCAGCAGGCTGCCAGCAGAAGAGACAGGAGAATGAAGTGGCGTAGCCTGGACAGCCAGACCAGGCCCAGCCAGTTATCCTGTATTGATCCCCACCTGCCACAGCCCTAGGCCCAGGCTACCGTCTCTAATCATTTTACGCACAAATATGTATGAACTTATACCTTCTCCAAATCTGTAACTTTTGCCAGAAGTAATGAGATCATTTTTTTTCCCTCATCCCGCCTCATCAGGACATGCATAAAAACATCGTGGACATACGATGCTTATCTACATCCAACACATCTGTGGCCTGGCCTGCCCGCACTCTACATGCTCTATGAACCAGGAGGAAAAAAAAATCAAAGTGCTTCATGAGCTTTTTGTGGGCTTTCCTCTGTCGCCTTTTAATGACATGAGATAATGTCA
Source organism: Hermodice carunculata (assembly GCA_964020975.1). Lineage (NCBI taxonomy): Eukaryota > Metazoa > Annelida > Polychaeta > Eunicida > Amphinomidae > Hermodice > Hermodice carunculata. The sequence goes on along the minus strand of OZ026621.1, from coordinate 86,802,669 downwards.
AAAATATAAGGTCGTGTCGCCACAAGGCAGACAATTTTTGCTGAGAGTAAGTTCATCAGGAATATTTTTTCGTCATTTTACGTGGCCAATTCTGAGGTATAGAGGAGAGTACGTGGCTCATTTATATACAGTGAAACCTCCTTATAACTACACTCAGATATCTGACATATTCATTATAATGACACAAGTTTTGAATGGCAAAAAATTTTATTTTCTTTGTTATTTGGTTCATTTATCTGACATATTCAGTTATCCAACACATTGCTTGGAGAACAAGTGACGTCACTATAACAAGTTTTCACTGTATTCATAACGAGTGGAACGTGTGATGAAAGACAACCTTGATTAAAAAAAAAAACACCTGTCGTACAAGCTCACTTTTCAAAGTACGCCACCTGGTGGATATACAGTAGTCCCTGTCATGAGAGACCCCTGTCATGAGAGACCACCCTCTCATGAGAGACCACTTTTCAGATTCCCAAGTCCTATACTTCCCATGTTAATTTACCTGTTGTGAAAGACCACCTGTCTCATAAGACCACTTTTTTGTTGCTATAGGGGTCGTCTCTGGTGACAGGGACCACTGTACTTCCTCTGTTAGTTATGCCTGTCATGAGAGGCCAGCTTTGTCATAATGATTAAGATGACGGTTTATGCTTCCTAATTTGTGGTCTTTGGTGAGAGTTTTTCCACAGGTTTGCCATACAGGCATGAGCTACCAGAACAATGTGATATTCATCATGTTACACCGTATTTGCCTTGTTGGGGACATAAAATTAGTAGGGATAGGGGCCGGTTCCGTCCGTCTGCCCGTATTGTCTCTAGTCCGTCTTAAGTCTGAAAACCATGATCATACTCACTTTTTGCAGGATTTCTTTCTTTTCAATCTTCATCCAATATAGTGGAAGAGGTGGCTTCAAGCTAATAGCATAGTACACTTTACCTCATAATACCTCTAGTCAACTTTATGGTGCTAAAAATTGTATTACTATTTACTTGTTTATACCAGTGTCGGTATGGTGGAATAGTGTACATGTATGAAGCTTTTAAGTTTCAAAGGAGACGTCTGCCGGCGGACCTTCCAGCCTGCCGACAGCATATCTCTAGAACGCTAAGAGATCGAATAATGAAATTTATACCAGAGATGCATCAGACCAAGGGCATGTGGGTCATGTATTGCTTTTGACTTTGACCTATTTTCAAGGTCATAAGGCCCAAGAACATATCAGTTTTTGTGCATCCAGACATGCTGTATACATTGTATAGCTTTCTTCTGTATGTTGTGGCGGGGGACATAGATCCTTTGGATCACTGTGCTCTTGTCTTCACTAGTAGTGTCGTAACTGGTGACTTGTTGTTATATTTCATCTCTACCAGCAAAGCGCAAGTGAGACAAGTCAACTGAGATGTGCTCATACGCCACCCTCCAGACCTGCTGGGCTGACAATTCTTTAACCCTTTCCCCCTTGAATTGAGACTGAGTCAACAGCTTTCCTTGGCATAGGTCGGGCACTAAGTGCCCGACCCATGCCAAGGAAAGCTGTTGACCTGGGGCACGTGATCTTGATAGGTCTCATCTGCAAGTCTCAGTCAAACTATTTTTCATTACTGTTGCAATTAGTTGAAAACGTTGAAGCAGACGACATTTGACCACCAGCCGGTTTTGGCCAGTTTAAGGGGGAAAGGGTTAAACTCTGTGCTGCAGGGAAATGTACAACAGCAGGAAGGTCAAGAAAAATGACTTGTATACTGTGTGCAGTGACTAAAACAGTGTTCAAATGACTACAATGCCAGAACTGACTGGCTAAACTGCACAGATGAGAATAAGCCAGGTCACTATCTCAGTGCAGCTGGCCACTGGTAGATTAGGTCAGAGGTCATTCAACACGGCAATTTACCTTTCCCCTTTAAACTTGTCAAGTTACCATGGTAACCGTAATCAAACCTTTTTTTGCCGTCTTCATGGATGAGTTTAATTAAAAAAGAAGTCTAGTGATAATAACAAATACAAGAAAAACACTTTCAAAGCCAAGATGTTTTGATCAGCTCTTCAGATTGTTTAAGTTTGACTACTGTATATTTCTGTGTTGGGGGGGGGGGGGAGTTGTATGTGGTAACCTCTGACCTACATGTAAATAGAAGACAAACCTCACTGAGCATGCTCAGCTGAGGTGCTGACTTGGCTTTATGCATGATCAGTTTACCAATAAAAGGAGCTTATGACTAAGCTCCAGCATGCCTGTGGTGACAGTCAGCGGATTTTGCTTTGCCTGAAAGAGCATACTGACACTGCCACTATGGCTGCTGGAGCACCACTGGCTGGGCACCGCTGTTAAAACTGGCTTCTGGTCAAATGTCGTCTGCTTCATTGTTTTCAGTTAATTTCAACAGTGATGAAAAATAGTTTGGCTGAGAATTGTATATGGCATCCCTGAAGATAGCATGCCCCAGGTCAACAGCTTTCCTTGGCATGAGTTGGGCACTAAGTGGCCAACCCATGCCAAGGAAAGCTATTGACTCAGTCTGAATTCAAGGGGGAAAATGTTAAAACACCTTCAGCCTAGTCCATAGATTGATTAACAGTGTATTTTGTTGTGTCAGACTAAGAAAAGAAAAATGTCATTTGAGACTATTGAGATGACAGACCAGCTGTCTGTATGGACATGTATCAAGATCGTTAACTGCATGAAATTGGAATCTTTCTTCTCAATCAAAGTTATGCCATGCATATGTTTCTTTGATGAATGCATTAGTAACCCATTCTGGGTCAGAATGACCAAGTCAAAAGCTTTCCTTGACATGGGTTGGTTGCAACCTGGACCATGGAAAGCTATTGACCTAGGGTATGCCATCAGGAATGGTCTTGCATATGCAAATCTCGGCAAAAGTTTTCTAGTGATGAGAAATTTATGTGAAAATGTTAAGGTAGACGACATTTTACATGTGGTCACTTTTGGGCAGTTTGAGTGTGAAAGGGTTAATTACTCTTACAGAGTCTCTAGACCTGGGTTCATGGAAGATGTACGTTCTTTCTACATGAAAAAAGTGTTTATCTGTGACAAAGCATGTGCTAAATTGCACACGATGCTGCATTCTCCTTGAATGTCTGTAGAGAATGCACCACTTGTTCTCAATTCCTGGAAGACTCATTTGAACTCGTGCAGAAAAGGAAGAAAAGGTATCGATTGCCATGACAGTTAATTCTCTTGCTTTTCCACCTGCTTGTCTGCTGACTCAGCACAAATGCTAGCGTAAATGGTTTGATACAGGTAGGGTTGGGAGTATGGGAGGTGCCACATGTGATAATAAACCGTTAGACGTGAAGAGATTTCGCCCGCTTGATCATCAACGTAACCTGCTATCCAAATCATGCGCCTACACTGTACAAAAAAAAAAGCCAGAAGATAATTATAAGAATACAATTTTTTTTCAAACCATGCTGCCAGACTGTAATGTTCATGTCATCATGCTGTCAGTAATTCGAACAGGACGTTTTCATTTAATTGCGAGAGACCGACATAATACGTTGGCATGCAGGGGTAAAAAAGTCCGTGAAGTGGCCAGTCTTACTAAATGGCATGTGTTTTAATCAAGGATTAATATTGCACAAGTCTCCAAAGGGTAAAAAAGCTTCCATGTGATAGACTTCCTTAAATTTATTATTATAATATGCACATTTTTGTTCCTAAAATAACGTTATCCTTATTGAACCGGGCCTGTGCTGTCACTCTACGGCAAGAACAGTTAGATGAGCCAGGGCATGTCATTCCGATTGATCCCGGGAACATGCCTCTTTCAAAATGTTCATTGCGAACACCAAGGTAAAGAACAAACACTAACAGACATGACGTCTGACATTTACTATCAAACATGTATGGGAATATTAGGCTCCGAAACATGTCCTGCTAGTTATTAGAAGAGTTAAAACGGAAAGGGTTAAGCATGCATTAGACATGTTCAGTGATTTGTACACATTGAGAGGCATGTCAATTGTGGTCCCAGCATGGCCAGGTTACACATGTCCTTGGTGGTTGTCGTGCTGGTTGAAAAGTCCGGCTACATGTCATGAAAGCCACCAAACCTCAACGTGTGAAAAAATGCTCAGGAGTCATTGACTACCAGAGTGTGTGATTGAACAAGAGCCATGGAAAGTTCCTGGAGGCAAAAATACATAAAGTTTTGGTTTTTTTTACTCAGCCAAAATGGAGGGTGTGGGGGTGTGAGGAGGGGGGAATCTTTTGCTCCCTGTGTCTGACAGGATAATTTCAGGAGGCATGTGGTTCCCTATGGGGGCCAAGGCAGACATGCGGTGTCAGGAGTTGCCATGAGGGAAATAAAGAATCCAGCGGCTGTTGATCTTTAAGGATCAGTGTTTTATGGAAGGGGTGAGGCTCACTTCATTGTGGGCATGCTGTCATTTCTTATAACATACATCCACACAAAAACTAAAGGTAAAACTTAAACTAAAAGTTCGGGCATGTCTGCACATGGTAGCTAACTCAAATTTGTGGCAGACATAGCTAAGGCCCACACACTGTGGATTATTCTGTTTTGAAACAATCTATATGACCAGAGATATCATTAAAAAAAAAGAAGAAAAATATCAAAGTGACCACATCCGTAATTGTAACAAAATTAAGCTGACACAAAAGGTGAACCTTTCTCTATTAAACTGCACTGGTTCAGGTGGGTCCTGGGTGACTTTGACATCAGTGATACTGGTGAAGATAAAAGCACCGGCAACGCCCATCATCTATTTATAGAAGATAAAGTATCGTTTATTATAGGATGGTGTCTCTCTGCTCGTATGACCATGCCATTCACGCAGGTGTTAAAGACACAGCTATTTGATCCCATTAGGTAGCTGCCCTCATAATTGCATGTGCCCACTCAGGTCAGTCCGTCCATCTGAATTTTACGTGTACCCTGATCAGGGCATGTTTTATTGGGTGCTTTTATAGGTGATATCTGTATGGGTGCAGTTTGACTGGATGTTGAGCCCATTTATGCATTACTTAATAGGAAGCTCATGGTAGTTTGAACTGATTTCCAAACTGGAGAAAGTTTGTGGCCCAGCATTTTCGAGCGGTGTGCTTTGGTTGACCAGAGTAAACTGTAAGTGGTGATACCCTGTAATAGATACGATAACCAGACCTGCTGACTCCTGTTAGGCTTCCATCTAGTATGACACTTTGGAAAAAAAAAAAAATCTGTGGATTAAGCAAGTAAAGAATGTAGAATGTGTTTGTTTGTTTTACGATTTTTATCAGAAGGTTAGGAACAAAGGAAATATGAGTGACTGAACAGTCAGTCAGCCGCACAGAATACTAAGGCAATACTGAAGTTTCTTTTACTTCCAGTTTGCTCTATTTTTCAAGAGTTTATTCGTGTTCATAAATTGAATCTGCTGGTGAAAATTTGGGAATGGCCCCAATTGGTATGGTGCCAGTTGTCCACTTTGAAAACATTTCCATTAGCAGTACTGTTTGGGGATTACTCCTCGGTGTTCACCATATTGGCACTTTACTAAACAGGTGTAATGCAGTTTTTACCCCTAGGCCCATATAGGCCAGAGAGGTATTGCGCCTCCGTCCGTCTTTCCATGCCTTGTAAAATACTCACTTTACAGAGACCAAATTTTTATCACAGTGGGCCATTGAGCTCTTTCAGGTGCCTAATGAAAAGTGGGTCACTAGGTCACATTTAGGTCACAGTACTACATTGAATAAAATGTCGTTAACACAATACTTAAAAAAATATTGAATACAGCTTCATCAATTATTTGTGACATTTGGTCCTAAGGGTGCCTCAGACACCTATTGAAAACTAGATCAGTAGGTCACATATTTAGGTCACAATGCTGCATTGAAGAAAAATTGTCGTGCCATGATATCTCCAAATATTAAGTTACTCTCTGTAGCTGCATCAATTATTTATGACAGTTGGTCCTAAAGATGCCTCAGACACCTAGTGAAAACTAGGTCGCTGGGTCACTTATTTAGGTCACAGTGCTGCATTGAAGAAAAAAGGCCTTGCCACGGTATCTCTGCTCACTGCATTTTGCACCAAGGCTTTGTCAATGGGTCAAACAGAAGTCACCTCCTGGTCTCATATGCAGGTACATGGTTGTCACCTAAAGTACATGTATCATTTCCCAGTCATCTACCCTGGCCGAGGGGTTTTCGGTCTCTGACCAGCTTCTAGTTTCAACTGGAGTGGTTCTGTAGAATAATAAAACACAGTTATTATTCTAAAAAATTTTCATTGACAAGTGCGAGTGAAAGGTATGGAGGATATAGTGGGAGCTCACATCGAAGACAGTTGCTGACCCACTCGTAAACTGAGTCTGTAGGTAATGGATTAATTTATCGTCTCTTGTACATGTATATCAAAAATACTCCCAAGATGTTTTCAACACTATGGACGCATATCATTTAAACTTGTAATGGTAGGCAGTTCAGGGAATGTTGCACGAATAATTTTCTTTCTATAGTCTGTGACCTTAATCCCTAGAAGCCTACAGACCCCTTTAGCGGTCTCAATAAGATAAGATATCAGAGTTTCCGCCAGAGGGTAAAAAGGGTAAAATAGCATACCCTAAAAAATCTCAAGAGTACTTTTGCTTTCCCTAAGATTTTAGTAGAAAAGAACAATTTTAGCATATATTACCCAGAAATACCCCATAAAGGCTTCATTATTAGGATTTTTACTTGAGAGTAAAAATTTGAGTACCCTAAAATTTCACTCTGGCAGAAACCCTGGATATATTTCTGCAGACTACCTTTGTGATCTGGAGGGGTAGATCGTGTTATTTGTTTATGGCTGGAGGTCAATTATGTTTTTGTTTGTAAGTCACGTACTGCAGAGTTTCCTGCTTAATCTTGAAATACAAATTCTGAACATGGTATGAACCTGGAGACCAAATTTTAGATTGTTCCTTTAGGTATGTCAACCCAATTCAACTTTGGTTGAGTGTTATGTTACTTTGCACATCACAATGAAAAAAAAAATAGAATCTTAAAAGTGTAGACCATGCTTATCATGCTGTTATCAATGTACCTGGCTATTTAATGATTAAAGTCAATAATGTGTATTTCAAGGCCTACTTGCTGCACAGTTTTTGATCAAATAATTGTCACAATAAACAAGTTATGCTGGAAAATATGTGTTTTCAATTAAAATGGTTTTTGTCTCCCATTTTCATTCAGTAGACGTTTTACTGAAAAATTTGAAATTCTCTCCTATCTCAGGATCAATGTAAGTAAGCACGTATCATAAGGCTTGGAATTTGAAATTTTGTGCGTTTTGTTTGTTTTGTGTTACACTTTACAACAGAAAAATGATACTATAGTTGGATGAATCTTCAGCGCATACAGGTCGACCAAAATGCATGGTCCTTTCTTGGGAGCCCACAGGAAGCTCGCTTTCTGTGGGAGGCCAAACAGCTCAAAGGGTTAAATTTGGAATTTATTAAAATCTTGGAGCATGAACATTGTGGCAAACATAATCACAATTATCATTGTTCTAGCACAGATAGCCCTGATTAAGCATCCCCTCACCTGTAACATGAGGTAGGCTTTACCTGGGCGGAGGTGCATGTGGCGGAAAGTGATGCTTTGAATGGCGACATATTGTAAGCTTCCGCTAAATTTGTTGTGGGGCTTCAGGAGGGGATATGAACTGTCGCCCGTGGTTCAGTCATCTTTTGATCCTATTCGTGCGTGGTACTCTGGTAGCAGTTCTCGGATCTGGTTCATCATTCCCAGTTTAACTCCTTCAGTGCAATATTGTAGACTTAGTCAACAGCTTTCCTTAGTCTGCTTTGGGGCACATTGTGTCCAAAGTGTGCTGCGGTGAGCTGTTGACTGAGTCTGCAATTAGTACTTCGAGGGTTAGCAGTGACAGGGTTCAGTCTTAGAAAACTTGCACCTTTCGAAATCAAATACTGCTTACAATATTTTGAAAAACAGAAGGAAAATAATGAAAATTGGAAGTAAGGGGAAAACTTAGTGAAATCACATGTGAGCTTACCAGGTTGCAAAGCAGACCCTGGTTTTATTGATGTTTTACCACAGGCAGATGGTTACTTTGTGGGCAATCCGGTTTGCTCGAGGAAAATGTGATCAACTTCATCGGGTAGTTGCAGGTTTGAGTTCAGAGCTGGTTAAATCACAAATAGACTTAACGGTGTGGAAATACTACATTTATGCTGTTTGGGCATAAATTTTTAAGTCGCCTCCAAAATAACATACCAAAGCTCTGCATTTAATGTTTGTACGTTTGATTATCACACATTTAGAACATGCAGAATTTATAGTGTGACATTGTGCACTAAATATCTTGATCACACACGGGCAGGGCTTGGTGGTGTGACCCACACACACCCACTTTGTCTGGGCTTGTACAAGTCCTGTGTATTTTACTCTCTTTGAAAACAGATATTGCATGGAAGTGGTTGACCACCAGGTGGCAGTAGCAGTTCCCGCTGTCATGTCTAGGATTCATGCAGTTATTTGATTTGACCTAAGGTCGCAGATCTTATAGCATCGCTCATATCCGTCTTTACACTCACTTCATGATCATTGTTAGCACATATGTGTGACATACTAGAGACCTCCATGAACTTTTGAGTTGTAAGCGCGACAACTTTAAAAGTGTATGATTTTCAGGACTTACAGGGTGTACGGAAATCTAGGTCCCTTTCCATGTTGGTGGCAGCACCTACAATATTATGTAATACAAAGGTCAAAATGTGAAAATCTTGTGAACACTCTAGTATCTTTAATTTTTGGTGGATCTTCACCAAATTCTAAATTACTAATAGCACTAGTGATGCCACCTATAATTTGGCAGAGATTATGAGTCAAAATGTGTTTTAAGATATAAAATTCCATATTTTGAAAAGTAATTGGATTAGACTTGGCAAATTTATAGGGTATATAGGCCATGTCCAGTGCTAGAATGTTATATAAGATCAGTGACCTTGATTTATTTTTGGGAGTTCACATGCCTGTAAAGTTGACAGAGGCGATTTTGTAATGACAGGGTGTAACTTGGACATCAATGGCAAAGAGAATTGAGCCTCCAGATCAAAAATGCACTTGGTCACATTTTACATAAAACTGTACTGGGTCTTTTCAGGTCACCATGACCCAGTTATTATGGAGTTTGGCACTTGTCCAAATTTATTGTTTTTCTTCAATAACTTGAAAAGTTATCACCCAATGTGAAGAAACAGACCATGTATGGAAAGCTGAATGTCTCTCTCTCTCTCTCTCTCTCTCTCTCTCTCTCTCTCTCTCTCTCTCTCTCTCTCTCTCTCTCTCTCTCTCTCTCTCTCTCTCTCTCTCTCTCTCTCTCTCTCTCTCTCTCTCTCTCTCTCTCTCTCTCTCTCTCTCTCTCTCTCTCTCTCTCTCTCTCTCTCTCTCTCTCACACACACACAGGTGGCCTCAGTGAGAGCGGATAAAATATCCTTAGCTGAGGTCTCCTGACATATTTGGTTCTGCTTAGATTGTTTCAAAACAATGTCATCTTATCTATTTTGTTGCGTATATTCTTGTACAATTTGTTGTCTATATGTCAAATAAAATGATTCTGATTCTTCTTCTGATTCACACAACAGATTTGCCCAGCATTTCATTTGAAGATTATTACACATAGAAACTCCAAACTTGGTATGATTATACCTCCATACATAATTGTCTAACCACACTTTTCCTTTTTTTCATTGTAGGTAAGTAAGCCATAGACTCTTCTAAGGTATGAACAGGAATACACGGTGGTATGGTCATGACATACGGACCAAAGGTAGGCTATAAACCACTCGCCCAAAGGGAAAATACATCACATGTATCTATGGTCATCCCAGAATCATTATATAAATACTAAAGCGACCCTCCATTGAGAGACCAGCCATAGGCCAGGTCCAAAAATTGTTCACATAAAGCAGTTGGTCTCTCGATGGAAATCAAAGCATGTGGAAACTGTGACATTTAAAGTTCAAATTTGACAAACAATGACAACGGCACAGGCCGTTTATTGGAAGTTTGTACCCTGTGTGATGACCAATCACAATCCAGGTCATTATTACACAGCTAAAAGGCTGTGTACCCTGACCTGCTTATGCCAAAATGTAGCGCATTCATTTCATGATGAGTGAGGTGGGTCCACATGGCCGTGGTGCCCCCACCTGTTCCTCTAATCATGATAATAGCCAGGTCGCTTTCATCTCAGACAGGTTGTGTCTTGCTGTGGCAGGTGAGGGGCACCTCGGAGCACTGCAAGCAGAATAGGATACAGTCACATTGGGAATGAGCAGGTCTGCATCTTCTCACTGCTGTAACACACAGCGTGTATGTTGCAGTGTTTTCAAAACAAGAGGGGAGGCAGAGTTGAGCCTGCTGTCTACAATGCTTTCTCTTAACTCATTCCGTACCAGTCCCTGATTTTTCCGTACATTTACCTGGATTTAAGACGACAATTGCGTATTTAAATTCCTCATGAAAAGAGCTTTCTTTCAAGTACCAACATGCCTATAGCCATAAGTCAGTGGTTCTGGCAAGTCATGCTGCAGCTGCTGCAAGGGCAGCTGCAGCATGACTTGCCAGGCAGTGCCAGAACCACTGACCAAGGCCTGTGACCATTGTATGGAATGAGTTAACATAATGGAGTCAAGTACAGTGCTGGTACTTTGTTTTACCGACTTCTGCTGCAGTTCTCCACCACCTGCTGAGCTGTGTAGGTTTTCTCCTAGTTGAGTTTGGGATGATTGGGTCAAGATCTGCCTACTGGACACTGTGGAAGAACAGTCTTTGACTGAACAGGCTACCCAGTATACAGTCCTCTTATTGGCGTCGCTGAACTTACTATTAAGCAGTCAGGTACTTTGATTGAAAGTTTAAAAAAAAGTAACTGCGCTGTTGGAATTTTGAGTTTGTGGTTTCCATTTAACTCCAGGTAGATGTTGATTTGCAGTGAGCTTTGTCCTGTCACTGGTTCCAGTGAATTAGTTCCCATACAAGTCAAGATTGGTGGACTGGGAGTGTTATTATGACCACTGAATTAATTCCCATACTTACAAGCCAAGTTAGCTAGACAGGGAGTTTTGTATTGTGAATTAATTCCCATACAAGTCAAGGTGGATGGACAGGGAGTTTCGCCTCTGTGTCCAACAAAATAACGTCCATGCAAGTCAAGATGGATATCCAGAGAGTTGTGTCCACATTACCAGTGAATTGGTTCTAATTCAAGAAAAGTGAAGAAGCCGCAGATTTTTTAAAATTCAAGACATGTTTACAACAGCTAAATTGGAAATTCTGCCATAAATTTATCCATCATGATCTGCCCACAAGATTACTCTCTTTTCAATTCTTCCCCATAAATGAAATAAACAACTATAACGACAGACATTGTGATAAACTTTTTTATTAACAGAGTCAATAAAATCTGTGTAAAAACAAAGTTTAATCTTTGACATTCAAATCGTGGTGAATCAAACAGATAGTAATGTTATAGGAAAAATACATACTCATGGTTTACAAGGTTTTTCGCTGTATATCAAAAATGATTTTTTGAATAATTATCAACATAGTTGTAATATATATATATATAGATAGATATATTATAACTGCTATGTTTGTCAGAATACTCAATAATTATATTTTCCTACCTGCATTGTGTGTGTAGTTCGTATTATATCTTAAAAGTTTCTTTCGACATTCACTGTTTAATGTGGCGATCTATTAAAGACTAATCAAGTGCTCCATAGTTTCATTTGTTTTATCTGCTTCAAAATTATATTGAAACACCATCAAAACTATATATTTCCTGAAAGAACAGAAAGAGGGGAATACAACAATGGCAATTAGTTTTGCTTGCATTCAAAATTGCAAAAGATATAATTGATTACACAACCAATTAAATTTTAATTAAAATTCTAACTGCCAAATGGAAGAGCACCGTATGTATTCCAAAAAGGTGTTTTGCTTTCTTCTTACCATCAATATTTTTCAAGTTATAACTAATTAAATAAGCAGATTATCAAATATTAATTTCAAAAGTTCATTACCAAATTTGAATAAACCATTTCTTTAAAAATAAATATGATACAGAAAAAAATGAAAACACCCTCTTGCAATACATACCTAACTCTTTCATTTGGCACCAAATTAATTGATTCAGCATTACTAGTGTCAGTTCCAATTTTTTTGAAAGTTGCAATTTTAATTAAAATTTAATTGCAAATGTAAGTAGTCATATCTTTTGAAATATTGTATTTAAGCGAAAATAATTGCCATTGTTGTACTCCCCTCTTTCTCTTCTTTCAGGAAAAACATAACTTCAGTAGTGTTTCAATTCAATTTTGAAGAGGATACAGCAAATGAAACTATGGAACACTCGATTAGTCTTCACTAGATCCCTACCTTAAGTAATTGCTATCTGCATTGTTTCAATTGTTTAATGCTTAAAGGTGGCTCCTATGAGAGTGACATGTATTTGTCTTAAAAGGCGTCCCCCCTAGCCACATCAAATATTATTATGTCCATGTATCTTCATATTGATTAGATCATTGTATTGATTGGCTGGAATAAATGAGTTCTGAGTTCTGAGTTCTGTAATATTGATAAAATAGTGTAAAAAGCGTGTGACAATGAAGGAAAAAAAAAAACTAGAATGATCATATAGAATGCAAAATTTGCACGCATGGTACACATGATGCTGCGGCGGGAACTTTTCATTTTGATTAGTTAGCAGCCTGAAGTCGGGGTGCGTCTTCCATTAGGGTTTTTCTGCCGAACAAAATAATGCAGATTACCACCTTGTAGATGTCCCAAAGTCAGGGTTCATCTTCAAATAGAGATATGTTTTCTAATAGAGAATTTATGGTAGTTCAAATTTAGTCACTGTTGGCACTGAGAGAGTCAAGGGGCTTATGTTTGCACAGGTACAACAAGTCTGTATTAACCCTTTCCCCCTCAAACCGGCCAAAACCGGATGGTAGTCAAATGTCGTCTGCTTCAGTGTTTTCAACTAATTTCAACAGTTATGAAAGACAATTTGACTGAGAAATGTACAGGAGACTTATCAAGATCACATGCCCCAGGTCAACAGCTTTCCTTAGCATGGGTTGGGCACTAAGTGCCCAACCCATGCCAAGGAAAGCTGTTGACTCAGTCTTAATTCAAGGGGGAAAGGGTTAAAGTTGCATGGGATATGGAGGGACTTTTGTTAGTAATACCAGTGAATTAATTCCCATTTAAGTCAAGGTAGGTGTACTGCGAGTTTTGTCACTGGTTGTAGCCGTGAGTTAAGTCGGCACACTCCACCATTCCGAACGCTTGCGAGGTACGCAAGGACCAACTATGGTGGGAAATGTGACGCTGAGTCTCTTGCTGGTGGTCTCCAGCCACTGAGACACAATAACAACACCGTTCCACATTGAGTGGCAGTCAATAATTGAAAGTGGAAGCTTCATTGGTGTGGTCAATACAGGAAATTAATTGTCTCTAGTGGCATTTTACTGCCACGAAAATCCATATATGTAGAAGAAATGCTGGCTAATATTTGATGTTAGATCATCGTAGAGCTTGTGGAGAGTAGATAATGCCTGGCTGCTGAGTTAAGAGGAGAATTGTCTGTCATTACAATAGATGTCCCCCAAGGGACTGCAGTAGCCGTAACATGCCAGGTACTGTGCACTCTTAAGGCACCATCAGAACACTCCCAAGCTGTTTAGTTTGTCCTTATTTGCCTTACGAACCATTTCTGACTCGTAAAAACAAGATACCCTGTAAAGGGTTGCATAGAATATGTTGCTATGTGAAAGTGCTTTGATGCTTTATACATATAAATATATATATATATATATATATATATATATATATATATATATATATATATATATATATATATATATATATATATATATATATATATATATATATATATATATATATATAAATATATATATATATATGTATGTACAGGGGTAAAAATTAACTTTTTTTTAACCCTCTGCCCATAAGGCCAGAGAGGGTATTGTCATCTCCTACGTGTCATCTGTCCATGCCTTGTTAAAGCCATATCTCCAACAATGCTTACTTTACAGAGACCAAATTTTTATCAGAGGGGGTTATTGAGGTGCTTCAGGTGCCTAGTGAAAAGTAGGTCACTACGTCTCTTTTTTAGGTCATAGTACTACATTGCAAAAAAAAAAACACACGGCGTTAACACAATATCTAAAAAAATATTGAATGTAGCTTCATCATTTATGACAGTTAGACCAAAGGATGCCCCAGATGTCTATTGAAAACTAGATCACTGTGTCACATATTTAGGTCACAGTGCTGCATTGAAGAAAAATAGCCATACCATGATATCTTCAAATATTAAATTACCCATTGTACCTGCACAAATTATTTATGACAGTTGGTCATAAGGATGCCTCAGACACCTGGTAAAAACTAGGTCACATATATAGGTCACTGCTGCATTGAAGAAAAATGGCCTTGTCATGCCATATCTCCAGAAATAGTCACTTTACAGAGACAAATTTTTATCACAGAAGGCCATTGAGGTGCTTCAGGTGCCTGTCAAAAAGTAGGTCACTAGGTCACATATTATTAAGGTCACAGTACTACATTGAAGAAAAAAAAGGTTAACACAATGTCTAAAAAAATATTGAATGTAGCTTCATAAATTATTTATGACAGTTGGTCTTACGAATGCCTCAGGTGCCTATTGAAAACTAGGTCACTGGGTCACATATTTAGGTGACAGTGCTGGAAGAAAAATGGCCTTGACATGATATCTCTGCTCATTGCATTTGCACAAAAGCTTTGTCATGAGGTTAAACAGAAGTAGCCTGACCTACTGGAGGGGTATTGTCGTCACCTACGCGTCCGTTGGGCAGTCTGTTCCTCCGTCCTGGCTGAGGGGTTTTGCAGGCACTGATCAGCTTCTAGTTCAAGTTGCCCTAGGCAACCACAGCATTTTTACCAGTTGCCCAAACATCCAGAAAGTTGCCCAGTTTCCCACCACATGAGAATTGTAGTTAACTTGTTAAAAGACACTGGTAATGTTGCAATTATACATGAAGAATAAAGACTTGTACATGTCATGAAATCACCAGGAGGAAAAAACTTTTGGTATGCAATTCTCGGTAGAATTGGTACCCTTTTGTTTCTTTGGGCTATGGCGATTTACTTCATCTTCGTTAACTGAGTCGGAAGATTCTAGCAACTGTATTAAAAAGGTTGCCACATTTGTTGGAAATGACATGTTCTGCTGAAAATATTAAAGTTGCCTCATGGAAAACCAGCTAATGAAATAAAAGTCGCCCAACATGAATGAATATATAGTATATATATATATATATATAATATATAATTATATATATATATATATATATATATATATATATATATATATATGTATATATATGTGTGTGTGTATATTATGTATATATATGTATGTATGTATATGTGGATGTATGTGTATATGTATTTTTGGTATATATATATGTGTGTGTGTATATATGTATATAGATATGTGTGTGTGTATATATGTATATATGTGTGTGTGTGTATATATATATATATATAGTGTGTATATGTTATATATATATATATATATATATATATATATATATATATATATATATACTATATTCAATGCAAATCACATCTTAGTGTTTCTGTGCATTCAAAAACACTGCTGGAATTTTGTAATGTGCAAACTTGCAAAAACAAAAGTCAATTTCATTCACTGCTTTCTTTAATTTAATCATCGAAATGTTTTGATGCTGTACTTAGCTAACACTAAGCGATATTCATTCATATGTATGAATCGTTGCTGAGGATTATAATAGGAGTCGTCTCAAACATGAACAACTCCACATTTGATGGAGTGAAGATTTGGTATCCATATGGTTCAGAGCCCAGACGTCATTCTAGTGAGTACATGTACACTGATTGATCTGCAGTGAGATGAAGGGAGCTCATATTTAATTGGGGGTGGGGGTGGGGGTGGGTAAAACAGGAAAAACTTTCCTCCAGCACAGTGTAGGAAAATGAAAAAAAGATTAGAAATAATGGCTGGTACAATGAAGTGCCACAAACGAAGGACTTCCAATAGACAGGTACAGTAAATAAAAATGCCCAGTTGCAAGCACGGAAACCCCCCTTTACCTCCTCTAATCCTCCAGTATTTCTTGGCAGTTCCGTTATAAGATACCCAGAAACTGCAGTTGTTATGACTTCCATATGCACTGTGTTATGTGATGCAGGAGTGACTGCCTCTTATGGTGAATGGAAGATTACTATAGAGGATTATGTCACGTACACTTGACAGTGTGTACAATAAGAAATGTGCCACCTGTCGCGGACAGTTGACTTCCACTCAGACACTAGCTGTTGGAATGAAATTGACGGGGGGGGGGGGGGGGGGGAGGGGGGGGGGAAAGGAAAAAAATTTTAGGAGAAAATGTGTAGTTTAATAGCAACTGTGTTATGAAATTGATGTGTGACAGGATAAATGCTGAGCATGTCGTTAACCCGTATCCCATTAAACTGAACAAGACCACCTGCGGGTACTATGTGGTCGTGTTAATGATTTTTACCTTGGACTTGTCTGTCACTGTCAGGTGAGGTTATTGGATAGGTGGTCATCTATCGTCTTTTGACTTCTACTTCCAGACTGTTATATAATTAGCCGGCTTCACTTCAAACTTGGTGGGGATTATGCTTTGGTCGGGTCTCTGCCGAGCTTGTACCCATCTTCATGCTCCAGTAATTGACAGATTTTTACAAATTGTTGTTTTCGTTTTTTTTCCGGGGGGGGGGGGGGGGTTGGTTAAGTTCAAAGGACAAAACTGGCAGCATGGAAAGCTGTCGGCTGAGTCTTAAGTGAAGGGAAAGCGTTAAGTCTCCATGGTCTTCCTTTGATTATTGCCTCAGATCTGACCAATCAAGGTAGAGCTCATGAAAAACTTGACTTAAGGTGATGGTGACTCAGAAGGGACTTTTATCATGACCATGATAGCCTTGGATCTATTATTGAGCTCTGGTTTGCAGTGGTGATATGACAACTCAGGTAGGTGAAGTGCATTCCTCGTCGGATAATATGTGGCACCACGCTTGGTTTCAACCTGTTCCTGGTTCGGATGAGGCTTGAGTCAACAGCTTTCCTTGGCATGGATTTGTTCACAACCCATGTCAAGGAAGGCTATTGACATGGGGCAGGTTATCAAGATAGGTTTTATGAACATTGATCATTACGCCTCACTCGGAAGGAGGAGGAGACACATAGCAATCACTTTGTTCGTTCATATGTCCACAATTTCTTCACGCCATAACTTAATGCACTTTTTGACCTGGGGCATTCATATTGCAAGTTTAAAGTGAGGTGACCTGGACCCAATTTCCAAGATCACAGAGCCACATTAAAGGATTTGGTTTCTGCCTGATAACTTGACGAATTGTTGAGCTTGGGCTTTTATAACAGGATTCCAGTCCGCTATAAGCATGATAAGGGCCAGGTCAAGTTGAAATTTGGTGACCTTGACCCAATGCCCAAGCTCACAGAGCCCCATTAGTGAATTTGGTTTCTGTCCAGCCATGTTCCTGGTGATAACACGCACAAGTTGTAAGTCCTAATCAAAAAGCTTTTTAATTATCACCCGGAATGCAGCTGCACAGGTGGGCAGAAAAATGACAGACAGACGGAACCGGTGCAATATGAAATCTCTGAACTTCGCCTGTTATTAATGGCAAGAAATACAGCTTTAAAAATGAATGAAATAAAAGTGAGGTGGTTCAAAGAACGGCGAAAAGGGTCTCCGTGCACAACCCATGCCAAGCAAAACTGTTGTCTCAGTTTTCATCAAAGGGAAAAGGGTTAACCCTTCCTCTGCTGCAGGCGAGAAAATCCACCCAAAGATACTTGCTTCTCCCATGCTGCAGGCGAGGTTATCTGCCCAATGTATTACACGCCGAAGTACAAGTTTCAGTGCATGTAATTACCGAGATATGGCAACCTGGCGCGTTCTCCTGCAGATGTACAACATATTAAACAGTTTCCACTGTAACTATTGAGTAGTAGTGCCAATATTATCTAAATATTGCGGTATCTATGCGAAAAAATATTCAGTATACGGACCATCGCGGAGATTGATTGAAAATGCATACCGGTGCACAAGGTGCCGGTTTAAACATCGATTACATGCAGTTTCCACTCTGTATTTCTCTCAGCGGTTCACCAGGGACATTCTGAATGTTTTCAAAATATGTACCATCAATATGTCACTAAATTTCGGTACTTATGTGACACGAAAACATAAAAGTACCGTTGGCTTGAGTGATCGCCTCCACCATGCTTGTTTGTTGAAAGTGCGCACTGCGCATGCTTGACCACTTGCAAAACTTATTTGCATGATTTCAGCCAATCAGCACCCAAGCAGGACGAGAATCTCACTGAAGTAGTGCGAGAATGTCACCGGCTTATATTCTTGGATTTTTACCTCTGAGGTAGTCAACTTATGCAAGATGACAGAGTTTGGTGGGTGGGAGTCAAGAATTAAGCCAATAGGAAAGCAGCATGATGATATTGACAAGCTTCTGATGTGTCCATTGATACCAAACATGCTTAGAACCGGCAAGAAAATCGTACAAAGTTTGAGGCTGCAAAATGCGCAATTTTACCGCGGTTTTGCAAATTTTTATTGGCAAATGTAATTGATTAGATGTTTATTTAAAAGTCTGTATGAATAAAATTGTCACATTTGTGCAACAAAAATTGTTTCTGCAGCAAAAACTATGTAGTTTGTTTGACTGGAAATGAGCATACGATGTCTTTGTTTACCTAAATAAACATCGATGTGGATGCCCTGAAGATTGTGTTTGTGGGGCCATCCCAATATTAAATGTAGCATGACAGACAACTAAACCCAAAAAATAAATAGCAGAAGAAGGGTTAAGCAAATTATTGTGCATGTAGTTTTAACTGCAAAAAAAGAGACTTAACTCTTATAGAGCCAATTTAGAGACTGAGTCAACAGCTTTCCTTGGGGCACTTTCCGCGCATTGCGCGGAAAGTGCCCCAAGGAAAGCTGTTGAACTGGACCAAATTTTTAACTGGGAACATAGGCATGCTGGTACTTGAATGAAAGGTCTTTTAAAGAGGAATATGAATCTGGAATCATTACAGTAATCCAGCTTCATCAGCACAGCTTAAGCCGTGACTGGCACTCAAAGGGTTAATGGTGGTGTAGTGGCATGCAGTTTTTTTCCCACTGGAAATCACCAGTTAATATCTAAAGACATAAATGTCATCTCTTTCATGCATTCACCCTTGGGGAGGGGAGCTTTCAGACTTGCTCATGTCCATCCATGCGTGTGTCTGTCCCATTGATGAACTTATGTAAAATATATTTCTAAAAGCATTTGATCCACTGTCACGTACCTTTACTTGAATATCAGATAGCTTATGGCAGCTGCAGCTGGAGTTTTGTTTGTCGATGGGCCCATCCGACACTGGTGACATAGTAAAACAGCCCAGCGTAACGTGTAATTGCACATGTCTTGAAAACCTATGAGGCTTAGCATCTTGAAACTTATTATGAACGTTAACTAGCTGCTGCTGTCTGTGGGTCAGTCCAACACTGTTGACTGAGTGCTATGTGAACACTGCCAAATGTCAATCATTGTCAAGCATATGGCCAAAAAGTCTTTGAATTCTAGTCCCAAAGTTGATATGAATATAGTAATCAGCATACGAAGATGCATATCTGGGATTTTGCTTGTCCACGTGTCCACCTGAAACTGATGATATAATGAAAATTATCATTGTATGATGTTAGAGGATGCTTTGCATCATGTGTATCAAAATGTCTGATCCCTTTGGACATTCCATGCTATGTTTTGGATTGATGATGTTTAGGTGTCCAAGTTGACCATAAATGTGGTGACAGTTGGGTATATACAGTAGTCCCTCCTTTGAAAGACCACCCCTTTGGGAGACCACCTCCTTTGAGAGACCACCTCCTTTGAGAGACCACAGTTGTAAGGTCTTTCTGTAGTACTTTTCATGTTATTTATACCTCCTTTGAGGGACCACCTGCTTCATGTGACCACCTTTTGGGTGGCACTAGGGGTGGTCTCTCAAAGGAGGGATTACTGTACCTGTCTTGTGGACACTTCAAGTTCAGTATACCGTCAGTCAACATGCTGCTTTGTTGGACTGTAGCTGCATTGCACACAGAGAATGCTGGTCACTCAGTCTGGAGATGGTTAAGACATTGGCAGTGTTCATGTGTATTAATTTTCATGTTTTTTTTGCACTTAAGACTTTTAAGTGAAGTTTTCGTTTCATTATTTTGGACTAGGTTCCTGTCAAACCTACATGTATGTTAAAGTACTATTTCATTTTATTTTTATTTTCACCATTTTGTTCCATCAACGAAATAAGCAAAAATAAAAATACAGTTAAAGTTGACTCGGAGTATTTTTTACAAAGCATGGTCATGACTCATTAACTGTACCCATGGTGTAGAGGGGAACCCTGTCCCTGCCAGACCCTTTGTGACAGTAGGCCACCTCACAATCAGGAATGAGTTCATGTTGAAGAAATGCGACAGCCAAGGGACTTCACCTGCAATCACCAGAGGAGATGTGCCGTTTCTTGGAACTAACAGTCATTTGACACTACAGTCACCTGTATGCTGATTGCACTGTCGGGGAGAGATGGTTGGCCTCGTGGCGGAATTTGACCTGTGTGATATTGTGAGCACCTTGTGTTTTGTTTCTTGTGTTGCAAAAATATTGGTTGAAAGGTTGATAATTCAAGAGTATAAACATAAACATTAGCTTCATACTTGTATGAGATATGACATACTGTAGATTTCTGTATTTTGCATATATCAATACCCGAGATTCTTGAATTGAAGCTGCTACTTGTATTAGAATACATTCAATTTTTTTAATTTTATTTTTTCCAAATTGAAGATGATGATGTCAGGGTGGGTCTTTTAATAGAGTTTTTCCCACACCATGACCTCATGAGCCATTGTGGTAGTTTCATGAGCAGACACACCGAGAACACATACCATCATGAGGTCAAGTAATATAATAGAAGAATTGCATTTTTAACATATGTACTTTTAATTGATAAAAACACCACAGACGGGGGAAAAAAAGGTAATAACATGCTTCTGTAATATTGATAAAATGACGTAAAAAATGACCAGCAAGTCATACACAAGAAACTCAGGTGGGAACTCTTCATTTTCATTACTTTAAATTAGCTGCCTGAAGTCGGGGTGTGTCTTCTTTTAGGGTTTTTCTGCCAAACAAACTGACGGAAAGAATTTACGGCATTTGTGTTTTTAGCTCAGCTGACCATAGGTTCCAGAGCTCACAGTATCACTCGTCCTTCTGTCCATTCGTCCATAAACTTTCTGCTTGTGGGTGCAATACAGTCCACAGTTATGAAAATAGCCCCATATAACTTTCAGGACTTATCAAGTGTATCAAAATCTAGGTCAAGTTTGATATTGGTGGTGCCACCTACAGTATCATGTAATATATGGGTCAAAATGTGAAAATCTTGTGATGGCTCTAACATCCTTAATGTTCGATAGGTCTTGATGAAATTTGGTGGGATTGTGGAGGAGGCCAAAATCTCAGTTGTGTGTGATACTGGTGGTGCCACCTATAACTTGACAAATTATGAGCAAAAATGTGTTTAAAGATGTAAAATTCCATGTCTCTCAAAAAAGTAATTGAATTGGATGTGCCAAATTTATAGGATATATAGACAATGTCCCATGATTGTTTGTTATGTAATATCAGTAACCTTGACCTACTTTTGTTAGGTCAACTGGCCTGTGAAGTTGAAAGAGGTGATTTTGTAATGGCAGGGTGTAGCTGGTACCTCAATGGCAGAGAATTGAGCCTCCAGATCAAAATTGCACTCGATTACAGTGTATATAAAACTGACCTTGGTGACCTACTTTTTGGGTCTCCTTGATCCAATGATTGTGTGAATTTGACCTATTTTTCAAGGTCATTAAGCACTTAAGAAAAGGACATTTAATTCAGAATGTTGATGAAGAATAGGGCGAATGATGACAAATGTACCACAAAATAATGTGTATCATGGGAAAGTTTGATTTTGCATCATATGGATGACCTTGATTAATTTTTCAAGGTCGTGGAGGAAATACGCTTGAGGAAATTTTTTTGCTGATTGCGGTCAGCACAGCTTCAAGCCCATAAGCCTATTTTTGTTTAACCCTTTCCCCCTTAAACCGGCCAAAACTAGCTGCTGGATAAATGTCGTCTGCTTCGGTGTTTTCAACTAATTTCAACAGTAATGAAAACCAATTTTGACTGAGAATTGTAGATGAGCCCTATCAAGATCACATGCCCCAGGTCAACAACTTTCCTTGGCATGAGTTGGGCACTTAGTTCCCAACTCATGCCAAGGAATGTTGTTGACTCAAGTGTCATTTCAAGGGGGAAAGGGTCAAATCTAGAAATTAGCAATTTAAATTACAAAACGTATGACATCCTTTAATATGTTCTTATCAAGTGAAGAACATATCAAACAGTGCCCCAAATATTAAAATGTAAACACTTTTAAGCAAAAAAGTCATGTTTTGATTGGAAGAAGAAAAAGTATTGTCCATAATTTCCCAGAATTTTTAAATTTAGAGATTGCATTTAATTGCAGGATGCCACAAAAATGAAAATATATGGGAAATGAGGCAGTTAACAGTGGTTGGCGTGTATGGTCTGTGGTCTTCCATAGCCCTGTATGTGCACATTGAGACATGTATCAGTAGGATAATGAAAACAAAAGGCATTGTCATCTTAAGTATGAACTGTTTCAGTGCCAGTCGTGACTAAAGTGCATCTGCTTAAGTCAAACTAGTCTGAATTATCATGAGGATCCCAGATTGGTATTCCTCTCAAAAAAAAACTTTCATTCAAGTACCAGTATGCCTATAGTTCCACAGAGAATATCCCAGGTCAACAGCTTTTCTTGAGCCCAATGCGTGCCGAGAAAAGCTGTTGACTCAGTCAAAAATTTGGCACTTAAAGAATTATCATGACTATTCTCGTTTCAAATCTCTCATCCGAAGACCTCTCATTCAAGTACCATCTTGCCTATAGTTTCACAGCAAAAAAAAATAAAAATAAAAAAAGCTCCACCTGAACAGCTTGCCTGAGTCTTGTGGGGTATTGTCCCCAAAGGGTGGCTGAGCTGTTGACTCTGTGTAAAACTAGGCGCTGCTAGGGTTAATATCATCATATTGCTCCGAGATGAAGTTATTCTGGGTAGATTTCCTGTGAGCATGTAGCTGCAGGAAGCGAGTGGAATTGCGTCTTCTTATTCCCACAAAACAAGCTTTCATTCAGTTACCAATTCGGAGTGTATGCACTTGAAAGCCATTCAGCTACCAATACATTGTATGTGTACTCGAAGGCTGTTGTGTAGAGCCAGGTAATCAGAAAGTCCTACTGAAGTGCTGGGGAATAAGAAAGGCGTCCTGAAGTGTGGGTATATCACGCTTCATATCAGCCTCTTGTCATCTTTAAACTTATGAAGTTCTTGCTGAATTGTGAATGAATCCTGGTTGAATTTTTTGTCACAATTTGAATGGATGCCGAGGAAACGGAGAATGAGAAATGTGAGTAGTTGACAGAGCAGGCCAAAGGTCAAAGAGAAGATAGTCCCATCAGATTGGGCTGTGGTCCCCAGAGTGACATAAGTGAATAGTGATGGGGTAAGGGTCATCGTGGTTGTAATGGGTATATTTGAAGTCTATTACGACTGTCTCGGTGAGTGCCTTGTGGACATTACTGTCCATGTTAACGCATAAATTACATTTCATCTGGGGTTGTATTGCTGCCCGCCGAGACCCGCTGCCACAGTGGGCAAATGTTCCAACATGATGCCTTTGTTTGTTTCAACATTAGCCCCTGTGTTGCTCAGGGATATGGCCAGAGATCATGTTAAGGATGTAAGTGGGTACCCAGAGGAGTTCTGAGTCTCGCTAACTCGATCAAAACTCTTGGCAAGTTGTGTTTGGGCCCAGAACTCTTATGATGTGATCAATATGGTAAGCCAGGCCTTAACCCAGGCCTTCCTTAGTGGTTTATGCATTGCCTGGCAAATCTCACACCAAATGTCTTTGCAAGGCTATGCAAGAAACACTTCAGTTTGATATGAAGCTTGTTGGTACTTTTTAGCTCTGCTGACCAAAGGTCGCAGAGCTTATGCGACTGCTCATATCTGTCGGTCTGGCCATCCATCCTTCCGTTCGTAAACTTTTACTCATTATTGCGATACTGTCCACAGCTTTCAAGTTAGCCCAATATAACTTTCAGGACTTATAGGGTGTATGAAAATCTAGGTCCCTTTTGATATTGGTGGCGCCACCTACATTATTACGTAATATAGGGGTCAAAATGTGAAAATCTGGTGAAAACTCTAGCATCTTTATTTTTGATGGATCTTCACCAAATTTGGTGGGTTCTGGGCGAGGTCAAAGTCTAAGTTGCTAATGATACTAGTGTCCCCACCTATAATGTGACGGAAATTATGAGCCAAAATATGATCTGAGATGTAAAGTTCCATATCTTGAAAAGTAATTGGATTACACTTGATAAATTTATAGGATATATGGACCATAGCCAAAGGTAGAAGGTTATGTAATATCAGTGACCTTGACCTATTTGTGTGAGGTCACCATGCCTGTAAAGTTGAAAAGGTGATTTTGTTATGGCAGGATGTGGCTTGGACATCAATGGCAAAGAGAATTGAGCCACCAGATCAAAATTGCACTTGAGTACATAATATATAAAACTACTTGGTTACCTACTTTTTGGATCACATTGACCCAGTAATTGCACCTGTCCAAGTTTATTGTTTTCCATCAATAACTCAAAAAGTTTTTACCCGATTTAAACAATATATATGTAAAGCTGGATGTAGGGCACATATTTCGAACATAACAATTTTTTAATCTGAGTTGAAGGTCAAGGTCAAATGGCCAGTTTGAATATAGGGGTCATCTAGTGAATGCTCTGCACCCCACAATTTTTGAGATAGGCCCATATAACATGTAGGAGTTGTAAAGTGTATAAAAATCTTTGTTGCCATCAGTGTTGGTGGTGCCATCTATAGTTTCATGTAATATGCAGGTTAATATGTGAAAATCTTGTGACCGCATTACTGTCCACAGTTTTCAAGTTAGCCCAATATAACTTTCAGGACTTTTAGGGTGTATAAAAATCAAGGTTCATTTCGATATTGGTGGAGCCACCCACAGTATTATGCAATATAGGGGTCAAAATGTGAAAATCTTGTGAACACTCCAGCATCTTTAATTTTTGGCGGATTTTCACCAAATTTGGTGGGATTGTGGGGGAGGTCAAAGTCTTAAGTTGCTAATGATACTAGTGGCACCACCTATAATTTGTCAGAAATTATTAGCCCAAAATGTGTTTTAAGATACAGTGAAAACTCGTCATAATGACACGATCTGTTCCTTTAGAAATGGGTCAGATAGCTGAGTATGTCAGATAAATGAATCAAACAACAAAGAAAATGAACTTTTGCCATTCAAAACGTGTCATTATAATGAGGTTTCACTGTATAAAATTCCTTATCTTGAAAAGTGATTGGATTAGACTTGCCAAATTTATAGGATATATAGACAATGTCCAAAGCTAGAATTTTATATAATATCAGTGACAGTGATCTATTTTTGTGATGTCACCATGCCTATAAAGTTCAAAGAGGTGGTTTTATACTGACGGGGTGTAGCTTGGACATCAATGGCAATGTTAGCACAGCACCAGGCCTATGGGTCTCTTGTATTACATAATCTGGGTGACCTAGATCTTCTGTCCCAAGGTCACTGAGGACATAAAGTTAAGGTCTCACTCATTGTTGTCTTGGCACATGCAACAATACCCATGCACAAATAAGCTATGATTACATGTGGAGCGAAGTACCATCTGGTTTACAGTTCAAACACTAAATTTACCTAAGCTCTCTATGTTTAGAAGCCACTTGAGGGCTCACAGCTTTGAAATTAAGAGGTGCAATATAGCCACAGTGCCAGCAGAGCATTAGGCCCATGGGCTTCTTGTTTTTAATTTTACAAAAAAACAGGAGACATTTTCTAAAAAGCGGGAGAGCGGGAGACTGTAAAAAAGTACAAAAATAGCTTGAGAATTGGAGGCTCTGTATTTAAGACCTCCCCTACTACATGTATGAGCAAAGAGTGGTCTCATTTTACAGGTGGTCTTAAAATCCAGGTACATTTATAAGGCACATAGACTGTAGTATCTTGGAAGGATGGTCTTAAAGAGATAAGTGCTCAGTCTATGGGAGTTGGTCTTTGGAGCCGGAGCCACTGTGTTGAGAAAAGGAACCCAAGGCCCGTCCATTGGGTCCTTTTCATCGATACCATCACATTTATGCAGTTTTCAAATCCAATTATGGGCATCCTGTGAGGCCTCCTCTGACATAACAAAGTTGGGTTACTAGAGGGGGGGGGGGGGAGCCTGTGTTTACATTTCCAAGCTAATTGGTAGCATCGTGTGGTGGTCCGGGAAGTCAGGATGTGGTTGTAAACATAATTAATGGATGGATAATAAGAGGTGCCCAGGGCACCTTCATGAAGCTGGTGATTTCATCAATGGAGTTCCCTCGGTACCACTCAGCAGTGCCAGGGGGCGCTGTGGAAAATGGAATTACTGATCATGCCAGAATTGCTCCATTGCCGTCCATATGCACTGGATGGTTTGTGACAAATAGGTTAATCAAATAATGTGCTAGGGAACATACTGTAACCTTTCTTCAGCAAATATCAAAGTTTGTGTACTCGCCCGAGCCATAAGAGACCAGGACTTTTAAATTATACCTCCAAGCACAACCAGGGAGACGTATTGTTTTAGCGCCCATTTCTTTCACTTCTTTTTTTTCAACAATTGTGGTTTGCATGTGATAAGTCTTGAAGAAATCAACAAAAGATCATGAAGATAATTGTCAAGGTCACAGGGTCATGCACTCATGTAAAATCAAGTTTGGTTTAGTAAGTCATGAAGAACTTGAGGAAACTTCATGAAACTTGGTAGAATTATGTAAATGGGTAAGACATAGGTTAGGATTGTAGCTAGGTCACCTTGACCTAATTCTCAAGGTCACAGGGTCACTTATGTGAAGTCAGTGTCCGTCTGATAAGTCTTGAAGACTGAACAAAACTTCATGAAAGGTGGTAGGATTAAGTACCTGGGTGGGACCTGGGTAGGATTGTATCTGTGTCGCCTTGACCCAATTTTCCAGGTTGCAGGGTCACTTATGTGGGTCAGCTTTTCCTACTTCTCGTGGTCCCAGGATCACTTGTGTTACAAGTCTATTTTCCATGTGATATTCCTGTCAAATTTCATGAAACTTAGTCAAGCTTATGTGTGCAGGTGAGGCCTTGGTTGTGATTGCATGTAGGTAACCTTGACACATTCATAAAGGTCAAATGGTCACTCATTTGAATTTTGTTTCCACATGATAAATCCTGAAGCACTTAACTCATTCCATACTATTGTGACATGTACAGGCATTGGTCAGTGGTTCTGGCACTGCCTGGTAAGTCATGCTGCAGCTGCCGCAAGGGCAGCTGTAGCATGACTTGCCAGGCAGTGCAAGAACCACTGACTAAAGACTATAGGCATGTTGGTACTTGAATGCAAACTCTTTTCACGAAGATTTTAAACATGCAATTGTCGTCTAAAATCTAGGTAAATATACGGAAAAATCAGGGACTAGTATGGGATGAGTTAACAAAAACTTGATCAAACTTGGTAGAATTAGCCTGCTTTGTAAGACCTTCAGTGTTTCTCGTTGATGACTGTTGGGAGAGCAGACTAGTCAACACCGATTGAAGTGAGCCACAACAGAATGAACACAGCCCCTCAGTCAGATTAGCTGGCAAATGATATTAGAGGTTGTGGGTCCTCTAAATTTCTACGTACTTGTATTTTTGAAAAAAAATCTTTGACATAAAGTGTTCTGATAAGTCTTGATATGCTGAATTCAAGTGATGATTGTTTACAACCATATTAATCATCCTCCTGCTTTCCACACCCATATTTTATTGGATAAATCTTAAGTGTCCTGCTGGGAGACATTTGGTTTTGTGCTGCAAAATCAATAACTTCTAGTTTCATCTCTGTTTCTTGAATTCTGCACTTTAATCTTTCATACAGTGCTTTAGCAATTTATGCGTAGATTTTGAGGACCACTTGTCCTATGGACAAGTGGTCCTTAAGATCCACTCATCTCTTTGCTTAATTCACAAGTTCTTATTTTGGAGTAGCCATTTTCTTAAATGTGATGAACATACATATAGAAGTAGCCAGTTTGAGAGACCACTCTACTAAGAAAGACACATATATATCAGATCATCCCTCACGCAATCTGTTTCATGCCTCGTTCAATCGACCATCTACCTTCCACTTTCATGCCTTGCGGCCTACAACAAGGCTCTTATTTTTGTCTCTTCTTCATTTAACACTGCGGTGCAGACAGCTGTCTCAGCTGATGGTCTCCCAGTGGTCAAACTAGACCATTTTCGTTATTAGATATACTCTGGCAAAAGCCAAGTACGAGCGTTCTTTGCAGTTCACAATAAGAGAATGTGATCTGATACAGAGATACCACAGTGCTACAGCATGTATATGGTCGCCAGGAATACAACAAAATTCATCGTTGAAGGAGACTGTCAACTTTTATTATAGACTGATACATAATAATATAAACTTATACATATAGTTTTAAACTGATACATAGTGTTCTGAAATAGTGTGTGTCAATTTCATAAAGTAGAATAGAGTTTAGTAAAAGATATAGAAGATGTATCAAGGGTAGATTACTTAGAATGAGTGACCGGACCAAGCAAGATCAAGTATTGCATAGCACTGCACAGTCCTCCAGCGGGGAATTGATAGCAAGATTGACTGTACGAGTTGAAGTGTCCACCCACCAAAAGTTTGATAGCTGTTTGGTGTTGGTTTAAACATATTTTTATTTGAAAAGAAACAATTGGAAAACAGGGCCCAGCCCTATATGAATTCCTTTTGCAGAAGTGCTGTTAGGTGTTATGGTTATAGGAAATTTGGTTGGGACAAGCTCAAACATTTTAGGGGTTCAGGGTCAAGGTCACAGTGACCCAATTCTGGTGTGTGACACCCCTCCATCCTGTGGAGTGTTCACACACCAAATTTGGTAGGTGGAGCTGTAGGCTGTATGGTATAAGAAATGTTTGCCTGGGTCAGCTTTGTTGGAAGGACAGACAGAAGGATGGATGAACGGATGGACGGACGTCTCAAGTATGATACACTTATGTAGAAAAGCATGACCCATATTCATAAATATAAAACCCAACAATGACAGCAAAGAGAATCCAGAGTTACCAAAGCACCAGCACTCATCTTCCAACGAACGGACAGATACAAGGTGTAAACCCAGTGCCGGACTAATAAGGAACTAGTATCGATATGATACTATGGGCAAGGCTAATTGTAGTGAGATGGACACATCGGGCTACATGATACCATGTGAGCTGCCATTTCCTTACAAGAACAGCCGCGATCCTTTGGTGCATAAGGATAGGTTTTGTAACTGCCACCAAGAGGAACATCACCTGATGTATACAGCCACCACCTGGTTACTGCTGTTGTAATTATCACAGATTCAGATTCAGGGAAGCTGACCTGACGTTAAGTGCGCCTAGTGACCTCAAGCCAATGACATGGAAGTGTTGAAACGTATGACGGGGTATTGGATGTTGGACTATTTGGTATAAAAATATTGTAATTGTGCTGTAGACAATAAGGATGGGCTTGTCTGGTGAAGAGGTACCCGGTAGTTTTAGCAACATGCTGTGAGTGACCTGTAGTAGATGGTAGGTGAACTACTTGCTACATGTGATGACCGGCAAATAGGAGGTCCTGTAGGTCACATTTATAAATATAAGACGAAAGACATAGCAATAATTTACAAAGAAAGAAGCAGGCAGGCAGACTTATCTACCCACATTGGATACCTTAATCAAATAGCCAGTGATTACAGTCCTGTTCCATATTTACTTCTTACAGTGACAAAGGTGTTGACCCCCCAAATTTTTTTAATTGTGAGATTCAGGTAAAAAGTGCATGAAAAGAAAGAAAATGGACCATTTTCCCTCAAAATCATGACCTTTTTAATGGCTTTTGGAGTCTCTAAATTGGAAGAGTTGCCATATGTATGCAATGATTATGCCTCTACTAGAGGTGGAGAATACCATATTCTTTTCCATACAAGTGTCTTACCTTCATGAAGCTTCGCACTCATATGTGTGGGGATCCCAGGGTGTTTCATGTGATAAAAGTAGGTCACTAGGTCAACTTTCGGGTCACACAGGCTGCAGGTAGTAGAGACATTATTTCGGAATCTGCAATTTTATTTTCATTTTTTCATCACAGCAAATCTAAAACTAGAAAAACTGACAGCCAACAATCTATGATAAAATTTGTACTTCGTTTAAGAGTTGCTGCATGTCGGTAAACATTTGCTCTGTGCAAGATAGAAAGTTCTGTGTCGTTGACAGATGGATATCATACATTTCTGCCTCGAGCAGTTTATCCAAAATGGAATTTAAAACTTTGCTGCTCAAAGCAGCCAGACATATCGATGTCACATCACATGCTTCAATATTTTCATTTAAATTTCCCGTTAATAGAATTACAAATATTCCAAATGAAAATTAATGAGGAGAGCAGTTGGGATAGTGTTTCAAAGATCAACTGCTCTACATGCAGAGACTGGAGGAGTGGAGCCTCGCTCCCAGGAAAGCAATTTACTCCATCTTATTCTCAAGAAGACAGGGTCACTGGATCCTTACAGTTCAGCCCACTCTGAGAAAAACAATTGGCTCCGTATTATTATTGTTCATGCCTGGAGGGGCCCTTCCAACGAGAGACCTCCCCTCTTGGAGGACAGTCTTTTCTGGATACATGTACTTTGCTCAGTACTTCTCATGTTGTACTTTCCACAAGAGCCCACCTGTCTTGTAGTCAATGCCAGACTGCTCGGTGTGTGCAAGTTTTAATTTATTCAATATTGGGTAGTTTGTAAGCAAAAATGATATTTTTCAATGCTGTATATGGAATGAAAGTGCCCTGTTTGGGATTAAACCTGAACTTCATTTACACATGGATGGGGTAAAAGTGACCTACTTGTGTTCAGAGTTAAAAAATTAACATGTACATGGGATGAAAAGGTTATCTGCATGTGTTTAGACTTAAAAGTGAACTTTGTGTGTATGGGATAGCCAGGCTGTGTGTTTAGACTCAAAAGTGAACTTTGTATATATGAAATACAAAGTAATTTTGAGTTACAATTTTTACGATTATGTTATGGGAATGGAAACTTGCCCAGCATTTTGACAGTAGCAGACAGTCCTGTTCCCGAGTGCACACTATCCTTGTACTGCTGGCTTCAATGGTGTCATTGTTTGTGTCCTGGTAGCAATAAGGACAACGTTAAATGAATACACGAACAACTACCAGGCACACAGCCGTCAAATTTGTCCCAAATAAACGGGTAGATGCTAACAGCGGGTCATTTATCCGAGTTACGTGTGTGTAATTTGCCATTTTGGATACCGGCTGGTGAAATACAAGACAGAGCAACAAGGATGAAGGAATCTTACTGAAAAAAAAAATAAATAAATAAAACAAAAAAGAAAGAACTGCTTTGCCTTCTTGCAGCTGAGCAGGACACATGTCGCAGGTGCTCTTTAGTGGAAGCTACATGTAAAGCTAATTGAAAATAACAAAGTGGATTGAAAAGACAGGTAAAAGAGCCAGACTGGGTGTTAATGACGGACAGTCTGTCAGTGACAGACAGGCATTGTGTCACGCCTCACACGATATAGCCATGAGACTGTCTGAGGAATTGTCATTGCATTCCAGTAGACTCATTATCATTGCACATGTCCTTGAATAAGAGATCTTTGATGTCTCAAGAGGGAAGCAGAACCTTCAGTTCCAGCCCTATATCTACTGATTTTACATCTGCGCTACTGGTAAAAGTACACATGGAAAATGGTATATATATATATACTGCTGCCGCATTATATCACCGTAATGGGGTCCATGTAGTAGACTGACTTGCAGATAGAGTGCTTCCTCATTATAACACTGATGCTGGGGTCAGTGGAGCAGACTGTTATAAATACACTGCTTCCTCATAACACTGGGTGAGGATGGGGTCTGTGGAGTAGACTGTTATAGATACAGTACTTTCTGATTATAACACTGGTGATGGGGTCTGTGGAGTAGATTGTTATAGATACAGTACTTTCTCTTTATAACACTGGTGATGGGGTCTGTGGAGTAGATTGTTATAGATACAGTACTTTCTCATTATAACACCGAGGAATTGGGGTCTGTGGAGTAGACTGTTATAGATACAGTACTTTCTCATTATAACACTGGTGATGGGGTCTGTGGAGTAGATTGTTATAAATACAGTACTTTGTCATTATAACACCGAGGAATTGGGGACTGTGGAGTAGACTGTTATAGATACAGTACTTTGTCATTATAACACTGGTGATGGGGTCTGTGGAGTAGATTGTTATAGATACAGTACTTTCTCATTATAACACCGAGGAATTGGGGACTGTGGAGTAGACTGTTATAGATACAGTACTTTCTCATTATAACACTGGTGATGGGGTCTATGGAGTAGATTGTTATAGATACAGTACTTTCTCATTATAACACTGGTGATGGGTCTGTGGAGTAGATTGTTATAGATACAGTACTTTCTCATTATAACACTGATGCTGGGGTCTGTGGAGTAGATTGTTATAGATACAGTACTTTCTCATTATAACACTGAGGATGGGGTCTGTGTGACAGTATATGTTATGCACAACTACCTTATAACAAGAGGACGTTTAACAGCTATCTTGAAGTGAGAGGAAAATGTTTTTGTGGCAGTCAAGGAACCCACCATGTTATACCAGAATCCACCTTGTATTGGAGACCTTATAAAGAGGGAGCACAGTGTGTGTATGTATGTATGTTATGTATGTATGTATATATGTATGTATGTATATATATATATATATATACACACGTATATATATACATACATACATACTCGTGTGTGCGTTTACACATAAAAAGTATCATTAAATGATACATATGTCATACAACTGGTTTTTCTATCCCTGTATGTAATTCTATTCATGTTGCAACACCTTCAGAGTCAATTTTCCTATTGTTAAAATTGCCTCAAATTGTGTGAAGAGACCTGGGCCATGAGAGTACAACATTCAGAAAAGAATTAGAGGGAAGTATGGACTGTGTCAATAGTGTATGCCCTCTGTGCAAAGACTCAGGGTGAGTAGGCATGCCCCACAAAAAAAGACTCAGGGTGAGTAGGTTTGCCCTACAAAAAAGACTCTGGGTGAGTAAGTATGCTCTACATACAAGGACTCAGCATGAGTAGCCTATGCTGTACATACAAAGATTCAGTGTGAGTAGGTATGCCCTACAAAAAAGAGTCGGTATGAGTTTTGTAATACATGTACTTTACATACAAAGACTGAATAGTGTATGCCCTACGTACAAAGACTTAGGGTGAGTAGCCTATGCCCTATATACAAAGACAGGGTGAGTAGCGTGTGCCCTTTATAAAAGGACTCTGTATGAGTATATGCCTTACGTACACAGACTCAGTGTGAGTAGCTGTACCCAGTGTGCAAAGCTTTGTCAAGAGGAGTGATGGCCCCCGGCATAACTGAGAGGGATACGTGTGTAATGGGCTGTGTGTTGCCACATTAGATCAGTGCTGCATGATGAAATCTCTGCCATGGCTGGTGAGATTGCGTTATAATCCACCTGGATTGGCACACTTACAGAACAACGGACATCTGCGACAGGTTCTATAGCCATCTGCCTCATGGCTGCGTGAAGGAGCCAAGCTGAGAAGCAGGAAGGGCTTGGCTTCCTCACGTGGACTAGATGTGTATTACAGTAGTACCTGCTGTTTAAGGCCACCTCAGTTGCCGCAC
The DNA here is from genome assembly GCA_964020975.1 of Hermodice carunculata. Taxonomy (NCBI): domain Eukaryota; kingdom Metazoa; phylum Annelida; class Polychaeta; order Eunicida; family Amphinomidae; genus Hermodice; species Hermodice carunculata. The sequence goes on along the minus strand of OZ026621.1, from coordinate 86,768,533 downwards.
ACAAAAAGCAGTCAGGTGTTGCAGGAAAATTTGTTAGAGAAATAGAATTGAATGATCCATCTGAAAGGGTGATCTTGGACAGGTATGTGGGGTGTCATGGGGGGGTGGGTGGGGGGTCTTTAGAACAAGTGCCACTAAAATAAGAACAATTTCCTGGTAAGTGTGCTGCAGCCACAGCCAGGGCAAAACATGTCATCAGTTAAAGGCTATGCCAAAAGAACAGACTTTTACCCCGCCCCATGCCATAACCAGTGTTTGTGGGATGGTATTATTGGCAGCTTTTCAGGCTGCCCGTCTAATTGTCCGACTGTCTGTCCGACTGTCCGATAGTAGCAGAATCCCGGCAAGCAATATATCTCACGATTCACCGGCCACGTCAACTCAAATTAACCTCAACAAAACCTTGACACTATTGCTTGAGTTGATTACATTCTGGTGACCTTGGCCTCATTTTCAAGGTCACAGGACCCACATGTGCATAAATTAGGGGCAGCAAGGCTGTTAGCGAGGCCTGTTTTAGTTGCATACACGTAGCATGTTGATCGTCAAGTAAAAGCTCTTTGTGTAAAGAATCTTTATATGCAATCTTTGCTTTCATTCTGGGTAAATGTATGAGGAATGGGGCCCTGCTATGGTATAGGGCTACACAATTTGTCGATTTACCCTCAAGGACATTAGTCCAACTACATGTATAGAATTTTAACCCTTTCCCCCTTAAACTGGCCAAAACCGGCTGGTGGTCAAATGTTGTCTGCTTCAGCTTTTTCAACTGATTTCAACAGCAATGAAAAACAGTTTGACTGAGAATTCAAGATGAGACTTGTCAAGACAACATGACCCAAGTCAACAGCTTTCCTCACCATGGGTTGGGCACTTAGTGCCCAACCCATGGCGAGGGAAGCTGTTGACTCAGTCTTAATTCAAGGGGTAAAGGGTTAAAAGCCTAAAATGTGCATGCATCGTTTTGGAGCATCTCATCATTCGTAAATGGAATATTTGGCGTTTGCCTGGCATTATTTCCTGTGCTGTGATATGCGCTGGGGCACGTACTTGTCAAACGGTTATTAGTTTACTTGTAAAAAGAATACACAGAATATGCCTGAGACCAGTAAGTAGGTCTTTGGATGTAGCAGAATTCTATTATCTCGTGCCTGTAACAATAGACGGCTGTAAAATGCTGTAAGAATTGGTTGTGTTTGGAAATAATTGAAAGCTGTAAGGGTAAACCTGGTTGGTAAGTAGAGTTGTCATAGCTGGCTGCCGAGGACAATGTCCCTCGGATTGGGTAGCAAGGATGTTGCTGACAGAGCAAATGTTGCCGAGCTGTGTGACCGAGTCTGGTTACCTGTGTCGTGGGTGCAGGCTGTTAGGGGCCAGAGTTTCAAATCTGCTTGTCCAAAAAATGCCAAATTATTTGTTCAGATTTGATGATATCAGGGTGTCCGCTTCCTATTAATTCCATTGTAAGAAATCGCGATTTTGGGGGTGTCCAAATTTGAAAGTGGGTGTCCAAAAGGACATGTGGACGCCCCTCTGGCTAAGGCATGCATGGATGCAGGTTTTTGCGTGGCCTTCAGCAGGGTCTTCTTGACTACCGTTGGTTCCTCTCTGGCTGTTTTATATCAAGTGGTCTTCAGTCAATAGGCTTATCATTTATAAAAATCTACCACAGAGCACTTTGTTTGAATATTTGTCTTTGACAATCACCACGGCAGATGAATTTTGTCGTCACAGTGCAGTCTAGCAGGTCTGTTTTACACAATTGCAACTGCAGTGGTCCCTGTCGCCAGAGACCATCCCTACAGCAACAAAAAAGTGGTCTTATGAGACAGGTGGTCTTTCATGGCAGGTAAATTAACATGGGAAGTATAGGACTTGGAAATCTGAAAAGCGGTCTCTGATGAGAGGGTGGTCTCTCACGACAGGGGTCTCTCATGACAGGGACTACTGTACCTGAGTTCTGCCTCTGGAAAGGTGGCCAATTCTGGACTGTATTTCAGCCCTGCTCATTGTAACAGTATGTGTGGCCCACTGTCTGTTACTGTTCACAGCCATGTCTGCCTATCAAGTGTTTCCAGCTTTAAACTGTGTCTGACTTCAAAATCCTTTTAAGTTTTCAACTGCACCTGGCTCTAAAGACAGTCTGTGAAGCCTTCAGTTACATATGGCTCTAAAGACAATCTTTGAAACTTTGAGCTGTAGGTGTACTTGGCTGTAAAGAGAGTTTTAAAAGCTTTCTACATCTGGCTCTAAAGACAGTCTGTGAAGCCTTCAGTTACATATGGCTCTAAAGACAATCTTTAAAACTTTGAGCTGTAGATGTACCTGGCTGTAAAGAGAGTTTTAAAAGCTTTCTACATCTGGCTCTAAAGACAGTCTGTGAAGCCTTCAGTTACATATGGCTCTAAAGACAATCTTTAAAACTTTGAGCTGTAGATGTACCTGGCTGTAAAGAGAGTTTTAAAAGCTTTCTACATCTGGCTCTAAAGACAGTCTTTAACTCTTTCAATGCCACATTTTGAACGGAGTCAACAGCTTCTCTCGGTGTGGTGTTGGCATAATGCACCCAAAGCGTGCCGAGTAAAGCTGGTGCCCTGGACTATTATATTCTCTGTAACTACAGTCATGCTGGCACTCAAAGGAAAGGTCTTTTCACGGAGAATATGAATCTAGCACCCTGACTAATTCAGAGCGGTTCATATTAAGTAGTTCAACTTTAGTCGCAGTTGGCACAGAAAGGAGTTAAAGTTTTCTGCTTTTTGTAGCTAAGATAGTTTTTGAGATCTGACTTCCAAATTGCAGATGAATGTGCATCATTGTAAAACCTATTTTTCAAGGATGTTTGACCTTGACCTATTTTTCAGTGTCATAGGGTGCTATCTTGGAGAATTTGGCTGAGTCTGGTGATAAAAAAAAAACGCTTCAAGAAAGGGCATCTCCAACCAACCACCACACAGTTGAACAGCACTTAAAGAACTGTACTTAGTTCTTAAGTAACCTTGGCATAGTTTTCAAGGTCACAAGATGTTTGTTACATAACACTTGTTTGTACCTTACCATGGCACCAAACCAAAATATGAGGCTACATGGAATCTATGCATGATTTATGCTCTGGTTACTTGAATGAAGCCTGAGCCCACATTAGATTCTGTGCAATGTATATTGAAAGTGGATGACCTATTTTTACCTATTTTTGAGTGAGAAAATCTTATTTTCCTTGTATATCTTGGGTATGGTTGATCATAGACCCGTGGTTACTATTGAACATAAATAGAAAAGTGCCGATTGGCTCTCCTTTAGTGTTTTTAAATTTGACTTTGGATGACCTTGAAAGGTCACACTGGGGTCAAGATCCTATTTTCCTTGTATACCTGTGGTTTGGTTGATCGTAGGCCCCCTTGTGTGCTTTGTTTTGGTGTTCTTAAATTTGACCTTGGCTTGAGTGCCCTTCAAAGGTCAGACATTGGACATTGAACATAGGAAACCATGTTGGCCGAAGGGTACTAAGTGCTTTGCATGGTATCTTGTTTAACACTTGACTCCCCCCCCCCCCCCTTTGTTAGTGCCCCCAAGCTGACCCAGCAGCTGGGCCAGGGTCATTATGCCATGTGGCACACTAGGTGCTGCAGTGGCCTCCAACTCATTCCATATCAGTCCATGACTTTTCCGTATATTTACCTAGATTTAAGATATGACAATTGCATATTGAAATTTTTCATGAAAAGAGCCTTCATTCAAGTACCAATATACCAATAGTCTTAAGTCAGTGGTTCTGGCAAAGGCAGCTGCAGCATGACTTGCCAGGCAGTGCCAGAACCACTGACCAAGGCCTGTGACCATGGTATGGAATGAGTGAAGGTCATTCTTTGACCATTTACAGCTACATACTCCTCCAAATTCCTGCCATCGATATTTTCCAACTTACGTCTGATGGCTGAGTCATTGTGACTGATTTATTGATCAGTCTCCTATTTATAAAGTTTTTTCTTTTTTTTTTTTTTTTACATCCAAGTAACACGCACCAACAACAAAAGATTTCCATGTGTGGTCCTGATCAATTGCTTGTCATCCCTGAAAATGTTAAGTTCCAGTGACATTTCAACAGTTTGTAAGAAATTTCAGTGCATCCATTATGAATATTTGTGTGAAGTCCTCATAGCAAGAAAATTGTTTCCTGCGTATTTTTATAGACACTAGGGTTAAAACGACTTGATGCCAGAAATGATTCACACAGAGGCGACATTGATTCTCACATATCAAATTTTAATTACTCTGCAAGAAGCTAAGAGGAATTTTGGTTTCTGTGCGGCAACTTACCTCAAGAGTATGCACAGGGAGACGTTCAGGTTTCTCTACAGTGTTTGGTGGTCATGCTGTAATTACGAGCTTTATTAGGATCTTTGAAGGGCTGCCTTAGATTTGCAATTTTTTTTTTTACCTCAGCTGACTTGTCAGCTGAGATACCTTTATGGGATGGTCTGTTGTCAATCCATCCGCAATTTATAATTTTGGCCTCTCCAAAGTCGTGGGCCAGATTCACTTCAAACTTGGTGTGGATTGGCCTTGATTGGGTCTCTGCCAAGTTCATTCAGTTGGTCATATTTCAGTGATTTTTTGTGTTCATTTTTGGCAAAATCTTGAAAACTCTCCATCTCCAAAACCACTAGGCCAATTGCTTCAAAATTGCACAGAGACCATTCTGAGGACCCCTCTATCTTAATTTTTTCAATAGATGGCACTGTGACAGTTTTCATTTTTTTCTTAAATTAATTTTGTGTTAAAGCTGTTTTTGACTTTTGTGTCCAACACCATCTCTGAAATTATGCTGAAACTTGGTGGAAATATATCTTGCACAAGGTTCAAAGACTGCCCAGGATTTGCTTTTTTTGTGGTTGTATATTTCTTGGTTGACACACATTATTTCGGGATCTTAAGTGCTAATCGCAACAAAAGGTACACTCATCTGAATAATTATAACAATTCCAGACTCACATTCCTCACAGAATGACCTGTCATTCACTCTTGCCAGTGCAAAATGGCACCCAAGAGGTGCTGAGGAAAGGTGTTAGGACCTGGACCATTTATATGGTCTCTGGTGTCCTATTGTAACTGTAGACAAGCTGGTACTCAAACGGTTGTTTTACAAGGAGTATGAAACTGGTAGGCCTTTTGGCCTGTGCGGTATTGTCATCATGGGTGTACATGTGTCTGTCTGTCCATCCTTCACTGATGCAGAGGCAGTAACTTTCGAACAGATCCAACCACTATCATGAAACTTGTGCCGTAGAAGTATTTCATTGGGTGCTTGGCTGAGTTAATTATTCAGTGACGTTGACTTATTGTGAAGATGACCGGGGTCGTCACATTTTTGTCTCGCCATCATTGGCTGTGGATGAGACAAAGCACTCGCTTTCTGTCCATCCATCCACCTCCAGTCTGTCCCCATCTGTGAACAAAAAACTTAGTTGTGGCATTATTTCACTAACTATATCACTAACCAGGCCTTGCACACTTGGGTGGATGATTTATAATCATCAATAGAGATATGTGCCGTCACTGTTACACTTTAGTGAACATGTCTTGGAGAAAAGTTTCGGAGTGCCGTAATTTACTTCATTGACCATTTTGGTTAACAAAGATAAGTGCTATATTCTCAGTAAATATGCTGAGATTCCTTTCAGATTCAGCAGTGTACAAATAAATACCGTTCCATGTATAGCACTTGGCATACAGTTACATAGTTAAAGAATGTTGGCAAGACATTGAACGTCTCTCAACATTCCATACCTCAAAATAGGGAGATTTTTGTAAATTTGAAAAATCCATGGGGGAGATTTGTATTTTAACAAAGAACATAATAGAAAACACTAAATTTTCATGGGGGAGATTCTGCCAAATTTGCAAAATTTTGCATGTAAATCCAAAAAATTTGGGTGAAAAAGTGGGGGACTACCACCTTATGGGGGAGACTTGATAGGTATGACGTTCATGCCCTTGGCACGGATCTGGTCACCTTTGCAGATGCAACATCCTTTGAACAAATTGAGGTACTATCTTGAAACTTGTACTGCAGAAGTATCTCAATGAAAGCTTGGGGCAGTCAGATATTCACACCTATTTTCAAGGTCATCATAAGTCCTCGTGTTTTTACCCTGGCCAAGGAGATCTTAAGGACAGGTAAGACACCAAAAACCTTTGCATGGGTGATTTTGAGATTTCAGTGGTTTTCACAAGATAAATGTCCTTTCTATAAGTTGGCAAAATTTCAAGCTCCTAATTAAAGTAGAAAATGAGAAAAACGCCACCCCCCCACCCCACCCCCCACCCCCGCATGTCGTGGGTCCGTGACTACAGGCAGCAAAGCCTATGGCGAAATGCGAGTGGTATCATGGTGGCACTACGAAATCAGGCAGCATGCCAAAAGTGTGTTTGTGGACAGGGAAATGATGCACACATGCGAACATGTCACAGTCTTAGTGGTTTACTTGATAGTTATTTATTAATATTAATATTTTATTGACCCCCCAAGGATGAGGAAATAAAAGTACAAATAAATACATGAAAATAAGCATAAACATGAACACAAGAGAAAACATACAAAATAGCAATACAAAACTCAGGTTGGAAAGAGAAATGAAACTCATTTAAAAAATAATTACAAAATAATGACATGCTCACTAAATAAAGTATTCAGACAAGTTCAACAAGTAAACTCAGTAAAGTATACAGATAGGAGTACATACAATAAAACACTATCCTTAAAAACAGGATAAACAGCATAAAATGGTTTGGTATAGTAAAAAATGACATCCAAAGGGGAAAAGCCAGAAGATACAACTGGCTTGCATTAGGTACCCATAAGTAAAGTCCTCATTCAAGTATTCAGCTATAAAATGAGTCGAAAGGCTACGGCCAGGACGGTCAAAAGTAAATATGCGTGAAAACAGTTAAATTTTCCATTCTCGTTGAAGATGTGAAACTGGCCTGACATTCATTGCCTGGAGTAACCTGGATTGGTGGGAATTTTTGCCGAACCCTAAGCATTGTTTTAATGAGCCACCTTGAAAAGAGTCTAGTTGCTCAAGCTGGGTACTCCAAGTGCCAGTAGGCCTACATCACAACCGTAAACCAATACATGTGGGAACACTTACGATTTTCCATAAATAAGATTTAGTCACACGGACAAGCCCATGAAATTTTAAATCAAACTGATAAATTATGAAAAGACTGTCTGCAATTATTAATAGGACCTTCTAGGTGGGATTAAGCTTATAGATCATCGGATATTTTAATCCCAAGAGTATTGATGTTATTTACAATTTCCATTAGTAGCATCTCCCAGGTAAAAACCAGGTTGTTAACATACTTGTCCGCTCAGTATGACAAACAATTTTGGTCTTTGCAGCACTAAAATTGGAATAAACTGTCAATTAATCCGTGGACACAGAGTCAAATTTTTGTCCTTGTAAAGCTACACTGGTATTAAGCTTTCCAATTGAATTTCAACCAGAGAGGTCTATCTATCCTGCACACAGCTAGTCTACTTGCCATTCACAATGTGGAAGTCGTTGGAAGTAAAAACATCAACAACAGCACAGGAGAGGACAGGAAAAAAACTGACGAAGTGAGCCGTCTTTGTTCTTTTCGCAAGCCAAGCTAACTGTGAACTTTCGTTGCCAGGCTTGAGGTCACAGGGCCGGAAAGCCCGCCTCCATGATGTCATGCTTTAAAACCAGATTGTCGCTGTCGCCGTTTGACAGATCGCTGAAGAATATTTTCGGTACTTCAAAGGCTCTTTTATTCATGTGTTTGGCCAATAATTGATTGACAACCTCACCAAATGTTAAGGGACTGATGTTTACTCTATTTTATACAAATATCAGCTCAACTTGAGCAAACGGTATTGTTTAAGAGGCAAATGATCAACATCAAAAGCCTTTGAAGCTCATTTTCTCAGAAAGGATAATAGGATGAGAGCCCCACCTAGGAATCGTTATTCCAAGAAAACGGCATGGCGAAATTTAATCCAGTTAACAGCCTTTGATTCTGTAGTATCTGAACTGCAAAATCGATGCAGCGATTTTCAAAATTTTGCTGCATTCTTTTTCTATGAGATGAAGAAAATGAACATCCCGGAAATCAAAGGGAAAATTGAAATGTCAAACTTTGAGCATGGATAACAGAAAAACTAAGCCAAACATGAAAAAATTATAGGATTTGTTTTTTGTTGCCAATATGTCAGGATTAAGATGCTAGTGTAATTATGATTTTACGTGAATCAAAGTGGCAGTGAAAGTATTAAAGCTCTTTTAGCTTTGGGAAAAGAACAGTTACGGCCAGCTTCTCTTTTTGCCCTACTTAAAGTACATTAATTGGCCCAAAAGGTACCAATGAAAGCTGTTTAATGCATCTCCAGGTGAGCACTGAAAGCGTTAACATTCATAAAAATATGCAAGAATAAATTCTAAGCCAGCAGTACCACTTTTGGTACAAAGCATCTGTTCTTGGAGGGGAAGAAAATATGTAGAAAAAGTCCAGATTGGGAAAATGCCTGCCTCACATGAAAAAACTGTGAAGTCCATTATTTGTTCAGAGAAATAACTCGTGGAAAAACTTTTTATCTGTGCTTTGTCTACATGGTCTAATACATTGGCAATATAAGAATTGTCTTCAAGTGAAAATTTCGACATTAATGCTAACACATTGATTCTACCCAGATCTGTGAGGTCATCTTTTCCTGCATTTACCAGAAGATGGCGCAGTTGTGTGGCCTTCTTTTTCACCAATCAGGATACCCAATTTGGAAATATTGATCTCACAGCCAATCAGAGATATAGTTACAAGTGGGACAGAGGAAAACATTTTGATTGGATTGTAAGTGCTCAAGCTATAAAGGGGTAAAAGGATTACAGAGTAATGGAAGTGGAATCCCCAGCTGCCTGGGGGGATGTGGTTGATTCTTAGGGAATAACAAGGTAGCAATGAACTAGACCAACTGGATATTCCACTGAAAGTCCTGTGGCCTCAACCCCAACAACAGGCTTAAGTCTGCCCTGTTCTGGATTGGATTAAGTGAGAGATAGCGGGCGGTTGAACTGGATTGTTATATGTATGTGGGTAACCAACCGTGAAATTCTTCAAAAAGGGCCCAAAGAAAAAAGATCACATGTACTTAGCATTGAAAAACAGCGACTACAAGTCAAAGTAATTCAGTTGCCAGTTTGATGAAATTATTGAAACAGTCAGCACTTATTGTTGGGCAGATTTGGCCCTGTACAGACAACAAACTAGGTATGGCACAGAGAATAACACAACAGTCATAGGACACAGACAGAGACCCAGTCATTAAATTGGGGGGGGGGGTGGTGTCTACCAGTTGGCTGCCATAAATTTTTGCAAAAAATTGTAATTCTTTTTGCATCGTATACATTTGTGGCATACAAAAAAAGCAGGTATCACCCACTGAAGGTTTAATATTGTGACTACCATTCAGTCTGATATTCAAAATAAATCTGTTGCTATTTCTCAATTAGAATTCATCAAGTTGTAATAATTTAAATTGAAATTGGTAATGATGATAGGCAGTACCTGTACCAGACATTAAGGAACACATAGATTATGATCTGATAGTTTTTGGGGTGTGTGGCTGGGGAATGGAGGACACAGAGTGTAGTGGAGGTGTCACAGGACATTTGGCTTTGTGGATAAAGGATCCAACTGCATGTGTGACTTGCTGAAATGTGTTGACTTGCTCAGTGGGAACTCTAATAGATGTGTGTACATGTTGTAAATGTTGCTGGAGAAGGCCATATTATCCACAACAGTTGCGTATGTATCCCTGGTAGCATCTGTTATGTACACGTCCATAATGGTTCCAGTATGTACACTGTGGGCAGAGTTTTTTTGTTTTTTGTTTTTTTTTTTTGTGAAAACTTGGGTCAATGGCCTTGGTATTGTCCTTCAGGTTATGATCTGGCTTCTCGTGCTCAGTTGCAGGATGACTGTGGGTTGTTTGGAGGGAGGACCCAGGACAGGCAACTGTCACGCCCCTTGTGAACGCTAATCTTTTGACTGTCATAAACAAGTCGCCTTCAGATTGCAGATTACTTGATTATGCATCCGACTTGGATGCATGCAAACTCCTTGCCCTATTGCAAGTGAACGAGGCAACCGGGCTTGACAACTTGACGAGTAAACCTGTTAAAAATTGCCTCTCCATCCATATCCAACAGCCCTGCTTAATATATTTAACAAGTCATTACAAAGTGTATCTGTGCCTGATGAATGGAAATCAGCTCAAGTTTCAGGCATTTTAAAGAAAGAAATTCAAACAGAGCAAGGAAACAGACCTACAGTGGTGAAATAACGAGACTATGTCTTACTGTGCCAACAAATCCAGTGAGGTTGTTTCAAAATATTTCAGGAAGACCTCAAAAAGGTTTGACAGTGGCTACATGGCCACAAACTGGGCCTTCACATTGACAAAACAGCACCTGTGCTTATTTGCAGTAACTAGCAAAGGAAAACTGTAAATTCAAATGTGGCGTATCACTTAATGTTGATGATATTAACCAAAGTGATGAGTGCAAATACTTAGGTGCAATTCTTGACCAAGAGCTCAAATTTGACAGTCAAGTGAAAGAAGTAGTAAATAAATTAGAGGTAAGTGTACTCACTAATACTGATATTACTCCAAATATCCCATTTTGGGTCACCATGACCCAGTGATTGTGTGACCTTGAACTATTTTTCAAGGTCATTAAGCACTTAAGAAAAGGACATATCATTCAGTATCTTGATCAAGAATTAGGGGAATGATGCCAAATGTACCACAAATGTGTATCATGTGGAAGTTTGATATTGTATAAAATGGCTGACCTTGATTACTTTGTAAAGGTCGTGGATTGAATACATTTCAAAAAATGATTTTTTTTGGTGATGGTGGTTGGCAGAGTATTCAGGCCCATGGGCTTTTTGTTTTTTGTTTTTGTTTTTTAAACATTTTCTCTGTCAGTTTAGCAGATCAGTCAGCTCTGACACTTTGATTCCAGATTTATATTTCTTATGATCAAGCTTTTTATTGAAGTACCAGCATGCCTGCAGCTACCAGAACAGAGCAGAGTAGTCCCAAGTCAACAGCTTATTATGGCACCTAATGGGTAAATTGAGGCCAAAATATGCCATGGAGAGCTGTTGAGTCAGTCAAAGACGGCCACCAAAAGAGTTGGAATTGGCAGATCTCTACAATAACCCTTTCCCCTTGAATTAAGACTGAGTCAACATCTTTCCTCGCCATGGGTTGGGCACTTAGTGCCCAACCCATGCCGAGGAAAGCTCTTGACCTGGGGCATGTTGTCTTGACAAGTCTCATCTTTAATTCTCAGTCAAATTGTTTTTCATTGCTGTTGAAATCAGTTGAAAACGCTTAAGCAGATGACATTTGACCACCAGCCGGTTTTGGCCGGTTTAAGGGGGAAAGGGTTAAAGAGAAGTCTTTGAAACAAGTTATATATATATATATATATATATATATATATATATATATATATATATATATATATATAAAAACAGTAAGTTTGCCTAGATGAATGACATTCCAAACACATTTTCCCAATGCTAGCTTGCAGCGAAAACCTTGTTTACTCAAGGTATTTTTTCATGAATTATTTACTCGTGTATTTTGTTTGTGAACTGTATTGTTTGCATGTTCTGCTGGATGGTTTGGAAACACTTCTTTTGTCCCATTCATACATCACCTCTGGGTGCTGTGCAGGCAAAGCAGACTGGGTCATTGTCAACAGACCTGTGGTGTTATGCGGTAGACACCTCCATGCTTCACGTTGTGTATAGTCCGTTTTGTTTGACCCTTATGGAATATCCACTGTTATTTCAAAAGGTTGGACCATGTCAGGTAAGTGACGGGTCAGTGTCATCAAGCGTGTAAAATAATCCAGGAACTGGGAAAAAGGAGTATCATATCACAAAGGGCAATGCTGTCATCTGCTGCGGAAAAATGGTGTCGGGTAACGGAGATTATGCGAGATAGAGGAATCAAATAGAAAATAAACATTTTGTTCCCTGAAAACTTGTGTCATCAAGTGAATATGTAGGATATTTCAGTGTTGTTACAATGAGGTGTCACAATATATTCTTTTTTAGCTTCCCAGGCCATGAGTTGAGCTGTGTTCCCATATGACAGAAAGTTGTTGACTGTGTGTTTCAGAGAAAAAGGGGCTCACTCTTTCAGTGTCAAGATTTTAGCGAGTTAACAGGTTTCCTCAGAGCGCTTAGGGCCCATTGTGCTCAAAGTGCGCCAAGGAAAGCTGTTGACCTGGGCCATTCTTGTGCCGTTTCACAGTCTCTACAGCCGGCTATAAGCATTCTGGGGCCTGAATAGAAAGTCACTTGTTTACAAAGAGTATGGGTCAAGTATTGTTAAGTCTGTTCAGAACATATTGACTTTAGTCGCAGTTGGCGCTGAAAGAGTTAAGAGAGTTGCTCTGGGCTCACTGAACTAAAACCACCTGTCCTTCTTGCCATTCAGGTCTCGGCACTTCCATTAAGAACACAATATTTCAGAACAAGTGGGTAATTTCCTTTTGCATGATACAAGCTGGTTTTTTTTTCTTCCAGTATGCAAATATAGACTTTCATATCGCATGGCCTTGGTTATAAATGGGAATATTCTAATTGCATACGTAGAATGCTATAAGTTACCTGCGGTGGATACTGAAGAAATAAAAAAGAACATTGCAGGCTTGAAATGAAATGATCGACTGCCTTACCCTCCCCCTCCCCTGCTGGGGCTCTGCTCTGTTGAACTCCGAAGCTCCTTGAACGGTGGTTACATTTTGTGCCACTGTCTTCTTTTCTGGGCATCCACTATTAAACAGGACATGGACTTTAAGAAATGTCCACAGAATGGGATCTGGAAGTATGGAAACCTTGTCAGCCCAGTGGTTGATCACGTTTGGAAAAAGACCTATTGGGTAGGAAGGGAGTAGAGTCACATCAGGACTGGCTGCATGATGGACTCACCGGGGAAGTAGAGGTTCTTGGAAGTGGAGAAAAAAAGTACAAAAAAACTATGGCTGCCTTGGATGACGCTGAACGGGACTGGCTGCACAAGCTGTTGTACCCACAGACAATGTTGGAAATTTCAGTAAGTGGAGGTAGAGTTGATGGTAAATACCAGGAGTGAGAGGGCTGTGTTTGGGGGCCAGATCAGTGGAGCATGGGGTAAACATATGGACCCTAAACATTATTGAGGACAGGAGGTCAACCAGAGTGCATTAACCCCTTCAGTGCTAACTTTGACAGAAGTTAATGTGCTCAGCATTAACTTAACTCTTCCAGTGCCAGTCACGTCTAAAGACGATCTTCTAAAGTGAAACTTGTCTGAATTATCATTAGGATCTCAGATTCTTATTCCTCATAAAAAGACCTTTCATTCAAGGACCAGCATGCCTCTAAACATCCCAGGTCAACAGCTTTTCTTGGCACCCAGTGTGCACCGAGAAAAGCTGTTGACTCTGTCCAAAATTTGGCACATAAAGAGTTAACAATACACGATTAATTTTCTTGGTAAAGTGACCTTTTATTCAAGTACCAGCTTGCTTATGGTTATCATGAGATAATGGAGATCATAACCATGGGCCAGGTCAACAGCTTTAGTCTGCACCCTTGTTGACTCAATCCAAACCGGCCAGTGTGGGTTAAGGTGGGTGCTCCTGTCCCACTGTGCAATACCCCTACACCCCAGGGCATTGTTTCATCATGACGACGACAACAATGACAACACCTGTATTGAAAGACCAGCCCTTGATGTGACTTAACTTTGGTCTCTGTAGACAGGTGGTACTTAATAGGAGGTAAAAACAATGAAATAGAGTAGAGTATTCTAATTAAGACCACCTCCATAAAGAGACCATTTTTGTATTAAAGACCGCCAATTTACAGACCTATTTTTCTTTATCCCGAATTAAATTATACCTCCATGAAGACCACCCCCCGATTCAGATCACATTTTTCAGTCCTTTAGATGGTCTGAATAGGGAGACTCCACTGTATTTGGAAGTGTGGTCTTTCAGAGCAGGTCTTGTCATTGGAGTGGTCTCTTAACCCTTTCAGTGCCAAATTTTGGACTGAGTCGAAATCTTTTCACGGCGCGCATTGTGCCCAATGCGTGTCGAGAGAAGCTGTTGACCTGGGGTATTCTCTCTGGAACTACAGGCATGCTGGTACTTGATTGAAAGGTCTTTTTGTGAGGAATGCAAATCTGGGATCCTAATGATAATTCAGACTTGTCTAACTTAAGTAGATCAACTTTAGACGCGATTGGCTCTGAAAGAGTTCAGACAAGATCCAGTATACCAATGATGGTAAAATTAATGCACACCACATGGACTCACTTCTCCCATAATTCCTAAAACTTCATTTGCAGGTCAAAGGTTATTGCTGTGCCCTGTGTATGTTTCTTGAAATCTGAAAGTGGTCTGATTACACCACTGAGCATTCACAGGTCAGCCAATATATCTGTCCTTTATTTTGGTCCATTTATGATGCATTTCAATATACAATAGTCTGTCCATCCAATATACAATAGTCTGTCCATCCAATATACAATCCAATATACAATAGTCTGTCCATCCAATATACAATCCAATATACAATAGTCTGTCCATCCTTCTCTTGAGAGATGCTTCCACTTTGACACCATTTGGCTCGTAAGACCACATTTATGAGGTCCCTGGCTTGTATCTTTTTATTCAGTTTGTGTGACCTCTTCTGAGAGACCACCTGCTTTATGTGACCATAGTTGGACGTGCCCTAGGGGTGGTCTCTCAAGAGTGGCCAGAATATGCCTGTGTAATCTAGGTGGCATGAAACTGTCAACTTGGTTTTGAACAAACACATTTGCTGGATAGTTTCCCAGCTGGCAGCAAAAGGTTGGTTCAATATCAGCCCAATGTTGGCAAGGCTGGTCCATGATTGGGCCAATGTTGGACCAAGTTTCGCTGCTAACTGGGTTAGAAATGTGAAAAATACATGAGAAGCGGAAGTGCACATATTGATTGGTGTAATTGTGGGCAGATATAACTGTACATGTGTTAACAGAATAGGTTGATTTGGGCTGGTGGACGTATAATGTAGTATTTTAGCAGGGACAGACTCCCAAGGCTCCTAGCTGCTTTTGAATGAGAAATCTCATACATTGGTACTTAAAAATGGGATGACAGCAGAAAAAGGGTTGAGAAGAGATATGACAGTAAAATGATGGTTGAGGTGTCTACATTTAGTCTTTTTTAAGGTGCCAGTTATGCTCTTAAGTGTACCAGTTCCATCTCGGATTTCAAAAAGTCTACCCCAGGAAGAGGTTTGCACCCTTCTTGACTCGCCCCAGCTCAGTGGCCATACACCCTTGCTGTTTCCATCTTACAAAATGCTTGACATGGAGATTCTCCCTGTTATTGTGCCTCCCCGCCTCCGAAGGAGGAGGGGGCATATGCCAATTACTTTGTCCGTGTGTCAGTCTGTGTGTGCGTCCTGACAGTTCTCACATGATAACTCGAAAAGTTTTTGGCATAGGGCTTTCATATTGCTCATGATTATAGTCCTGCATAAGGTCTCAGATGAGTGTGAAGATTGGTGGCCTTCACCCCATTCCCAAGGTCACAGAGCCACTTTAATGAATCTGGTTTTCACACGATAAGTTGAAATATTTTTTACAAAGGCCTTTCATATATCACATGCTTATAGTCCTGAATAATGTCTCAGATGAGTTCAAAGATGGGTGACCTTGACCCCATTCCCAAGGTCACAGAGCCACTTTAGTGAATTTGGTTTTCACTTGATAAGTTGAAAAGTTTTAGATGTATGCCTTCCACATTGCACATGCTTATAGTCCTGTATAAGGTCACAGATGAGTTTAAAGATGGGTGACCTTGATGCTAATCCCAAGGTCACATTGCCATTTTAGTCAATATGGTTTTTATGCAATTATTTGACTATTTTTTCACATAGGCCCTTCAAATTGCAGGTGATTAGAGTCCTACATAGTAAGGTCCCAGATGAGCAGGAATATGGGTGACCTTGACCCAAATCACAAGGTCACAGGGCCATTTTATTGAATTTGGTTATGAAGTGATAACTGGAAAAGTTTCTTGCATAGGGCTTTCATATTGCACATGCTTATAGTCCTGAGTAAGGTCTCAGATATTTTCGAAGATGGGTGACCTAAACCCATTCGCAAACTTACAGAGCCATTTTAATGAATTTGGTTTTCATGTGATAACGGGAAAAAATTTTGACATAGGCCTCTAACATTGCATGAGTCCTACGTAAGGTCTTGGGTGAGTTTGAAGATGGGTGCCCTTGACCCAATTCCTAAGGTCACAGAGCCATTTTAGTGAATACGGTTTTCATGTGATAAGTTAAAAAGTTTTTAACATGGGCCTTCTATATTGCGTGCTATTTGAGTCCTACCTAAGTTCTAATACGAATTTGAAGATGGGTGACCTTGACTCAAATCCCAAGGTCATAGAGCCATTTTAGCAGATTTGGTTTTCACTCGACAAATTGAAAAGTTTTTGACATAGACCTTTCTTATTACACATGGTCTTACTCCTACATAAGGTCTCAGACAAGTTCAAAGATGGATCACCTTGACCCAAAAATCCCAAGGTCACAGAGCCATGACTCCTGTCAGTACTGATAGCTGTAGCATGGGAGAGGGCATAGATCGAGCAATCTCTGATTGCATTTTAATTTGACCTACGTTGAGAGACCACTTAGTTTCTATGACCATTTTTGGACTTGCCCTCCAGGTGATCTTTCAAAGAATAGACTACCGTATTCTGTTTGATAGTAACACATGACCTGATAAAGGCACA
Organism: Hermodice carunculata; assembly: GCA_964020975.1. NCBI lineage: Eukaryota > Metazoa > Annelida > Polychaeta > Eunicida > Amphinomidae > Hermodice > Hermodice carunculata. The sequence continues at coordinate 86,751,641 of OZ026621.1, read as the reverse complement.
GTCCCATTTAATGTCCTAGCATGTTAGGCGTGTTCCTCATTCAAAAGATTTCATCAGAAATCATGGTAGAGATAACCTTCTGAGTTTTATGGGTGTGTTCAGAATTCCTTAAATAAACACTTGTATTGCCCACTAAAGTGACCAATTCCCCCACTTGATTTACCATTTGGCATTACAGTCTGTGTTGAACTTAAAAAAAGTGGTTGATGCAGCCATCAGTATGTCTGTCTGTCTCCCTGGTTACCATGGTAATGGACTGGGGAGAAGCAGGCTGTATTGATTGTTATTGGTCTGGATATCATGACGATCAATTTCCTGATTGGTCTTTCCATGCAGGGGAGGGGACCATCACCACTTATTCTCTTCAATCTTAAGCCCCAGAGGTAGACCAAGTGAAGTAGAGGCAGGTCTGTTTGCAGGCAATATAAATATCACCCAAGTACAACTTCCATTAGCATGTAAGGCGTGGTGCTAGGGGAAAGCACACATTAAATATTGACCTGAACAGAACTGGTGAACACGATATAAATATTGACTTTCTGTATGGCAGGTGAGCATGAGATATCAATATTGACTTGTAGCAGTTTTGTGTATATGAGACACATGTACATGTGAGATATTGACTCGTGCCCGACTGATGAACAGCAGGCAAGAATGGAAAGACTCAGGTGATGGAGTTGACCATTTGAGTGCATGCTTGGAGAGCGCGATAATGACCTGAAGCTGTTATTTTGAAGATGGTAATTGCAAAAAGGATAAATACTTCAGTGAAAACACCAGTTATTTATTGATGGCATAAGTGGTCCAGTGGACGTAACACAGTTGTAAAGATGGTGCACTTAGCTCTCCATTACGTTTAACCCTCCCGTCCCCATGTTTTCAGCTAATTTCAACAGTAATGAAAAGGAGAATTATGCATGAGACCTACATGTAACATGCCCCAAGTCACCAGCTTTCCTTTGCTTGGGTTGGGCACTAAGCTGAGTCAGTCTTAATATCAAGGAAGACAGGGTTAAATACAAGATGGGTGTGTTGCTGGATGCATGTAGAACCCTGTCGTTGAGGACTGCTGTTGAGAAGGACCCCACTATATATATACGTAGCAGGTTGACTACTTCAGCAGTTATCAGTCGGTAGCCATTATAAATCTCATATGGTGCCATCAGTAATGTCTATTTATGATATATACTTAGCTCCATGAGGTTGGATGCACTAAATATAATTCATTGTGTGCATGTATGTAGGTACACACACGGTACTATTTATTGTCAAGTGATAAAAAATGCTGAATCCAAAGAGGGCAAACCGTATACAGCGCATTCACCATGAAAAATTCTACACTAAAAATTCCTTGAGATGGTAACTTAATGGTGCAAATTTTTACCTCAGCTGAAGTGTTCATTTTTTGGCAAAGTCTTAAAAAACCATCTTTTTAAAAACTGCTAAGCTGATTACTTCAAAACAGCATAAAGACACTTCTGGGGACCCCCTAGACCTTACTTTGTTCAACAGGGATGCTGCATTTTTTTTTTTTTTTTTTTTTTTTTTTTTTAAGCTCTGCTGACCACAGGTTGCAGAGTTCATGTGATCACTCATGTCTGTTTGTCTGTCTGTCCGTCCATCCATTCATCCCTAAACTTTTTGCTTGTTAGCACTATAATGTCCACAACTTTCAAGATAGATCCATATAACTTTCAAGACTTACCAAGTTTATGACAATCTAAATCTAGTTCGATATTGGTGATGCCACCTACAGTTTTATGTAATATATGGGTTAAAATGTTAATATCTTGTGAGCACTCTAACATACTTAATATTTGATTGTAGGAGTGGAATTGCGGAGGACATCAAAATCTCAGTTGCATATGGTACTAGTGGTGCCACCTGTAATTCACCATAAGTTATGAGCCAAAATATATTTAAAGATGTAAAATGTGGTTATCTCGAAAAATAATTGAATTAGACTTGCCGAATTTATATGATATATAGATAATGACCACTGTTACTATGTTGCATAATATCAATGACCTGGACGTGGTTTTGTGAGGTCACAAGCCTGTAAAGTGGAAAGAGATGATTTTGTAATGGCAGGGTGTAGCTTGGACATCAATGGTGAAGAGAATCAAGCCTCTAGATCAAAATTGTACCTGAGTACAGTACAATGTATATAAAGCTGTACTTGGTGACCTACTTTTTAGGTCACCCTAACCCAACGATCCTGTGACCTTGATCTATTTTTCAACATCATGAAGCGCTTAAGAAAAGGACATTTGATTCAATATCTTGGTAAAGAATAAGGTGAATGATGCCAAATGTACCACAAATATGTGTCATGTAGAAGTTTGATACTGCATAATATGTATGACCTTGATTAAGTTTTCAAGGTCGTGGATTGAATACACTTCAGGAAATGAGTTTTTGGTGATTGTGGTCAGCAGAGCATTAGATCCATTAGGGCCTTTAGTTTACAATTTTTTTGTGTTAAGGCTATTTTTGAAGTCCCCAGAACAGTTTATCAGATTGTTGTGAAAGTTGAAGGAAAGATAGCAAGGTTAAACAAAGTTCTTCACTAGGTGGTGTAAATACCCAGGATCCCCGATTTTAAACAGATTTTTCATTTGGGTACCTGTCGGTTAATGCATACATTCCTATTGATTACTATGTAAGTCAATGGAGATTGTGGAGGAACTTTGTATTTTCAACTTCTCTTAAAAAGTTAACCTGATTCACTTCAAACTTAGTGGGGATAACCTTGTTTGTGCAATTGGTCATGTTCCATTGATTTTTAATGGATTTTTTGTTAATTTTTCGTTAAAATGGTAATAAAAAATCTTCTCCAAAATTGCCAAGTCAATTACTTTGAAATTGCGTAGGGACATACCTGCAGCCCCCCAGACCTTTGTTCAACAGGCGGCGCTGTGATTTTCTTTTCTTTTTTTCAAAGTTGTTTGTGTTGTAGATATTTTTGACTGCTGTTCTAAATCTGTCACTGAGATTGTTCTGAAAGTTGGTGGAAATATAACTTGTGGGACAGTTGAACAAAAGTGTTCATTGGGTTTTGATACTCTAGAATCCCCAATTTTTACCTCAGCTGACTTGTCAGTCAGCTGAGGTTTTTTGAGGGTCCGTCGTCCGTCCGTCCGTCGTCCGTCCGTCCGTCCGTCGTCCGTCCGTCGTCCACAATTCACATTTTCGACTTCTTCTCAAAAACCGTCAGCCAGATTCACTTTAAACTTAGTGGAGATGTGCCTTGGGTGGGTCTCTACCAAGTTTGTTCAATTGGTCACGGTCCAGTGATTTTTGGATTTTTAATTGATTTTTTTGTTCTTTTGGGGGGCAAATCTTAAAAAAATCTTCTTCTCCGAAACCGCTTACCCAATTGCTTTGATATCACACAGGAACACTCCCTGGGACTCCTAGTTCTTAATTTGTCCACCAGGTGGCGCTGCGATTTTTTCCTAATTCTTTATGAATTTTTGTGTGTTATAGCTATTTTCGACTTCTTCTCCAGAACCGTCACTCAGATTAAGCTGAAACATGGTGGATATGTTCCTTGTAGAAGGGTCAAACAAAGTTGTTCACTATGTGGGAATGCTGCGGATTCCCCATTTTTAACGATTTTTTGAATTCTGGTACTTGTCGGTCAATGCAGCTTTCCTATTGATTACTATGGAAGTCAATGGGCATTCTAATGCTAATTCACATTTTCGACTTCTTCTCCAAAACCGTCATCCAGATTGACTTCAAACTTGGTGGGGATACACTTTGAGTGGATCTCTACCAAGTTGTTCAAATGGTCACGCTCCATTGATTTTTATATTTTTTTTGAATGCACCTTTACTATTGATTACCATGTAAGTCAATGGGCATTCTAATGCTAATTTACATTTTCGACTTCTTCTCCAAAACCATCATCCAGATTTGCTTCAAACTTGGTGGCAATGTACCTTGGGTGAGTGTCTACCAGGTTTGTTCCAATGGTCATGTTCCAATGAATTTGGATTTTTTTATGATTTTTTTTCAAAAATCTCTACAAAAGTTTTAATAGGAAAGTTTAACATGGGAATTTCTTGTAATGGTCATAACTTTAATAATATTGACCAGATTTACTTCAAACTTGGTGGGGATGTGCCTTGGGTGGATCTCTATCAAGTGTGTTCAAATGGTCATGCTCTATTGATTTTTGGATTTTTTATGAATTTGTTTGTTCTTTTTTGGGGCAAACCTTCAAAATTCTTCTCCTCTGAAACCGCTCACCCAATTGCTTTGATATCGTACATAGACACTGCCGGGGACACCTAGTTCCCAATTTGTTCACCAGGTGGCGCTGCAATTTTTTTTATGAATTTTTTGTATGGTTTTGCTATTTTTCACTTGTTTTCAGAACTGTCCCTCAGATTAAGCTGAAATGTGATGGATATATTGTTGTGGAAGGGTCAAACAGTTGTTTAGTAGGTGGCACTGCTTTGGATTCCTGATTTTTAAGGATTTTCAATTACGGTACTTACCAGTCAGTGGAGCTTTCCTATTGATTACTATGTAAGTCAATGGGCATTCTAATGCTAATTCACAGGACAACTGACACGAAATTTACTGTTTATTTGATAACTTGAGATCTGTTTTGAGTTAGCTACACATGTTAATTATTCTGTATGAAGGTCATGCTGAGACAGTACATGATTGACCTTGACCTCGTTTGTGGGGTCACAGTGCAACATACATGAATTTTACTCTTCATTATAACTTGAGAACTACTTGAACTTTGATGTTGTACATGTAAGTGTTCTTCTATAAAGGTCAGACTTACTCAGAACATGGTGTCCTTGATCCTTTCCCAAGTTCATAGAGCTGCAAGTGTGATGAATGTCAAGATCAGCTGAGGCACGGGCTGTTCACACAGCCCTCTTGTTAACATATTTTTCAATTCGGGTACTTGTTGGTAAATGCATGCATCCCTATTGATTACCATGCAAGTCAGTGGCTTTTACCTCCTCTCCAAAATCCTCGTCCCTGAGACCATAGTGGGACTGAATGTGAAGCTGAGGCTGAGGACGGGCTGCTCCTACAACCCTCTTGTTGTGGACAGTAACCTGCTGCAGTGTTACCTGCTATTTAACCCTTTCCCCCTTGAATTAAGACTGAGTCAACAGCTTAACTCGACATGGCTTGGGCACTAAGTGCCAAACCCATGCTGAGGAAAGCTGTTGACTTGGGTCATGTCATCTTGACAGGTCTCATCTTCAATTCTCAGTGAAATTGTTTTTCATTGCTGTTGAAATCAGTTGAAAATGCTGAAGCAGACGACATTTGACCACCAGCCGGTTTTGGCCGGTTTAAGGGGGAAAGGGTTAAGACCAATCTTTATTGCCAGCACAAAAGGTCTGATACTGCAGGTGGTAGTGAAAAAAAAGTGCTGAACAGAAATACAGCCAATGGTCTTTAAATAGTGGTCTTAAAAAGGATGTGGTCTTGAAAGGGTGTGGTCTTAAAAGGGTGTGGTCTTAAAGGGGTGTGGTCTCTAAAGGGTGTGGTCTTAAAAGGTTGCTGTCCTATGTTGGAGTTTGTTTTTAGAGGAGATACCACTGCCCTGTGTTTTGCAGCTACTTAACCTTGCAAGTCTGGCATCAATTTTATTGTCTTTTTCTTTTTTTTTTTTCTTTTTTTTTTCTCTTGCTGGCATCAAAATAGTTCTTACCTTTATGTGATATTTAATTTTGCACATTCAACAACCTCAGAAGAATTGCAAAACTAAGTACCATGGGAAGTTAATTGCCTCTGCTTCAGTTTATTTGCAGAAAGGCAGCAACATTTACGGATTGCGGCTTATTTATTAGTCCTTCATTGTTTATTAATCAGGTACATTAAGTGCACATGCTTTATGTATATCGAAGTGAATTTGTTTTACGAAGTACTTTACAGACTTTTTTTGGTTTTGAATGTCTGCTTTACAGACTTTTTTTTGTTTTGAATGTCTGCCCGGACACCTTTGCTTGATGTCACCGAGGGCCATATTGTAGAAGTCTGTGAATTATGCTCTATCTGCCCTAAACAAATGTCGTGTACCATACAGCACAACCTGAGACAAAGTGTAAATTGCAGAAGAGGGAGTGACCATGGGTTTCCACTGCGCAAGTCTCCCTCTCGGGATGAACTGTGTTACAGTGTCTGAGGTCCTCAGATGCCCACATGGATACAAGAACATGATGCCGTGAAAGAATTGTGTTAAGTGGCATAGTTTGTCCAGTGGTCAATGAAGCCTGCAGAACCCATCTCACAACCTGCCACAGGCCGTGCTGGGCACTTACAATGCACAATCAATGATGCTTAATGGCAGCCAAGCCTCTTACGGCCAGGATTTCACAAACACATACAGCGTAATTGGTTGTCCTGGAAGGGGGCCCAGAGTCTGGCATTAACTCGTTCGTTGCCACAGGGGGGCAGCACCGACAACAGCCAATGTCTTGGTACCAGAGAGTCAAGTTATGCCACCTTTTAATGGGAAAGCCTACCTGGAAGTCTCATTTTCCAGGTATTTAAGTCCATGTGAACTAAGTACATATTGATAGTGTGCATTAGTTTCGCCGGTGAAGCTTGGCTCCACCAGTCTGGCCTGAGGATGTTGATATCACAACCTGTCATTTTAAACAACATGTCGCTGTATACTGGCATAATTTTAACCACCTGCACCCCCAGGATCATATGCAGAACAGAGGACTGCCACCTAGTATGCCCATATAAGACTGTAGCAGTTGTCCCCATGTTACTCAGTCGTCACATGAGATATTGAATGCCTTTGGTATTCTGCTGTCTGTCTACAGCCCTACAGCTGATATAGAGGCTTTTAACCCCTTGTGTTTTGAAATGCTATGGCCCAGAAGGATGAATGAGAAATGGACTTTCATGGAAGTAACCATTGGACTGGGCCGACTCGAGTGTGGTTATTAACACCTTGGTTTCCCTGGTACCAGCTTTTAGCTCTTTCATCCTCAAACCAGCCAAGACTGGCTGGTGGTCAAATATCCTCTGGCGCATGACTTACAGGCAATGAACGACCTACTGTCTTGATCTCTGTTAAACAGGCCAATCTCCGTGTTTCCTTCACTCTAATTAGTCTGCCCTCTGGCTACATGATCATTGTTTTAGCACTGAAAAAGTGACTCAATTTCTAATTGATTTACTTTGGTTACCATGGTAACAAAATACAGTGCAACCGGGCACATGTATGGCTGATGGCTGAGGTGACAATGACCAACTGCTTGATCGGTTCATCAGTCCGTAAGACAGGTAACAAGAAATAAGGCAGTCACCCATCCACCTGTTATTTGGATGGGCATTCATGAGTTCAGGGTGTGAGAAAATCAATTCTGGCCAGGTCAATTTGAACAGTTACCAAAAAAAAAAAAAAATCGAGATGTACACAGAAAATACATGTACCTTAGAGTTACTTTGGTTGCTATTTCAGTTTTTGCATAGTTCTCAGTCTTTGGACAGCCAGACAATCCTAACTTGCCGTCTGGGCAATGATTATTACTTGCAAAAGAGATAATCCCAATCAAAAATTGCTAGATTTCATTTAACGAGAACAAGCATGCATGCAGTAAATTGGAATTTGCATCAGGTTGGGCCAGGTCTTATAGTGTTTCAAACTCTAGCTTTCATAGAAATAGCTACTGCATGTAAAAGTCTGTAAAAACAGTTAATTTTCCTGTCCTATCTGTATGGTCTATGGATAATTAAAAAAAAAGTTTACTTTTATGAATGACTTTCATTATCAAAACTCCCACCGGGCAGTAACCTCAGACCTTTGAAGGTATACATTATACATCAGTCATCAGTACATTATGTCATGGTCCTTTATTTCAGATTGTATCCATTATGTAACACTGGTAAATATTATCCTTTTCATTGACTTATTTTCTGGGTCCATACAAAAGATACCATGAGATGAAATGTTTTACACCTGGTTATTGGAAGCTGGCTGTGGACTGTCACAAATAGTGATACATGACTGAAAGAGATCAAAGGCCAGCCACCCACCGGTCTGGGCAGCTGTGCAGATGAGGCGTGAAAGTGGTAGCTATCCAAGCCAGTGTTATCTGGTTATGGGATTAAACACCTCCCAGTTTACAGTCATAATTGGACATACACATTACAGTGACCAGCTAACTCAGACTGTTCAACCCTGCACATGGGTATCGAACAAGATTGGTCCTTCTTTGCCCATGTTTGCCACCCATTTTTTCCCATCAGTTGAATGAAAATGGTTAACCCTTCCCCCTTAAACCGGCCAAAACCGGCTGGGGGTTAAATATCGTCTGCTTCAGTGTTTTCAACTAATTTCAACAGTTATGAAAAACAATTTGACTGAGAAATGTACATGAGGTTTATCAAGATCACGTGCCCCAGGTCAACAGCTTTCCTTGGCATGGGTTGGGCACTTAGTGCCCAACCCATGCCAAGGAAAGCAGTTGACTCAGTCTTAATTCAAGGGGAAAGGGTTAAATGCACTAACATTTTGTTACAGTGTAATACTTTGTAACAACACCCTGTGTTGTCACTGTGACAGTCGATTGATAATTACATGTTTGTGATACGTTGCAACAGCCGTAAAACTTCTAGACCTATATTTTGCTGTAATGCAAGCTTTGAAATCAGAGTCATACTGACGATTAATTTGTAAAAACAGTAAAAAAAAACATGATGAATCATTGTTCCTGCATGGTTGTGATAATAATGGGTAATGTCCAATTTGAGAGGACCGCATTTGGCAAGAGAAGTATTTTTTTTTTTTTGCCAAACCTATCCTAAACATCATCATATTTTAAAGAATCAAAGTCACTCTCCACCAAGTGTTCACTACTTAGATGAAATCGACCTTGTCCTTGTAAATCTTAACTGTATGGGTCCACCCTCTCTATAATTTCAGGTCTTTGGGAGAATACAAACAAGATGTAGAACTTGTATTGCTATGTAGGGGTTGTAGTAACACACCAACCCATCCTGGGCGGGAACAGGGACAAAAATGAATATTTCCAAATGCATTTTTAATCCTGTCGATGAAGAATGAATAAGATATGTGAGAACCAAGTGACACTTGACAGCCATAGCTCGCTAGCATGGCGCAGTCTTCCCTGTCAGCCAGTGGTGTTGCGTCTGTGACGTCACTAACCTTTTGGACCTTGAGGGTATCGGAAATGAACGGAAAGCAACGATTGAAGGCACGGTGAGGGTTTTTCTTTTTTTCTTTTTTTTTTTTAATGTGAAGAGAATTATTATTTTTCAGCTCTCAAATTTGTTAAAGTGCACCGTATGGTTAGAATAACCCATGAGCCCCCTATGTATCCACTTGAAACATGCCCAATCAAGATGACCTTAAAGCAAAATTGTCAGTACATGGTTATGAAAATGGTGCACCAGATAATTCACACAAGGAGAAGTAGAAATAAAAACAGATACCAGGCATGGGAATTATCAGCTGATTTTCAGATTTTTTTGGTGTAAATATACTAGTACTTTTCTTTGTTAGACACTTAAATTTTAGTGTTTTCTGGCACATTTCAGAATTTTCCAAAAAAGCATTGTCATCCCTGGATGCCAAAAAAAGTTACAAGTGGGATCAATTGATCCAATATCAATGGAAACATTTGCATGCCATATGCATGGAACATGGGCCAATAAGACAATTGAAGGCATTTCTGTGGAAAGGGAAGGGTTTGATACATGTGCAGAGTGGGCGGTTTCAAGGTCTGGCTTCCCAAGGACTGATACTTAAGCCTGTCATAAACATACCAGTCCCGGTGCTTCTCTTGTCCTCTTGTGTTGTGGAAATACCATGGGGCTTGGTCCGTATCAGAGTCAAGGTAATACTTCTTACAGGGGTAGCATGTTTATTTTGTATAGGGCCGTGTGACTATTACTTCGGCTAAAGCGATATCATTGGTGAAGTGCATTCCATATTAAAGTTTTTTATTGTATTACTTGGAGAAAGCTATTTTCAGAATAAATTGCTTTTAATACAGTTAGTATGCTTTAGATTATTTTTATCATATTACTGGGAGAAAGCTATTTTCAAAACAAATTGCTTTATAGTGAATATGCTTTAAAGTATGGCAACTGAAAATTGCTATATGTGTAGAGTAGTTCCTCCTTTGAGAGACCACCCCTAGGACACCCCAGAAAGTGGTCACATATAGCAGGTAGTGTCCCTCAGGATGCTTGACTCTTGCACCGCCTGGCGACAAGAAGATGCTACCATACTGAACATGTACATGATTGACATTTTTGTGGGCTTATTCAAGACCCCATATAATATTCCACTCATATGTTGATATATAGGAATTGATACATTTTTAACACCTTATTTTGGCACTCTTGCACAAAGTATGTGGATTTACTTGTCTGGTATGGGGAATTTTTTGCTTGGAAAGGGGTCTTTTGTGGTCATTTTGAGTGGTCGCTGTTCAGGTTCTGCGGGTGGTCTACCTAAAGAGGTAACTTATCATTAGGAAGTGCTTTTGCACAAGAAAAGTGGTCACCGAAGGAAGGTGGTCTCTCAAAGGAGGGACTACCGTAGTAAAATCTCGGCACGTGACAAGAGGGCTTTGGTGTAGTAGAGACAAGTTGCAACATGGTCTACTTTGAAGGCAACTTCCTTGAGACCTGGAACTTTGACGCTTGAACTAATGGCTTTTTTTTTCTTTTTTGACTAGGCAAAAGAATATGCATTCTGGTTTTATTCCAGCGAGGTCCCTGGCTTTAGCATAATGCTGATGTGTGCTGGTGTTTAACTGTGTATAAGTGTCTGTTTATCCTATGTGTCAAGTGCCTGTTGGCTCCTAATCAATATTGCGGGAGATACAAATTACTTCTGTACGTGCTGAGAGTAAAAACTTGGATGATGAACCACTTTAATTTTGTGGATAAAAATTGAAAAATGGTGAGTTAAACATTTCAAATGTCAGGTTTCCTCATCAAACATTTTACACATTGCACAATATCTCACAGGCCAAATACTGACTTGACTCAATTTGGGTTTATTTTAAAAATTTGATTCATTTTTAAGATTTATGTTTTCGGGTTGTCCATCCATCTGGAAGTCCGTTCAGATTTCTGTCTGTCCCAATGTGCACATTGGATGTGCGTCCTGATTTCCGTCCGTCTGCATGTGCACATTTTTGTTACTGAGATATCTACCGAATGCTCTGATGTATTTTGCTCCGATTTGGCAATACAGTGGTACCTGCAATTTAAGACCACCCCTTATGCCAGACAAAAGTGGTCACATATGACAGGTGGTCTTTCATTGCAGGTAAATTAACAAAGAAATAAAAGGCCAATGTCTTGAAAGAGTGGTCTTAAAAACTAATGTGGTCTCTCACGAGAGGTGGTCTTTACGGCAGGTACCACTGTATGCTTATCTTACCTGGCAATATGAACTGATTAGATTTTGGTGTCACCATGATCTAATTTGAGCAAATGGCAGCCTAATTACATGCTTGTTAGGGCAGACCCTTCAGTCAACGGTTTGCGTTAAAGCTATGTCTATTTGATACCATAGAATGTAAAAAAAAAGCAGAATTTTAAAGTTTGTAGGCAGCAAAAAACTACAGACAGCAGGTAAAAGTTGCTCAGCAGGCAACAAAAAATTGTGGGCAGAAGTGGCAAAGTTGTGAGACCAGGAAGTTTTATCGGGTCTGAGCAACAATTGCGGACAATGGCCATTGAATTAGAAAGAGATAGAGGACAAAGTGCACGATAAGTGGACCGTATCACAGTCGTCTTGCTGCAGTGCTCTGTATATCTCTTATGACAGCATCGAGGGATTGAAGAATTGAAGAATGGTGTACACAGTAAGGGATTATTGGATAGAACTCTAGGACCAGGCTTGTGTGGTGTGTCAGTTGTTCTTATGATTTATGTACAGATGGCTTGAAATGTGAAACCAGTTTGAGACGTGTGCCAGTTGTGTTGAAAACAGGAGTTCCAGAGGATCTTATGCATTGATAGATGGGATCCACACCTGGTCTCACAGGAAGATGAGCATGACTGGACAGGCTACAGTATTATCCCTTTTTAGCACCCCAGCCACCTTAGGGGCCGTATCACATTTATCGTTCGTCTGGGAATTAACGTCTGGCCCAAATGAACGCACCGCGGTAGCGCTCTTCGTCTGATATTATCTGTGATCGTCTGGCATGGTCTGCTTGCGTCCGGTAGCGTCCAGGGCGAACACCAGCGGAGACCAGCGTTCGTCCCTGACAAACCTTGTCTTGCAAGCACCAGAGCGGAACTTCAAAGGGCCACCGTTGGTCCCTCACAAACCATGTCTGGCAAGCTTTTATGCACTTCTTTGGTTCCCCGGCCGTCACGACAATGGTGCACTCAACATAAAAAAGATATCCCATGAATTCTTTATTTTTAACCGATCACAGAGGCTGTGACGCAAAGAGACGAAATCCTGAGCTTTCCAGCAGTATAAAATATCATGGCGTTGAGGCCGCAAACGGGCAAAATTACTTTAGTTTTTGCGTAGATTTTGGACCTCATCATTCAAATTGTGACAAAAACGGGTGGATGTTAGATTTTTATCCGTGTGACAGGGAAATTCTCATTTTAAACACAAAATGGAAACAACTAGTCGCAAGTATTGATGTTTGTCTGCAATAAAATGTACACGCTGCAGGTAAATAGACAATAGGGGTGAACGGTGAGCTGATGAATGTTGGCTTGAGTTGTGGTGCGAGCGAATATACTCGCAAAAGATGGCAAATGATGTTCAGAGTATGTTCGAATGTACTCCTTACAGCGTGCTAAGGGTGCTGCTGGGACTTATGAAATATCAAATCCATTGATTCATTGAAATTTAAATTGAAATATGTTCCTCAGATTTCAAAGGTGGTGTATAATTTGCGTGAGTATGCGCGAATTCATAGCCCAAAGCAGCCGGACCATGCACCCCCCCCCCTTCAACCCCCAGTCTGCATATCACATCGCTATCAAATAATCTCATTTAAAACTGCAAAATGATCGACCTGGCGAAAAAAACAGAGTGGACTCTCCTTTAATTTGGTGTAACCTCCTTGCATATATACTAACAACAGATTGTTAGTTTCATTGCTCCCATGTACACCTTTTAAGCACCCTAGGCCTACAGAACTAGCTTATAGCAGTATGTTGATCCCTTTGGCCAAGTTTAATAAGAGATATTGGTTTACAAATTATAGCAATCATTGTTGTGAATCAACTTGTGATATTTAGCCAGTTTGTTTACCATTACGAGTAGCAAATATTTTGATACGTATTTTCCGTGTCCAACGGTCTCTGTAGAAGTCATGCACGAAATAACCATCTTTCCTTCTTGAGAGGTTGTCAAGCAAAATGACCCCTCCCATTCTGTCCTGACATGTAGCAGTATATTAAAGTCCAAATCATCTTGAAACTTTTGAAACGTGCTTCAGCTGCTAACCTGAGATCTTTGAGTGGAAACACCCCTTGTCGTAATGAACAATGTTGGCACAGATTCCAAGTAGGGACAAAAGGGGGTGATAATTAAGTATTATCGGAAAAAGTGGCAGAAGAAAAATGGAGAGGGAGGGAGAGAGAGAGAGAGAGAGAGAGAGAGAGAGAGAGAGAGAGAGAGAGAGAGAGAGAGAGAGAGAGAGAGAGAGAGAGAGAGAGAGAGAGAGAGAGAGAGAGAGAGAGAGAGAGAGAGAGAGAGAGAGAGAGAGAGAGAGAGAGAGAGAGAGAGAGAGAGAGAGAGAGAGAGAGAGAATTTAGGTTGTCAGCAGTCTTCGACTTTTCTATTTTAAGTTATGGGGTTTCATTAAGTTTGATAAATGCAAAATATCGGGAATTTTAATTTATATAGGCCTAGTCCTTTTCTCTTCGTGTAGCAGTGTGAAAATAATGTTCAATAAGAAATCGAAACTATGATCATGAAAGTGAGTACTGCAGTGTCATTGATGTGAATGCAGCAAAGATTCAAATGTGACAAAGTTCATTTAGAAGACACGGAAGGCCAGGCAACACAAGTGTGGCATGAATCGTTACCCGGCCATAGTATCTATTCTCTAACTACATATAGGCCCAGCCGCGACGTTATATGGAAAGAAAATTACAATCCATTTGAATTGAGTTTGTATCAAGTCTTTTCCTGTTAAAAAGACCTCACTCAAAACTATTGATTAGCCAAGACGGTGTGTGAATACAGCCCGGAATACAGTTACGTTTTATATAAGTCCGGAGCGACACGTGTTCTGCCGGCCGTGTACTTGTATGGGGGGTTCTTGTTGTATTTCACGGGGCCCCTTATCACAAACGTGCGGCAAAGCCAAGCACAAATCACGATCTTTCAGTCGAAGACAATGCTGAATGTGACGGCATATCTTTACAAATTTGCGATTTCAATGCTTATATAATAATGGGTTGTTGTATTTGACTGCGGTGCGGGTATTTTTACTTTCCCATCATTGGCCAGTTCGCCAAAACTATGTGGGTGATGTGACAAGCTTATCCACTAAATGGCGGTCAAAAATCTCAAGAGGCACTGCGCAGTTTGCAGTTGATATGTAATCATTTCGTCCAGGGCCGGGTGTGGATAAGACTGAAAATGTACACCAGGACACATTAAGTCAGGGTTTGAAATATAGCCAGACGTACTTAACAAAGCTGAAAGAATTCTTTTTGCCGAAGAAGACTGATTATGATCAAAATCTCCGTGCCGCATGCACAGCTTTGTTTGCCAAATCAGATACGAAAATTATTCTCTTTGTGGGGGGTAGTTCTCATATCTGCTTCACATAAATTTAAAATTGATGTTTCTGATTAATAAAGCACCATACATTTCATCAAAAGTCGTTAGGATTTGACTAAATCTTCTCTGGAACCGCTTATTTCGCTTAGGCCTAGTTCACACACGGATGTAGCTACTGACCAGCAAAAACGAATCCTTTCTCTCCGTATTTCTATTCGAAAATTAACAATAAAGACAATGAACTCAGTGTCGGATCATATTAATTCAGGAACGTGTATAATACGTATGAATATTTCTGGTTCAAAGATAGCTTATTTACTCAGTGGTAATACGTTGATATACCCTTGGGTGTGTCATCATAGTTACCACTGAACGTATTGACTTTTTTTAAGAGCAGGCCTATTGTTTCTTGCAACTAGCAGATGTTGGAAATATCATGATATTTGATTTTCGTCTACATTTACAGACTCAATCTTGGGTTTTGAAGTTAATCTCCTTTATTCGCACATTTGTTTTATCGAGTTACTGCATGAAAATTGAAGAATCCTGGCTCGGGTGTCCCGGGCACAGGTATCATTTCGAATTTAGGCCTTTCATTTTTTATTCCTTAGTTTACGGGGGAGGGGGGGGGTTGGCTGTTTTTGTGGTGCAGTTCTCGAAATAAAAATAAAATAAAACTGGGGCTGCTCATTTTTTTTCAGTTTTTTTTTTCAGGCAAAATTTTAAAGTCAGAAGAAAAAATGAAAACTAAAAAATTTACAAAGTCGGACAAAGAAAATATCTCCGGGATTGTTAAACGCAGGTATTTTGGGGACATCATTTCAAATATTGACGGACACATTTTGAAATCATTGACTTTGGTATGTTTATATGTATTTTTCACTAGATGAGCATATTAACAGGTGCATTTTGAAATATTTCAATATCTCCCTGGACAAATGTTCACTTCTGTTGATTCCGCGAGGATGTGGCGACAAGTAAATTATCTGAAAAGAATTAATACCGGCATTGACAAGTCTTTTTTTTTTTTGTTAGTTTCATTCTCTTTTTCGTTCTGCTTGGCAGTGACAGGACTAACTCTTTAAGAGCCACATTATTTTTTGTTGACAGTCATTGTCTCTGCCAAATTAGTTTTCTAACGACGCAATTTTTGTAATGTTTGCGACTTAACGCGTTTTGTAGAACTAAAGCATTTCTAGCATAACTGTAACGAATTAAGATGCATCTGTCCCTGGGCGTTTGATATACTGCCATAATACATGCACATGTTGTACTAAAGTGGGAATAAAACAACGAAAAGAATTGCAATTTTGTGCTCTGTGAGTGTGGCTGTGTGAGGCCGTATGCTTGAGCTGCATGCCTGGTCAGGGTGCACTTTCACTTTCAAGTTTCATACTGATTTGTAGGCGTACCACTGTGCCTGTGGATCGCAAACCGTACAAAGGATTACCACCACACTGATTCTGATTAGAAAGTACACAAAGATAACTTTCACGGCTCAAAAATAAATAAATAAATAATAATGATAACAATAAATAAATAAATTAAAAAAAAAAAAATAGTTTCGACTTGTTTTCTGGCGGCAAGCCAGGCACGCAGCCTGTCATTTCTATTTATAAACAGCCAGGTTCTGGAAAGTTTTGATCACGTGACCAACCGCGGCACACTCTTCTTGTCATGCTGTGGTCACCAATGACTACAGGACGAGTCCATCAATGTCCATAGGGCATCACGGCGGGTATTTTCTTCACAAATGTGTATGTATTAGCTTCGACTTGACTTTAAATGAACATGTATTTTATTTAACAATAAATAACATGTGACAGCCCTCTTCTTCCGGTCGATTTTTGATAAGAGTGTCATGCAACTGTTTCGAGCCCACCACGAGGCCTACTGCAAAGCCCCTGTGAGCAAAATGGTAACTGACTGACATTTTCATTCACCTGCATTTGATGGCTGTATCAGCCGTGGAATTATTTAGGCACATACATTAGGCCTATATTGAATAAATTCCTGAATCGCCGTGTTTTCTTACATTCACAATTACTTGGCAGAGAAGAGAAAGGTAAATAAAACAAATTCATCCGATTCATAATGGGAAATCAAGGATGTATACATTGTCAAAATAGTACTGCCAGCTCAGATGACTTATGAATGATGCTGGCTCAGTCACCTCTTGTCATATAACTCGTGTTAGATCTCAAATTACACAAACAAGAAATGTGTGTAGGCCTATGTGTTGATCCCTGGTGTTGATGATCAAGCAGTGGTCATCATGCGTACACAAGTTAGGTCCACCGGGCGCTTGACTGTGCCGATCATTTGCCGGCATTATTTTCTGTCATTGTTGCATTTCTTCATTGAAGTTTGTCACAATGTCAGTAGTGTGACCGGTCACTTACCTGTCTTTTTTTTTGATATAACGATATTTTGACATGTGGGCATTTTGGTATGACCAGCTTTTGTCGTGTCATTATTTTGAGTCGTCACTATAATTGCAATCGAAGTTTTATCATGGCAATGTTTTTTGCTGTTGTTATATCACATTTAATGCTGAGGAGCGGAAGGGTAAGGAAAGTGTTTGAACAAAATTGAAGGCGAACTATTTCATTGGCAATAAAATCTTAACCCTGGACGATAGTATTTCTGATGAACTCCACTCGAGTCACCCGTTTTTTTTTTGGTTTTTTTAAAGTTACACGGCACACACAGTTGACCCGATCTGTCACTTGGACTTATTAGATCCTGGATCCCAAAATAAAGGTGCAGCATGTCCACACGGTAACTTGCCCAAGTCCGAGCAGGTGCGGGTGCTGTATTATAAAGTGCTAGGTCCGTTGCCGCTGCTGCCTTGGGCAGCGCAAGAGTCGCGCGCGGAGGTGTTAAAAAATGACTTTCATTTGGTACTGTGTGTACATATATATTATCCCGTAAATTAAATCGGCAACATAAAATGAAGGCAGGGAATACAGTAGAGTTAAACGAGGAGTTAATCGAATTCAATCACGATTGTTTTGTGACATTGTGTTCTTGGAAAATGTGTTACAAATGACCTAAAAAACTGCAGTCTGCAATACTGATGAATGAAAATAATAACAACACACGGGGGTGGGGGTGGGGGCATTTTTTTGATAATGCCTCTGGAAAAACAACTCTACTGACAGGAAGGGCCAAACTTAAGCAGTAAGTCCATCAAAAAATATATAGTATATAATTTATATGGAGGAAGTGAGGCATGTATTCAAAGCCCCCATCAATATGCTCGGCACTTGCTCCTACGTTCGTCTCAAAACAAAGCAGGTCACTCAGGTATCCCAGATGGGGCCTGTACTATTAATAGCTTGGCTTTGAACAGTGCATGGTTCGTCCGGTAGAAAGTCAGCCTGCGTTCGTCCTTGCAGGTGTGCTGGCCTGCGTTCCACTGCCATGGTCTGATATCGTCTGCGTTCTTCCCGCTGCGTCCAGCAGGGTTTGGGATGAACCAATTAGTTGCTGCATCTGCGTTCGTCTCAAATGTAAAGTTTTGCGTCCAGGACGAACGATAAATGTGATACGGCCCCTTAAGCACCCACCTCCTTACTATTCTGACTAAGAAAGTATTCCTATTTGAGACAATTTTAGCAACATTTGTCTGTTTTCCAACCTGTTATATACCAAAAAAGGTCTGTCATTGAAACAAATTCATATATTTCCTAGGTGTCCTGGGTGCTAAATAGGGATAATATGGTAACCTTTTTTTCCATTGAACAACAACTTAGGAGCAACAACTTTCCCAGCTGGGAGATAAAGCTGTTGACCTAGAGTGCACTAACTTGACTTGGCACATTTTCAATACCATATTATACCTTTTAGGTGCGCATAAGTGCCCTCTCTATTTTTTTGGCACAAACGTTCTGAAAAATTGGAAAATTATATCAGTTTTATGATGATTTACCTGTTGATACAGTTAAGATATGTTTCAAACTATTTTTAAATTGGAGCTTAGTTCAATTAATTTCCTAAACCCCAGGGGGGGTTAAAAGGGATAACATGGTACACTTATTTTCAAATTGTTTTTCATGAATAAGAAATTTATCATTTAAAAAAAAGGGGGGGGGGGGGGGCAAAAGGTTGCTGCAGGCGTCATTTGACCTCATCACTTTAGGGCATGGGGGAGACTGAAGGGGGTCTAATCACTTTGACACACTTGAAGCTGGACAATTTTCACTCCTCTAGTTTTGAACTGAATAATTAGTATATGTGGCAGTTATGTATTCCAAATGATCAGATGTGCTGGTAACATAAAATCGAAATGCCCATTTGTAG
The DNA here is from genome assembly GCA_964020975.1 of Hermodice carunculata. Lineage (NCBI taxonomy): Eukaryota > Metazoa > Annelida > Polychaeta > Eunicida > Amphinomidae > Hermodice > Hermodice carunculata. The sequence continues at coordinate 86,732,584 of OZ026621.1, read as the reverse complement.
AATGTTGAAAATGACAAAGAAGCCAGATTGTTCCAGATCTGTCCTCCTCGTAGTATTGTACATTATTCCATGGTTTCATTTGTACTCTTTCGTGTATGGACCCCACAAAGAGCTGTGTGGTCCGAGACCCATATAAAATGATCTATGTATCACATATATTACACAGAGAAGGAACATACAGCCAGTAATTTGTCTAGCTCTGCTGGGCAATCTATTGTCACTCCTGGTCGAGCATCCGTCTCATTGGGAGAGCTGGCAGTGAGAAGTTGAAAGGTCCGTGTCAGGCGTTCTTGGCCTAGCTATCATTTTGTTGCGGCTGGATAAGTTTTTGTGTGTCTTGTGTCATGTACACTGATAAAGTGCTGATTTTGTCCCCTCTCCTGCCTGAGGAGGGGCATATAGTAATCACTTTTTTGGTCTGGGCTTCCGTGCATGTATGCTTCCGCTATTGGTGTTTGGGTTATAATTCCCTTGTCCTTCAACTAAAATTAATGAAACTTTACACACAGGTGCATCTGGACATAAGGGTGTGTCATGCAACAAAAGTAGGTCACTGGGTCAAGAATCTGGGTCACAGTGATATATCCTGGTAAAATCACGTCCGGACTGTAATTCCTTTACTCATTAAGTTACTGTAAATTGCTTTAATTTCACTGTATTCTTATTTTCGCTTATTTCGCCGATGCCACAAAACTATGAAAATAAAAACACAGTGAAATAGTATTTTAACATTGTTTGATTGGGAGTTATGTCCAAAACAGTGAAATTAAAACTACAGTGAAATGTCAAAAATACAAAAATCGTGAAAATTTATACACACAAAAATAAAGCAATTTACAGTAGTTTAATGAAACTTCATACACAGATATCTTGATCAAAAGGTTTGTCATGTACCAAAAATTGATCACCAGGTTGAGTATTATTATGCGTTCTTACATTTGTCCATCCACTATTCCTGTCCAAACTGTAATTCTGTTGTCCTTCAACTGAGATTAATGAAACTTTACACACAGGTGCATCTTGGCATAAGGGTATGTCATGTAACAAAAGTAGGTCACTAGGTCAAGTATGTGGGTCATAGTAACGTGTCCTCATAGAATAGCGTCTGGGCTATAATTCTTTCACTATTTAATTTGGTTTCTAAATGATCAGTAGAAAACTTTCTGACTTAGGCCTGCAAAATAGCATATGCATCAGTGTACATGATGTACTTGGTTTCTGATACGGGATGACTACCCAGGTTATAAATGAGGCGAGGATGGCACTGTAATTAGAAAATCTGTTTAAAAAAAGCAAAATAATGCCGATTATTGTGAGGACCGTTGGTCAGAAAGTGTTATGTTTCAGGCTGTTTCAAACTTAAACATGTAATTTCCTTGTTAAGAACAGTCCACAAATGGGGGTCACCCGTTTCCCGCTTACATTCCTGTTTACAAACAAACTGTCCAGCCATTGTTGGGGGGGGGGGGGGAGGGTTTGTCACTGAATTCATGGCTTGTGCTAGATCGCATCAAGAACTGCGAAAATTTATCAACATGACACCTGTGGACTATATCAACCACAGCAGAATCCAGGAGTGCCACCTCCTGTTGATTCAAGACTCTTTGTAAAGACCCAAGTTTCCTGGCATTGAAATGTTGTGGCACACAGCTGGTGTCATGTCATGTGTACTCACACAATAACGGTTGATTCCTGATGTGCTGATTGCAGACAGTGCAGTTGCACAGCCTCCGAGTCTCCCGCCTCGGCGGAAGATCTTCTGTTTTTTGTACTTTTTGACAAAGTCTCCCGCTCTCCCGCTTTTTGTGAAATTAAAAAAAGTAGCATTATTCCATCAGTGGCTGTAAAGTTGTCCTGTTTTGTCGTGTTGTACTATACACGTGTGGAATATGTCTATGATGGTGCCTAAAATGGTTCAAAATGCAGGAAAGGAAGGTACAAAATTTCAAATTTTCCTGGGGGTATGCCCCCAGACCCCCCTTGCTATGCTTCGCACCTTCAGCACTTGTCCTCCTGCTTTTCAGTAACTGCAGACAGAAGCCCTCCCACGTTTAACACAGGCTAGCTTGGAGGCTCTGCAGTTGGCATTTTGTTTATATTGTGCAATAATTGCGTATACGTGATGTGCTAATGATCATTATTAGTGGCAGTCCAAATGCCATGAAAAATATGTGTATAAATACTGTAAAATAGCTATCTGCAAACCTTAAGCTTGAACGGCCATGTAGTGTTCAGTCAGATGGCGGTAGGAACATTAAATGCCTGCTTCTTGGAATCGCATGCCTCTCCAGTTTATTATGTTGTTCCTGGCTATTGATTGGTGCAGATTACAATGTAAGGCCATACAAGTTTAATTACTTGTGTCAGATTTGTAGCCAATTGTTGTGTGTGATTGTTATGGGGAATTAGAGTTTGTGTGCATTCGTGCTTACAGGTGTTAGATTTCTATAGCAAGGACAAGTTGTGTGGTGATTATTAGTTTCTCAAATGTGGCTGCAGTGACCCATGAAAATGTAACAATTATTGGATACATAAGCTGTCTTTTTGTCAACAGTGTTATTTGTGTTGATCTAAAAGACAAACAAAACCCCAGGTGCACATCTTCATATATTGATTGATGTTCCCACTAAGTGACATAGATGTACCTCAAATACTTTTTAGGATACGTCATCACAAATTTGACAAGTCGAATGTCAAATGAACATTTTCTCCAAGTTAATTAATGATTAATTAACACAATAATGAATTCAAGAGACAAAGAAAACCCCAGGTAGAATAAGGTCAAGTTTACGCTTATGCAAACCGTGTCTAGTTCTTGTCAAACAAGGACCAGCATCAGGGGGATGAATAACTCTTGCCCCCTTAAACCGGCCAAAACCGGCTGGTGGTCAAATGTCGTCTGCTTCAGTGTTTTCAACTAATTTCAACAGTTATGAAAAACAGTTTGACTGAGAATTGCAGATGAGACTTCAAGATCACATGCCCCAGGTCAACAGCAAGGAGAGCTGTTGACTCAGTCTCAATTTAAGGGGGAAAGGGTTAAAGTCCTTGTGCACATAATACTTAATCTTATTGCCCTGAAACCAATTTTTTGAGATGGACCAATACTGGATGTAGGCCTAGGAGTTGTCTTTCGATAGGATGACAAAAATGTTGATTTTTCAACAGGTGTCCTGCAGGGGCCTGTTCGCATGAAATTGCACAAATATTTGACAACATAGATTCAAGAATTAAGCTCGATAAAGAATTCTTTAATTTTTGATTCATATGCTCGTAGGGTTTAGCAATTACTTTGATACTCAGGTTATTCAAAAAAACACACAAAAAAAAGCCAAAAAATATGAAGCCTTAGTGATATGTACACTTGCATACAACCTTGAAAACCTTAGGAGGAGAAGCCCCTCTCAGTCCCAGTGCCTTCCTATCCATACACTGAGCTCCCCTCCATCCCCCTCCTAAATTATAATTCTGACAGATGAAACAAGTATTCTTTTAAAAAGAAGTGTGCGCCTAAGTTGACACAATCTGAGGAATAATTAGATTTCAAGTTGTAAACACAGTATAATCAGTACACAATGCAAAGTTGTTTTTAGGAGTTCTTTATTGACATATCTGTTTTGGAAGTGTATAGATGTACTAGGAGCAATACACAGTATTACATGAGCAGTAAATTCAGCGATCTATAATCAACTAATTTTTTTAAGAAACCGGATGTTCTCTTAACGTATTATATTTGTAGATGTACAAAATACAGTTAGGGGCAGTAAAAAATCTCAGTATTTTTACAAGAGTACACTGAGTACTAATTTATGGACACCCCTCTCCTCCCTTAAAATGAGTACTTGAAAAATGTTGATTTTTTTAGATCAAAATGCAAAGCTGTATTATTTTGGTCAATTGTTCAACTGTGGTTTTCTTGCGTGGATCGCTGGCGATGCTGGCTTCGAAAAGCTGCAACTTGTTCGTGTGTCGTAAGCGCACACGAAAAGAAGAAACTAGAGAAATTTGATTTGCTTGTCAGCAAATCAGTCTGTGTGCCTAGAAGACTTTTAAAGATTGTGTAGTCAGTATTTATGTATCTCCTGCAATAGGAATTGTTATTGGACTGTTTAAAAGGGACATAAACAACTGAGCTGTGTTACAAACCTATACACTGAAGTTGGAATGGTTCCTCTATTTATTATAGTTCTGAAGTCATTCAAGATTCAAATTTTGTGTAGTTGCTTAATTTAAATAACTCAAACTCGCACAACTTGAATTCATTGTTCATTGGATGCAGCAATCTCACCAACCTATCAATTGAAGTTGGAAGCACACTTCTATCTGCAATGATAGTAAAGTTTTTCCAAAATTCAAATTATGTATATTATCCTAATTTGCATAAATTATCATTCTACAACGTTTAGTTGTGATCAATTGAATGTGCCTATATAATAGGCCTGGGGGTATTGCTATCACCTGCATCAATGTTCGAATCTGTCCGTCCGTCCATCTGTGTGTCCGTTCTTCTTGTGCGCCATTTCAGAAGAACCAGATAAGCTGGGATCTTGAAACTTTTTTAGTAGATCACCCTTTTTGAAGTTTACATCAAGTTGGAAGGACAATGACCTTGACCGAATTTTAAGGTCACCAAGGTCAATTCTGTATGAATTTCTTGCATGCAATATCGGGAGAACCAGAATTGCTAGGATCATGAAACATTTACAGATAATCACCATTGTAAGGGTCTTCATCAAGTTTGAAGGACAGTAACCTTGACCTTATATGAAGGTCACCATAGTCAATTTTAAGGTCACTAAGGTCAATTCTCTGTGAATTTTTTGCATGCAACATCAGAACCAGAATTGCTAGGATAATGAAACATGTACAGATAATGACCCTTGTAAGGGTGTTCATCAAGGTTGACAGTGACCTTGACCTAATTTTAAGGTCCCCACAGGCAATTTTTTCTTTAATAAATGTCTTGCACATGAGATCTTAAGAACTGGCTAAGATAAGATCATAAGACTTTTACAGTTAATCACCCTTGTAAGAGTCTAGATCAGGTTTGGAGGACAATGACCTTGACCTGATTTCAAGGTCACCAGGGTCAAGCCACATAAAAAAAAAATGCAAGGAATATCAGAAGAACCCAATAAGCTAAGGTCACAAAAGTTTTATAGTTGATCTCCCTTTTGAAAGGTGAACTCAGGTTTGAAGGAAAATAACGCTGACTCAATTTTAAGGTCATCCGAGTCAATTTACTTCAAAATTCTTGCGCACAGTATCAGGAGAACCAGATCCCTTTTTGTAGGTGGCTGAGGGGTTTTAAGGCTTCAGCCGTCATGTTTACAAATTTGATGCCTCCCGGGGTCAGGCTGGACAGAAACAGCTGCTGAGTGCCCTCTCTCCACTCGTACTCCTACACTGTCGTGGACACAGCAGATTAACTGCACATGAAAACCCCATAAGTTTTGTATTCTACATCGATTAACTTTTATCTGGTTCTTCCTTTTGCTGGACTTCTTTCCGCTCAAGTGACTGTGTACGGAAAAAAACTGCGTCTATTTTGTTGGAAGTAAATATGAATTACAAATTAAGAACCCTTGTCGAAAGAGGATTCATTTAACACTTTCTGTGCCGAGTACTGACTTTGTCAACAGCATTTTCTTGGCATGCTTTTGGCACAATGTGCTGAAAAGTGCACCAAGGAAAGCTGTTGACCTGGACCATTCTTATGGGTTCTGCAACTGTAGTCAAGCTGGTACTTGAATGAAAGGTCAGTTCGCAAAGAATATGAACCTATTATTGTCTTTTCAAGTCGGAACACATTAAATTTTATTAAAATCGGCAAAGAAAGAGTTAAAGTCAGTTATTAAGGAGTGAGTTAACTCTTTCAGGGCCAACTGTGACTAAGTCGAGCCACTTCAGACGACCTGCGGTGGATTATAATGTATAGATTAATGTTCTTTGTAAAAAGACGTTTCAGTAAAATCCCAGCATGCCTGCAGGACACAATATTCCAGGTCAACAGCCAGGAAAGCTGTTGACTCGGACCAAAATGTGGCACTGAAGGAGTCCATTTTTAACATGTTTAACCCTTTCCTCCTCAAACCGGCCAAAACCGGCTGGTGGTCAAATGTCGTCTGCTTCAGTGTTTTCAACTAGTTTCAACAGTTATGAAAAACAATTTGACTGAGAATGTACGTGAGACTTATCAAGATCACATGCCCCAGGTCAACAGCTTTCCTTGGCATGGGTTGGGCACTTATGCCCAACCCATGCCAAGGAAAGCTGTTGACTCAGTCTTAATTCAAGGGGGAAAGGGTTAACATGAGTATGGTTTGTACTCTGACAATGCGACTGGTGCCAAGTGACACATCAAGCGGGGTTCAGTCAGTACACACTAAACTGGTACGTCAATAAAAATGGAAGCGTGTGTACAAGTACATCACAAAAACAACTCTGAAACAACAGAGGTTATGTGTATACAGATCATATACATTACCTACTTCTTTGAAAGACAATATATGCGTTTCTACATTAAAAAAATCTGGGTCGCCATTGATAAAGTTTCAGGTTCATGCTTTTAAGCCTGGTTTCTCGGAAACGATGTGAACACTATTGGAACTTGTGAGGCTGATGCCATGAAGAACGACGCAGCTTTAGTATTGCATAAAATGTGAAGGGGCCAGTACAGCTTCTGTATTGTGTCCCATCTATAAGGGGCATAAGGACTGTATTAACCTTCGCATGCAGTATGAAATGAAAGAGATGGAAAGCCGTCCCTCACATTCAAGGGCTACAGGTGTACTGCCATTCAAAGTATGAAAGACGAGTGATGGAAAGCCCTTCCCAGAAGAGAGAAACAAGACTGTATTGCCCCTCATTATGCTCATGGCATGGCTACCTGGGGGTTGCAATTTTTTAAGGCAATACAGCTACAGTGGTACCTGCTATTTAAGACCACCCCTACAGCCAACAAAAAGTGGTCTCATACTGCAGGTGGTCTTAAATTGAAGGTATATTTAACATGTAAATACAGCAGAGTGTCTTGAAAGAGTGGTCTTAAAAAGACATGTGGTCTTAAATTGGAGGTGGTCTTTAGAGCAGGTTCCACTGTATTGGTTTTTGAGTTTGAGGGATATGATGGCTTTCCATCACTTGTATATCATACTCTGAAGGGTAATACCGTCTTTGGTTTTTGAATCCCGTCATTTGTATTTCTGCATGTAAAGGGCAATCCAGCTTCATGTTTAAGCATCTCAGGGAGGGCTTTCTCCAGGTTGTCAACCCTCCCCGATTACCTCCGAAGCTCCTGGAATTTTACACTGAAATTCTTGAAAAATTTGTAGATTTTTGACAATTTTTTGCCCCCTCGAGAATTTGATCGATATGTTCCTTCTATATTTCATCTTAATTTATCAATCTCCTGGAATTTAATTTCTGTCTCCCAGATTTTAAGATTTGTGGGTTGGCAACGCTAGCTAGCTAGCCTTTTCCATTTTGCAGGGTATGGTGCACTTCAGCTGAAGTAATACTGAAACAATGCTGGTATCATGCTGAAATATCAGCATTGGTTCAGCATACATATGCTGAGACTGCTTCAAATCAGTATGGTATCAGTATATGCTGTATCAATTCTGAAAGTATGCTGAAGTTATGCTGCAGTCCTGATAAGCAGCACTGTATAATATTTCAGTTTATGCTGAAACAATATTGCTTAAAAGCATTGGTTCAGCATATGCTCCAAGCTCATTAACTTATTTGGAACATGCCAGGAAGGCACTGAAACAATGCTGGAATGACACTGAACTGAAGCTTTATGAATGCTGTCTTTTGTTGAGCGTTAGTTCAGCATATGCTGCCAGTGCCATGGAGTATGCCGAATCAATACTGAATGCAAACTGAAACAATACTGCAAATTGATGAGAGCTGTTTTCCTCACTATGAAAGACAGTATGTAGCCTCTTATGTTGTATCAACTAAGAACTGAACATATGCTACATTGTATGCCTTGAAGGGCTGCATTGTGTGGCTTGAGGAGCTGCATTGAATACCATGAAGAACTGTAATGAATGCCATGAAGGGCTGTATTCAATGCCATGAAAGCTGTACTGAATGCCATAAAAGCTGTATTAAATGCCATGAAGGGCTGTATTGAATGCCATGAAAGCTGTATATTGAATGCCACGAAGGGCTGTATTCAATGCCATGAAAGCTGTACTGAATGCCATACAAGCTGTATTCAATGGCATGAAGGGCTGTATTGAATGCCATGAAAGCTCTATATTGAATGCCATGAAGGGCTTATTGGATGTATTCAATGCCATGAAAGCTGTACTGAATGCCATAAAAGCTGTATTAAATGCCATGAAGGGCTGTATTGAATGCCATGAAAGCTGTATATTGAATGCCATGAAGGGCATTGCACCACTCAAGTTTCATGTCAGGCAGGACGTGGCTGTTTGCTCTTTCCGATCCTCAGTGTCTCACAAAGCGAGCGTCAGTGCAGCTTATGCAGTGTAAATGAATAGTACTGACCATAATGGTCCCGAGATGTGACTGCTATGAAAGTGACCAGACTACACACATACCTGTGACTGCTACAGCCACCTCACTGACACTTCATGTGGTTCTACTGCCAACAGCTTCCATGTGATTTTGTCAAGTGACGTAGCACATTCCCCCTTGAATTAAGGAAATTAAAAGTTGTCGATCTGTAGCACATCATCGTGATGATAATTCTCATCGAAATTGTTTTTCATTTGCTGCAGAAATTAGTCAGAAATATTGTAGGAACACATGGCGTTCGCCTTGCAGCCAGTTTTGGCTGGTTCACTGGGGGAAAGGGTTAACTGTGAGCCGAGTAAAGTGGAGTGAGCACCTTTGCTGTGTACATCATTATGGGTACAGTAACAGGTGAGGAGGACGAAAAGGCAGAGCAGAGAGGGCTGGGGCGTGTTGTATGTCGACAGGGACAGGGGCCTGGTGAGCAGCAGGCCTGCCACCTAAGTGACTATACGTGTAGTCCCAATTTAGTGGACAAAACTGGGGACCATTAGCCACCAGCAGGTCCCCGGGTGCTTGCCTTTGCACATTAGGAGCAGGGGTTCTGGCCAGGGAACCGGACAGACTGGTCCCCATTACTGTGATTATGGGGTTCGTGGCAGTGTCTGCAGGCAGCTGAGTCTTGGCCTCGGCTATTGAGTGGTCCAGCTGGAAGCCAGGGGGTTGGTCAACATCCTTGTCTGCAGGATCTGTGTGCAAATACACAGGAGTTTCTCGACATGTGTGTGTAAGTGACCCCACCCCTTGCAGGCAGCGTATGAGAGTTCCAATCCTGTTAAGCAGTGTTTCTGTTAACCCCCAAATGGGGGTATTTTACCCTTTCAAAACCTGTGGGATATACCCTTTGAGAAAATCCTAAAGGGTCACAAGGTTTCTTTATTTACGTGTAAAATTGGTGAAAATCTGGTCATCACCCCCAAATTTCCCTTCATGAGACCCGTGAAAAAATTCCTAAGAGAAACACTGTTAAGTAACGCTTTATATTCCACATATAGTTGTCATATACTTTCCTCCCATCACATGGGTGGTCTTGATACCTAAATTTCTCTGTACATACATGCCTGATGTTGATAGCAGCTGGACATCCCAGCTTCACTGCCTCACCTGGAACCATGGAAGGGCTAAGTGGGGTCAAGAAGGGCAAAGAGGCCTATCTCCACTCAATGTTAGTCTTTTGTTTTAATTACTGTTATAGGAATATAACTATTTCCTGGAGTGTATTTCATTAGGCAATAATCAATGATTTGATACATAGGTTTTCGAAAGGAACCACTGGAAGACCTTAGGATGCTTTTCCCCAATGCAGAGAGAAAGAGGAAAAAAGAAAACAATCTGAGGCCCAGGACGTTTAAGCATATGAACAGTGTTTTGTTCATTTTTTCTCTACAGGAGTGGATGATGCATAGGTGAAAGGGTAGATATGCTTAGCAGGCAAATCCTTAGCAGAGCCAAAAGTAGATATGCTAAGCAGGCAATTCCTAGCAGATCCAAGGGCAGATGTGCTTAGTAGGCAAATCCTTGGCCGGCCCAGGATAGATATACTTAGGAGGCAAATTCTTGGCAAAGTCAAGGGATGATATGCTTAGCAGGCAAATCCTTGGGTAGATACATTTAGCAGACAGATCCTTAACAGAGCCAAAGATAGATATGCTTAGCAGGCAAATCTTTGACAGAGCCAGAGGTAGATATGCAAAGAATAAAAGAGAAAAGACTAAAATGGTTCGGACATTTACTATACCTCCCAGAAAGTACCCCTGCAAAACAAGCCTATAGGGAAGCCCAACGATATGTAACTTATTAAACCCTTTGGAGAACAGAAACTGGCCTGGTTAGGTTTACTAAAGAGACTTACCTAAGGCCATAGTGGTGGCACTTAATAGTGATGGTGGGAGCTATAACTACAATTACGAACAGGTGACTATGAATTGCGCTGCGTCGTCAGTGTTGGTAAACCATGCCATGTACTGCGGATGTCACATATACCAGACAGTCTGATGTTGCAAATGTCTTCTGCTTCAAATTCTCTTTTGTCATGACTATTATATACATGTACCAAAGGCATATGTCCACGGACAGGAAGTATCAGATGATAGCATTGGTCAAGAGGTACCACATGACCTACTGTGACCACGTACCCCATTGGTCAGAATAGGTCAGGTGACCTTTTTTTCACCACTGCTGCCCTCTACTCCATGCCTCTGGGCTTATGCCATTGTGCCATCAGTCAGCAGCTTTCCTTGATTTGCTTTGGGCACACTGTGCCCACTGTACACTGAGGAAAGCTGTTGACTCAGTCCTGGAGGGTTCAGTGAAGTCTTTCAGTGCCGATCACGTCCTAAGTTGATCTACTTTAGTCAAACTGGTCTGAATTATCATTAGGATCCCAGATTCATATTCTTCGTAAAAAGACCTTTCATTCAAGTACTAACATGCCTATGGTTCCAGAGAGAATATCCCAGGGTAACAGCTTTCTCTGCAACCACTGTGTCCAAGGCACACCGAGAAAAACTGTTGACTCGGTCTAAAAGTTGGCATTGAAAGGGTTAATAAGCAAAATATTGCTGTCTTCCATGAAAGACCTTCTTGTTAGGCCAGATATAAGGACTTTTTAGTCATGTACATCTGCCACAACATGTGAGTCATGAAGTTTTTTAATAAGAGGGGGGGTAGAAGGGGGTGTTTGTCTTATCATGTTTCACACAAAATAAGTTACCCCTTCCACATTTCATGCAAAATACATTTCATACCCATTGTATTTCATGTGAAATAAGGGGGTACTTGTCTTATCATGCTTCGTACAAAATAAAAGGGCGTGTGTGTCTTATTGTGCTTCGCACAAAATAAGTTACCCCTTCTACATTTCATGCAAAGCACATTTTATACCCATCATATTTGGTGTGAAATAATTTGGCTGATTCACAATTCACAGAAAATAAAACAAAAGTGAACCATAAGTCACGGAAATAAAAAAAAACAACCTCAATCCTGCATCATGAAAATACCCCTTGGCACCACTCTTATAAAATACAATTTATATCAGTCTGTTTCTAGTTTGATTGATTTGATGCCAAATCTTTTGCCAGTGAAAAGACTGTGAAGAAGCTTTTGTCAGCTGACTTGGCTTGATCGGATCCGTACCAGATGGCTTTATCCATAAATTCTCACATACTTTTTACTTCACTTTGCCGCAGATTGGTTTGTTTTTTATGTCGTACTGAGCCACTGTTAACAAGAGCATCCATCGTATATCAGGGTGAAATAATTGCATGTCATTGTATAGATACAATGTACATGTATATGAATTATGGACGTACTGAAGACCGGCTGTAGTGGGTTCCTATCTTTTCCCGACATACTTCAGCCAGATGATATCGTGTATGTATTTTGCCATGCAGAATAGATATTGGACCACTTTTGTGCCATTAAATTGCCAAATGCTGAGTTTGAGAGCCTTCAGGTACACTTCTGTTGCAGCCACAAATGGATGTCCACTTATTATTAGCTACTCCAGAGAGAAATCATCTGCAACAGCTGTAATTTTAGTCATATTTTCTGTCACTAGGTGGCAGTAACTTGGGGGAAAAAGTCTTCTTTTAAAAAGAGGTGTGCATGAAGGTTGCATGCACGTGTAGATTTGGAAGGAACTGTTTTTTAGTGAAAGTAGTTTATGTTTAGCATCAGGAATATGTTGAGGAAGTATTACTAGTTTTGTTATTTTGTAAACATACAATGTCACGACAATCTGGTGGAAAAAATATTGCACAGTGGAATCTCCCTATTGAGAGCACTTAAGGATTGATAAAAAAGTGCTCCTCATAGGGGAGTGGTTTTAATAATGGGGGATACTATCTAATTAAGGATAAACCAAAGCAAGTCTGTGAATTGGTCTGCATATAGAAATGGTCTCTCTATGGAGGTGGTCTTAGTTTTAATTTAATTGTCGATCGTCAGCACATATGATATTTTTGCATTTGTTACTGGAAGCAAGTGTTGGGATTTGCAAGGTATATTTGCACTAGTTTTTCGTTGAAATTTATTTTGTTTTTTTATATACTTATATATGTGTGTATATATATATATATATATATATATATATATATATATAATGAAATTAAATTCATATGTTGTCTATGTGGTGCCATCAGATTGCAGCAATGATTACATTGGAATTGTTAGTGAACATTGTGTCATACATTTTCAGTAATGCAAGACTTATATATTAATTTCCAGCAAAACTCTCCGACCCTGTCACCGGGAAATCGTGAAAGTCTGCAGCCATGATGCGGGCATATCATTGGGAACCCAAGGGTGTTGATAACATTTGTGGGAATAAATCATACTTGAGCAAAAAATATGAGGACTTTTTTTAACTCTTAGAGAGCCAATTTAGAGACTGAGTCAACAGCTTTCCTTGTGGCACTTTCCGCGCAATGCCCGGAAAGTGCCCCAAGGAAAGCTGTTGACCTGGACCAAATTTTTCACTGGGAACATAGGCATGCTGGTACTTGAATGAAAGGTCTTTTAATGAGGAATATGAATCTGGAATCATTACAGTAATCCAGCTTCATCAGCACAGCTTAAGCCGTGACTGGCACTCAAAGGGTTAATATCAAGCTCAGTGTGTGTTTGGAGAACGTGACAGACTACTTTAAATGGTCATTTTGTTGAAGTTGCTACTTTGGCAAAGGCATCATATTTTTTTTTTTTTTTATATTTGTTTGTTTGTTTTAGCTCTGCTTGCTTAAGGTCAAAGATCTTATACAATCACTGATTTCTGTTCATTTGTCCATTCATGTGTCCATCTGTAAACTGTTGCCTGTGAGCGCTATACACTCCACAGTTTTCAAGTTAGCTCCATACAACTTTCAGGACATATCGGGTGCAGGAAAATCTAGGTTAATTGTAACATTGGTGGCACCACCTACAACATTATGTACTATACCAGTCAAAATGAGAAAGTCTTGTGACCAGTATCGCATCCTTAATTTGTGATAGTATCACAAATTAAGGATGCTATACTGAAAATTCATGTAGATCATGCATTTTCGTGGGATTATGGAAGAGGTCAGAATCTCAGTTGCATACAATACTAGTGGCACCGGGTATAAGTTGATGGAAATTATGAGCCAAAGTGTGTTAAGTGATATAAAATTCCATATCTCAAAAAATAATTGAGTTACAGATGCCAAGTGTATAGGATATAGATCATGTCCAATGATAATATATAATGTAAAATCAATGACCTTGACATATTTTTGTTAGGTCACCAAGCCTGTGAAGTTGACAGAATTGATTTTTATAATGGCAGGGTGTAGCTTGGACATCAATGGCAAAGCAAATTGAGCTATCCAGATCAAAAGTACACTTGAGTACATTGTACATAAGACTGTACCTGGTGACCTACTTCTTGGGTCACCATGATACAATGATTGTGGAATTTTGCACTTGTCCTAGTTTATTGTTTTTGTGTAATAACTTGAAGAGTTGTAACCCAATAGTCTGATATTTGGGTTAGTACTAAATTTGCCTAAAGGTGGTGCTGCCCATTCTGTTCATGGTTGACTGCCAACATCTTGGGGTCACTTTCCATGACCCTCACTTTTTCTCCATAGATTAACATGGGGAATTAGCAGACATAAATTTAACCTCTCTATATGTTGCCAAATAAGCATTAAACTTTCATTTTATCACACCTGGGTGTATTTGAAAGATTGAAAGACATGCACTTCAGGTAGATTAGAAGATGATAATTCCAAAAATCGTCCTCATATGCAGGGTGAAACTTTCAGGTTCACTGTAATATTATGGGTTTTGCTGATCCACCTGACCTCAAATGGCATGGGTTGCTAGGTGTCGCAAACATGCATCATGGGAACAAAAGGCTGCGTGTCAAGAAATTAAAACAACCCAGATCACTCCTATTGGAACAAACAGACTACATATACAAGGAAGTTTAGCACTAGGCCCATATGGGCCTCTTGTTTTGTTTTTTAATTTGTACCGGAATCATCCAGTACATACAGTATGGGTCAAAGCAGCACCACAGTTTAAATATAGAAGTGCCCGATATTAATCATAACATGCTCTGAAACGTTTTAAAATTTTTTTTAAAAAAGATGAACCTAGAGAGTTGCCCCCAGTCCTTGTTGCCTGGATGATGGAAGTGTTCTGGCTTAATGAGTTCATTTAGTATTTATAATTTACAAAGTACTCTTGACATTGCCTCTGACGCACGAAACAGTTTTATGAAATATAAATACTTAAAAGGGACAGTACCATGATCAGGGGTTGCCAGGGGTATATGTACACGAGGCACTTTCATTAACTTTCTTGTCCAATTCTGCTAGTGATTGAAAGAAACTTGACAATCAATTGAAAGGTCAGTGGAGCTGTAGGACTTTGAGTCAGGATGGATCTTGGATTGACAACCAAGAGCATTGAGAGTGTTGAAATGTTGCCAATGACAACTTAGTCCTGTCCCTTTCCCACATATTTTAACCCTTGTCCCCTTGAAAAGAAAAGGTCAGAATTAGCTCCAAGGTGTGTATTTGCTCGAACACACAACTGAAAACACAAACATTTGGAGGGCTAGAGATGTGTATTCCCATTAGTTTGTATGTTAAAGCAGCCTTAAATATACCAGTCACTTTTGTAGCTGTGGTTATATGATTTTTGTGAGGTGTTTAGTTATGCATCTAGATTTACTGACTGAAATTTAGTGTTTCTATGTGCAGTAATTTTCAAGCTATTAAGTTGCAAATTACAATGTAAAGTAATGGGAATACACAACCCTAGCCCTCCACTGACTGCATTGCCCTCTTTTAGGCAGTTCTTGAACCTTCTGTTCTTGCCCTTGCCCATTAAGACCAAGTCAACAGCTTTCATTGGCATGGGTTGAGCGCTGCCAGTGCACAACCCGTGCAGAGGAAAGCTGTTGACCTGGGGCATGTGATTTTTTTGAGAAGTTTTATCTGCAATTCTTATTCAAATTGATTTTTATTTTTGTCGTAATCAATTGAAAACATTGAAGCAGACAGTGTGTGACCACTTGCCAGTTTCGGTAGATTTAA
Source organism: Hermodice carunculata (assembly GCA_964020975.1). Taxonomy (NCBI): domain Eukaryota; kingdom Metazoa; phylum Annelida; class Polychaeta; order Eunicida; family Amphinomidae; genus Hermodice; species Hermodice carunculata. The sequence goes on along the minus strand of OZ026621.1, from coordinate 86,716,964 downwards.
ATGGCAAATGATTTAAAATAGTCATATGCGTGTCCAGTGCCCTTATGGGAGAAATTATTTCTAAAAATCCCAGGTGAATCTAAATAGTCACATCTCACTTTGCGTGGATAATTGAAAAGGTCATTTCTGGGTTCAAACACATGTTATCTTAGATGTACATTAGACTGGCGTAGTCTCGCTCGCACTAAGTCAAAAAACATACAGGGCTCGAGGGGGCAACTGTAGTCAGGCAAGGGCGAAAGTACATGATAGTGAGCCAGGGAAGCTGGTGAATGAGACTGGTTACATCCACAGGGTTTTAACCACTGCCAACAGGTGGCGTGCACCATAGGAAAAACTTTACAGTCACCCTCCAAGGTTGATCAGCCAATCAGAAGCTGTGTCACCATTTGAGCTCCATTTGGCAGTAACAACAAGGCAGCATGGTGCTCAATACATGAAGCAAGCTCAGGGCCAGAATTTCGCAAAATTTTAGGAGAGTCTCTTTGAATTTTTCTCAGTTAGTTTTCTTTTTAAAGAAAGACAAGTTTAGGAGAATCTTTAGCAGAATGGATTCTCAGATTCTTGCCGAAATTCTGGTCCTGAAGCTGACTGCAAGTGAAAGCACTTCTGGTGAAAAACTTGGTGGCCCAAGTGTGTTTGATGAAAAATAGGACGTTCTGAAGTATCTGACCAAAGAAGATCCCATTTGCCTTTCTTCCTGCTTGTGCAGGCAAATCACTTATGTATCATCCCAGCTGTGGCCAGCTGTGTTTCTGAGCCATTGCTGTGACAGCTGTGTGTCGATCGATGAAAGCTTTCACTTGCTGTTCAACTTCAAGGACATGTAGCACGTTGATGAAAGGAACTTGCGCTATGAAAACAAAATTTGTTCCTTTGTTTTTTTGTAACTGATGTTGCTATTTTCCTCATATTTTTTCTTAATGCCATGAATACTTACCATGCTGTACAATGCAGCATTGTGTTGCACTGGGCAAAAACGGATGCTTTCAGGGAGTCCTGACCCAGAAAACTGTCGTTGTAGTGTCAGCACTGTTCACGATCATACATGCAGGAGCAGTTAAGTTGCACTGCTTATTTCTGAAGGACTGAAAGCCGTTTACCTGTGGGACTTGAGTGGCCAGGTTTTTCACCAATTGCCCTTGTGCCTGCAACCAGCTTGCTCTGTTTATCGAGCGCCATGCTGGCGAATGGATGTAAAATGTTGTCACTGTTCTGATTGGTTGATCAACCTTGGAGGCTGACTGTAGTGTTTTTCCTACGGTGTGCGCCACCTGTCGGCTGTGGTTAGAACCCTGTGGATGCAATCAGTCTTGTTACTTGGAGCTTGTTACACTGAGGCTGCTTTGTGCCAAGTGTGGCTTTCCAACATTGTTCCTGAAAAACCAGTTGATTACGCCAACTGGTAGTATCTGTTATATGCTGTAGTACTGAAGTACCCATTGTACACTGTCATAACATTGTCATACCGAGCATACACCGTACCACTGAAGTACCCATTTGTACACTGTCATAACATTGTCATACCTATCGTACACTGTAGTACTGAAGTACCCATTGTACACTGTCATAACATTGTCATACCGAGCATACACCGTACCACTGAAGTACCCATTGTACACTGTCATAACATTGTCATACCTATCGTACACTGGAGTACTGAAGTACCCATTGTACACGTGATAACATTGTCGTACCTATCGCACACTGGAGTACTGAAGTACCCATTGTACACGTGATAACATTGTCATACCTATTGCACACTGGAGTACTGAAGTACCCATTGTACACTGTCATCACATTGTCGTACCTATCGTACACTGGAGTACTGAAGTACCCATTGTACACTGTCATCACATTGTCATACCTATCGTACACTGTAGTACTGAAGTACCCATTGTACACTGTCATAACATTGTCGTACCTATCGTACATTGGAGTACTGAAGTACCCATTTGTACACTGTCATAACATTGTCATACCTATCGTACATTGGAGTACTGAAGTACCCATTTGTACACTGTCATAACATTGTCATACCTATCGTACACTGGAGTACTGAAGTACCCATTGTACACGTGATAACATTGTCATACCTATCATACACTGGAGTACTGAAGTACCCATTGTACACGTGATAACATTGTCATACCTATCGTACACTGGAGTACTGAAGTACCCATTGTACACTGTCATAACATTGTCATACCTATCGTACACTGGAGTACTGAAGTACCCATTGTACACTGTCATAACATTGTCGTACCTATCGTACACTGGAGTACTGAAGTACCCATTGTACACTGTTGTAACATTGTCGTACCTATCGCACACTGGAGTACTGAAGTACCCATTCTACACGTGATAACATTGTCGTACCTATCGCACACTGGAGTACTGAAGTACCCATTGTACACTGTCATAACATTGTCGTACCTATCGCACACCGGAGTACAGAAGTACCCATTGTACACTGTCATAACATTGTCGTACCTATCGCACACTGGAGTACTGAAGTAACCATTGTACACTGTTGTAACATTGTCGTACCTATCGTACAGTGGAGTACTGAAGTAGTCATTGTACACCGTCATAACATTGTCGTACTGATAATACAATGTAGTACGGAAATACCAATTGTATATTGTCATACCAATAAGTTTTGAAGACACACACACACTGATTTGCTATGCAGCAAATCGTCTTTTCTAGTTTTTATATGAATTATAAGTGTGTCAGCAAGATTAATTGGTTTTACAAATGCAATTATTCCCAGTCTCCTTGTTAATATCCAGTGGCTATGACGATGCTTGTTATTGCAATTACTTTGTTGTCAATTTATTACAATAATAAAAGAAGGCAACGCCATTGATGCGCTCTCCCTATCGTACTGTCTGTATGCATGTAAAAATGATGCACCATCCTTTTAACACAAGTTAATCGGTGCATACCTAGTGTTTTCATTGCCCAGCACGTCTTAATACAGCTGCTGTGTGTGGGGAATACATTCCGCAGAAAGAAGGAAAAATATCTCGTTAATGACTTCCCCAATACCTTATGGGAGCCTAATTAGCACCAACCAGTATCATCACCACACCAGAGTGCCACTAGAAAGTGTTCCATCCATTGCGGAGTGATCCCCTGATGGCCAAGGGGAGGGATCCCCTGCAGATTAGTCTTTGCCTGAGGGGCTCCTTATAGAGCAGTCCCCAAGGGATAGCCTGTGCACCTTGGGCTGTAGCAGGGAACCAGCCTTATCATGACCCACATGGGTGCAGTACAACGGGCAATGACACTTCCCTGTGGCCCACTAGTAGATGTACGGTGCAAGACTTTTTCCCAACCTCACTCACTGGATGGGTTCAACGGGGCAACAGGAGCTCCATTGCTTGTTTGACATTCATAGGACCTGCTTTCGCCCGGAAAAATCTCACTTGGCAGCAATTGGATGTGTGAATACAGTTGTGGATCAAAGGCTAACTGCATTTCTGCTCCCTCAGTCAAATTAATTGGACCTGCTGCCGTTGTATCTTAAGCAAACATATGGGAATACTCCAGGTTATAATGGCCAGGATATCGCTACTGCAAGCACACCAGCCGACATTCGGGAAAAGTTCTTGCGGGGGAAAAAGTGGCCCCAGACAACAATTAAAATGGATGAAGCCAGTATCCATGGAGAGAAGCCCCAGGAATGTAAATACTCTTATGAGCACTTAGGGAACCAAAGAAGCTGGAAGTTGCATTCCCATTGACTAGCAGGGTTTTTTTATGTCCCCACATGGGGGGTGGGTGGGTGGGGGGGAGGGTGCATATAGATTTGCCCTTGTCCAACATTAAAATTGTCAGATTTGTGTAGCAGTGCTATCTAAAAAATTATTTGAGGTTCAACCATGAAACTTAGTAGGAATATTTATCAATATATGAAGGTGTGCACCCGGAGTTTTGTTTGTCTCTTGAATTAATTATTCGCTGTTAATTAATCATTAATTTAGGGAAAATGTTGATTTGACGATGGACGTGTCAGGTTTGTGTTGTATGTATCCTAAAAAGTATTTGAGGTACACCTATGTAACTTGGTGGGAACATTAATCAATATATGAAGATGTGCGCCTGGGGTTTTGTTTGTCTCTTGGATTAATTATCCTCTGATAATTAATCATTAATTAGTGAAAATGTTGATTCCTTATTAGACTTGTCAGATTTGTGTGTATGCATCCCAAAAAGAATTTGAGGGACACCAATGTAACTTGATGGAAACATTAATCAATATATATGAAGATGTGCACCTGGGGTTCTGTTTGTCTCTTGGGTTAATTAACTTCTGTTCATTTTACGAAAATGTCTATTCAGTGGAAATGTTGGCTTATGTCAAACTTCTGTCATGTGTATTTAACAAACTGTTTGAGGTACAGCTATGAAGCTTGATAGCAACGTCAGTCAATATGTGAAGATGTGTCCCTGGTGTTTTGTTTGTCTCTTGGGTTAATTATCCTGTGTTGATAATCATTATTTAACTTAGTGAAATTACCAATTCCAGGGAAATGAGTATTGGTTCTTGTCCAACTTGTGCATGTGTAGCTCATAAAGTGTTTCAGGCATTGCCATGGAATTTGATAGGAATCATGATATGAATGAAAAGTTATGTGTGTGTAATTATTCATGTGAAGATTTCACAATATATGGGAAGTCTTACACCAGTTGCATGCTATTCTTTCCAATGCTGATGGGGGCATTGACAGGTGGGGATATCCATGTCCTTTGGACACTTTCCAAGTTTATCTTTTGTATTGTTTTTCTTGTTTTTTTTGTTTGTTTTTTGTAATTTGGACAAAAAGCTAAGATAAAAAAACCCAATTAAGTACCTAAAATCATGAAACCCCTGGCAAACTTGGGAGCATTGATAGAATTAGAATATTTTATCAGGTATAGCTAGGCTAAGTGCTTTGTTAGGGCCATTGCAAGTACAAAGGATGAAATAGCATCAAATGGAGATACGTATACAATATAAATGCTAGCATGTGGCTACAACACTACTATAAATAACTCTTGACTAGAGCAAACACAACTGTAACTAAACTGAAACATTCACGTACTTCAATAAGAACAAATAACATCTCTGCACCAGGACCTGTTTCTTACCAGGTTCCCGGATTAAAAAAAAAAAAAAAAATCAGCTGTGGTGACCAGAGGTCGCAGAGGTCAGGGGATCACTCGTGTCTGTCTGTCATTGTGTCTGTGTGGGCGTAAACTTTTTGCTTTTGAACATGATAGGGTCCACAGTTCTTGAGTTAGCCCCATATAGCTTTAGGACTTCAAAAAGTGAATAAAACTTAGGTCAAGTTTGATATTGGTGGCCCCACCTATAGTACTATATAATATTGAGGCCAAATTGTTAAAACATTGAGGCTGCTATTTTTAGTTCTGCTGACCAAAGGTAGCAGAGCTTATGCGATCATTCATGTCTGTCCATCCGTTTGTCTGTCCATAAACTTTCTGCTTGTGAGCCCCATATAATTTTCAGGACTTATCAAGTGAATTGAAAAAAAAAATCACATAGGGAATACATTTAAGGAAATGAATTTTTGTTATGGTCATTATATTTGAACTTGTGCACATGTATCAATGTACCATAACAGAAACATACAGACAAAAGTCTATGACCTATGAAGTTATGGTGGTGGCTCTGGTGGTATAAAGTGGAACCAACATTACAGATGCGACATTATTTTGATTGTGAATTGAGATGCAACTTGTAAGATACATATTGAGCCAATGATCAACTTTTTTCAAATTTTGAAGGAATTTGTCCTAATTTTCAAGGTCATTAAGCACTTAAGAAAGGACAGTAAATTCAATATTTTGATCAAGAGTAAGTAGTGATGGTCATTAGATTATATGTCAGCAGAGCACGAGGCCCATGGGCCTCATGTTTTTTACTGAACTTGGTAACGTGAGCTCCTTCCACAAGATAGGCAATCTGGAACATGTATGACAAGAAATGCATTTTTAACCCTCTGGACACTAAACATTTTGTAACAATGTATTTAGAGCCGATATATCAGCTCTTAGGACCCAGGGGGTTAACACCAGACTTTGTACATCTGGGTGACTATCTGCAGCGGAGATCTTTAAACTCTATACGCCAACTGGGACTCAACTTTAACTACTGCAAATGAAATGCTTTGAATTATGTTACGAGTGCTAGATTCATGTTCCTTGTCAAAAGACCTTTCATTCAAGTACCAGCATGCCTGTTGTACATAGAAATATTAAAGTCCAGGTCAACAGTTTTCTTCAGTGCTCTTTAATGTGCCCAAAGCACACCAGGAAAGCTGTTGACTCAGTCCAAAATGTGGCACTGAAAGAGTCAGTTCAGGTTTCAATGTTATGCTACCTGGTGGTGATGGGGCGCCCATTACAGTGGTCAACGCTCTGATTTCCTGTACCCTCTGACAGGAGACACCGGCAGGTTCCGACTGCTGTCTCCTGAGTGAGAGGATGTGTATGTAGGACTGTATAATACTCAATGGTCCACTAGTTCAGTAGGCACCGGGTCACGTTTCCTGTACTTCCGTCTGGTCTGGTGGGTAAATTTAGGCAGTTGTGAGTCTGTATGTACATATCATGTATATGTAAATGTATGGAAGAAAGGTGCTGCTTGACCATGGCCGTGAGAGACACACAAGTAAGTGTTTGAGGGGTACACCCTGGGGACTAAAGGAGCTGTCAACCCTGGGTAAGGGAGCCAGCAGTGGATTAGTGTGGGTGCGTGTGGATGGGACTGGGTGAGTGTGGATGGGGTATGGGTCATGCGTGTCACACATGCAGATGACCGTGACCAGCAACTGAGGCTTAATGGTGGAGACATTCATGTATTTCACTGAGTATATTGTGGGTGCTAAGGAGGTGAGAAGGTCGGATGGAGGAAGTGTCAGTCATCCATGTGTGAAGCTTTGATCCCATGTTGACAGTCTGTTGTTGTTAATATGGAGTGTGGGACAGATGGGGGCAAAGGCTCATTCTCATGATCACGATGGAAAATATTTATTTTCTGTGGAGTGTGGAATGTTTGCTTTTTAGCTCTGCTGACCAAAGGTCGCAGAGCTTATGTGACTGCTCATGTCTGTCTGTCCATAAACTTTTGCGTGTTAGTGGGATATTGCCCACAGTTTTCAAGTTAGCCCATTCAAGACTTATAAGATGTATGAAAATCTAGGACCCTTTGGATACTGGTGGTGCCACCTACATTATTATGTAATACAAGGGATCAAAATGTGGAAATCTTGTGAGCATTCTAGCAATCTTAAATTTTTGGCAGATATTCACCAAATTTGGTAGGATTTGGGGGCATGTTGAAGTCCAAGTTGCTAATGATACTTAAGTCGCACCACATGTAATTTGACGAAAATTATGAGCCAAAATATGGTTTAGGATGTAAACTTCCATATTTTGAAAAATTATTTGATTAGACTTGTCAAATTTATAGGATATATAAACCATGGCCAAAGGTAGAACGGTATATAATATCAGTGACCTTGACATATTTTTGTGAGGTCACCATGCCTGTAAAGTTGAAAAGGTGATTTTTTAATGGCAGGGTGTAGCTTGGACGTCTATGGCAAAGAGAATTGAGCCTCCAGATCGAAATTGCAGTTGATTACATAATACGTTAGACTGTACTTGGTGACCTACTTTTTGGGTCACCATGACCCATTAAATATGGAGTTTGGCGCTTGTGCAAGTTTATTTTTTTTCATCAATAACTTGAAAAGTTATTACCCGATTTTAACAAACAGACTCTATATGGAACGCTGGATGTGGGGTGCATATTTTGAACATAAAAAATTTTTTAATCTGCGTTGAAGTCAAGATCAAAGGGCCAGTTTGAATTAGGGTTCATCTCGTAAATGCTCTGCACCCCACAATTTTTTAGATAGGCCCATATAACGTTTAGGAGTTATAAAGCGTATAAAAATCTTTGTCAATCTCAATGTTGGTAGTGCCACCTTTAGTATTATGTAATATACAGGTCAAAATGTGAAAATCTTGTGACCCCAATACTCTCCACAGTTTTCAAATTAGCCCAATATAACTTTCAGGATTTATAGAGGGTATAAAAATCTAGGTCCTTCTTTATAGTGGTGGCGCCACCTTTAATATTATGCGATATAGGGGTCAAAATATGAAAATCTTGCAAACACTCTAGCATCTTTAATTTTTGGCAGATCTTAACCTAATTTGTTGGGATGGTGGGGGAGGTCAAAGTCTTACGTTGATAATGACAGTAGTAGCACCACCTTTAATTTGCTGGAAATTATGAGCCAAAATGTATTTTAAGATATAAAATTCCATATCTCAAAATGTAGTTGGATTAGACTTGCCAAATTTATAGGAGATATGGATCTGGTGCAATGGTAGTATGTTGTATAATATCAGTTGATCATGACCTATTTTTGTGAGGTCACCAGGCCTGTAAAGTTGGAAGAAGTGATTTTGTAATGGCAGGGTGTAGCATGGACATCAATGGCAAAGAGGATGGAGCCTCCAAATCAAATGTATATATAAACTTTATTCAAAGACGGTAACCCAGTTAGTGTCAGAGACCCTGGGGCCTTCTAATGGTTGCCTGGGAAGCAGCCTAGTGCAATGTAACATACATAAACAAGAACATTCGAATCTGCTTCGCAGGCACTCAAATGGATACAGGTCACAATATTCACATGAAGCAGATGTACTGTATAATAACTCTTCAATACATGAGGTTCTAGGTTTAGGCAAATAGAGACTGCACTTGATTGCACTGTACGTAAAACTGTACTTGGCCACCTACTTTTTTAGGTCACTTTGACCCAATAATTATGGACTCTGGTGCTTGTCCAAGTTTATTGTTTTTCTTCAATAATTTGACTAATTATATCCTTAATACCCAGTGTACACAAACAGACCAATGTATGGAAAGCTGAATGTGTGGTGCTCATTTTAAACATTAACAGTTTTTTAATCTGAATTGAAGGCCAAGGCCAAATCAGCAGAGCATTAGGTCCATGGGCCTCTTGTTAACCCTTTAGTAAATGGAGTTTGGGGGATATACTGTTTTTGACTTGTCCAACTGTCAGTATGTGGCTGATTTATTGCAAGCAAAATATCTGGTGGTTCACAGGCTACGTCATACTCAAATTAATGTCAGTTTTACATTGACACTATTTCCTGACTTGATTACATTTTGGTGACCTTGACCTTATTTTCAAGGTCAGAGGAGCCATTTGTGTTCAAACTGGGTGTGTGTTTTGAGTCTATCAGCAGTGACTATTCAGTTGGAACTGTGTCGAGAATTCCTACCAACATGAATGTAAAGATTGTTTTCTTCTTTTTTTCAGAGATGCATAAAAGAGGGATACCTTATGAAACAAACCAGTTCATTCCAGGTCAGTATTTTTCTCTTGCCTAAAACACAGTAAACACAGTTCATTCTGTTAAACCATTTCACAATTTTAGTTCTGAAGTGTAGCATTAGGTGGCAGCACAGTCAGTGGTAAATGCTTGCTCTGTTGGCTCAGAATGTGTGTGACCATGCAGCAATGAGACAGAAATTACAAAATAAAAGTTTACCCAAATGCCTGAGACCAGTAAGCTGTGGTTGGGGACATGTGAAAATAATGATGTCTGTATAAAAATATTGTCTCAGGACTTGGCCAGATTTCATGGAAAATGTTCATGGACAAATGGTAAAAATCATAATGTGACTCAAGGCCTGCTATCTGCAATCATAATGTCAAGGCATGCTATTTGAAATCAAAATGTCAAAGCCTGCTTTTTGAAATGTTAATATCAAGGCCCACTATCTGAAATTGTAATGTGAAATTCAGAAATCATAATGTCGAGGGCAGCTATCTGAAATCTTGATGTCAAGAGCAGCTATCTGAAATCTTGATGCGAAGGGTTGCTGTCTAACGGTTTGGCAAGAACATCTATGAGGTAACATGTTTGACCATATGTAAAGATGACCAGTGAATTTGAATTGTGTTAACTCATTCCATCCCAGTCCCTGATTTTTCTGTATATTTACCTAGATTTAAGACAACAATTGCATATTTAAATTCTTCATGAAAAGAGCTTTCACTCAAGTGCCAACATGCCTATAGTTCTAAGTCGGCGGTTCTGGCACTGCCTGTCACCATAGTATGGAATGAGTTAATTGGCAAGTCAAGCTACAGCCTCCCTGGCCACTGGGGCTTGGCTTCACAGGCAGTGAAAAGACCAGCGCTGACCCAGGAGCTGGTGGACTTGAATGAAGGCGGTCTCCATCTATAAGCAACTTAGACTGCGCCATTTTTACCCCTTCAGCCTTATCAGCTGACAGGGGTATTGTTGTTGCCTGTGCATGTGTGCATCTGTCCGTGCATCCCCCTGGCCATACATCACCATTGCTGACACAATAACTATTGGACAAAATATCTGAGGCTGGAGTGGAATGGCATGAAAGTAAAACTTCAGGAGAAGCTCCCAATGAACATGAGCAGGACTAGACAAGTAGCCGTTGACTGGCAAACACTGGTTCGACCGGTTTCGATACTGTGTGTATCTCGTCAGGAACCGTTAAAAAACTGTTGATACCCAAGTGTCGTGCTGTTGTAGTAACATTACACGTGGGTTGTGTTTACGTCCCAGCAGCACTATGACGTAATACAATAGTATGTTTGTCATGATCTGAGTCTGGTTCCCATTGGCTGTAATGGGTCCAGAGTGGGAATCCCCTGGCGGGGGATCTCCCTCTGATTTTGACCTGGTTTGGTGCAAAATATTTATGTTGGGTTGACCGGAAGGGACACCCTAAGGTTAGGTGGCCCTTGCCCTGTGTCGGGGCTCAGGAGAGTGTAGATGCACTGTTCCTGTATAATTTTTACATCTGTGTGCAGTTTTTTGGAAGATTCAGACGGGTGTCTGATTCTATGCATGCTTATCATAGGAAAGTGAGCTAAGACAATAAAAATTTAGTATACGACTGAGCAAGAAAGCTCACTTTCCCATGGTATTGAGACCAAAAAAAAAAAAAAAAAAGCTCCCAATAAAGCTTCATAAAGAGTGTGCTGAGAATGACTGGCTTCAGTCTTATATGAAGCTGCGTGTGTGAAATAGACTTTCTGTGGTGTTGCCTCACTTTAAATTTTGCACAGCTTTCAAAGACATGTACTGCTTGTGAAATCAGATTTATATTTAAGATAACATTGAGAGTGCAGATACAATGACAGTGTTTCCATTAACACCCAAATGGAGGTGTGTTACCCTTTCAAAACCTGAAATACCCTCTGAGAAAATTCTTAATAAGGGTCACAAGTCTTGTTTATTTACAGTGTACATGTAAAATTAGTGAAAATTGAGTTTTTCCTCTGAATTTCCCTTCTCGTGGCCCCCTGAAAAAATCCCTATTGTAAACACTGCAATAAGGAAATAATGGAGTTTGTATTGCTGAGTTGTGTCCATATGTAGGGTATTGTCTTCGTGTAAACTCTGAAATTCAGAGTTACATGTTGCAAATAAAACGTGAATGATGAAGTGTATGACACAGTTTCTCCAAAGCGCAGCACCACATGGGAATAAGCATGACATAATGTGGCTTGCCATTAAAATTATATAATTCGGGACATGACAGGTGTGAAGTAGACATTTGATGTACCTATTATCAAAAGCACACCTGGACAATACGTGGAGGTGACCTTCAGCTAGTTAGAATACTCTACTGGATCCACTAAGGGATGCAGGGGATGCTGTCACTGGTGATCCAGAAATGGCTTAAAATCAACGAACGTGCATTGGCTCCAACAATAAAATACATGTACTCACAAAGTATCATTTATATGTAGAACCAACACTAGAGTTAACTCATTCCATACTATGGTGACAGGCCTTGGCCAGTGTTTCTGGCACTGCCTTGCAAGTCGTGCTGCAGCTGCCCTTGCGGCAGCTGCAGCACGACTTGCCAGGCGGTGCCAGAACCAGTGACTTAGGACTATAGGTATGTTGGTATTTGAATGAAAGCTCTTTTCATGAAGAATTCAAGTACATGTATGCAATTGTCGTCTTAAAGGTAGGTAAATACATGGAAAAATCAGGGACTGGTATGGAATGAGTAAGCGAAAAAATGGAGGACCTCCCTGATATATTTGGCGGTTACGCCCCTTCTTACCTATTATCAGTATGTTCCTATTGTCAATAGAGCTGCAAAAATGAATATATTATGCTTGCAGCAAAATGTTTGGTGTCATTGATTTTGTGTTTTTGGTTTGTGTTATTTGAGGAAGTAATATCCAACGTTCCTGTCTGAGCACCTGACGTGTGCAGTTAAAATCCAAATCGGACAGTTTGTAGCTGACAAATATGCAGATAATCCAAAGTATGCTGTGTGTTTTACTTGATTACTGCAAAATGACAGGTTACACAGTGGGTGAAAAAGGCATATCTTGTGAAATAGTCAGGATGATATTTTGACAGCCATTCAAGTATGCTTTTCGCTTTGATATTTCTTGTCCCTATATTGATAGTATTAACACTTATTTTACAGGGTACAAATTCAGATGTGAGGCTGAGGTTAACAAGGCATTCTGATGATGAATATGTGACCATGCTTGTCTGAATGTGTTGGTAACCAGACAGTTTGTGGATATATCGTTGTTTAAACCTATCTGGTCAAATAGCACAGGTCAATAACTTTCACCTGTGCCCCCATTTGTTTGGTACAGTGATTGTAAGAGCTGTAATAGATCATCACAGTCAAGCTGATACAGGAAAGTAAACTCAAGACAGTTGCCGGGGAGCCTCTTGTTGATGTTTTCCAAACTATTGAACTTTGCTTCATGTTCGAATCCACGGATTGGCACCTGAGCTAAATTAACTCTCTCAGTGCCAAATTTTGGACTGAGTCAACAGCTTTTCTGAGTGCGTATTGTAATGCGCACCAAGAAAAGCTGTTGGCCTGGGATATTCTCCATGGAACTATAGGCATACAGGTACTTGAATGAAAGGTCTTTTTACAAGGAATATGAATCGGGGATCCTAATGAAAATTCAAACTACATGTAGTTTGACTAATAAGTAGATCGACTTCAGTCCTGATTGGCACTGAAAGAGTTAACCCTATTTCTAGGTCTGTGTGTATATATATATGTGTATATATATATATATATATATATATATATATATATGGTTAGGATTCAGCTGAGCAAGGGCTTTGCTTGTAGCTGATTGGACACCAGGGTAACCACCTGGCCTCAAGAAGTTCTCTTTACCTGGGCATATACTGTCCTGATAAGGGGGCAAAAGGGGTTTTACATGCAGGCATACTTGGCATTTTTATCTGCTGCAAGTGTGTACTGGATGCATTTTGATTTTCCATACTATATACTAGCCATTATTTCTAAATTTTCTCATTTTCTGTACCTTGTTACATGGCAAAGTTATCACTGTACCAATGTACTAAGACACCCAGCCCACGCCCACCCCACTTTCATAAGTCTGATCTATAGCTGTCATTCAGAATGTGTTTTATTTATGAGGAATTTTTGATAAAGAAACCACAGCAGACAAAATTCGATTTTCTGGTGCTTTGGGCTGTTTTGAGCAGAACAAGGTTAACCTGGATTAACGAGCATTTGCTCACACCTGGACTATCGTTAGTGTTGATTTACAAGTGGTGGTGTGTTCAAACACTTGCGGTCTGTTTTACCCATGGCGACAATCAACTGTAAAACCTTATAATTGGCCAAGTAAGCAGCAGATAATGAAGTTAGGGAGACAGTCATTGTGTGGTCTTTGGCCTATTAAACCATGTCAGCTGCTTAAATTACACCGAGGATGTGCCATTTAATTGAATGAGTTGGCCGATATTGACTAGCCACCGCCATGTATATACTTGTTCTGTGGTCAGAATAAACTTAATTGCCGCAACGCTTGTGGTCACAAGTTGGGCATGGTGGCGTAGTTAAGTTAGATGTTCCAATCGGAGGCAGAAGTGTGCAATGATGAAGAAAGTGGAGGAAAATTGCAGCCTCCCAAACAAGCCACAACCTTGGCAAATTCTGGAAGACGCACACGCACACACAAAAAAACCTGATGCCTCCTGTGATGCGGTAAAGTACACTGGGAAAGAGATGCAGGATTTGTTACCGCTGAAGGATATTAAAATGTAAAGTTGCAAGTCTTGTCAACATTGAAACATTCTGAAGTTCAGGAACAGGCAAATTACATTTTCTCCAAGTTGATTAGCCCAAAAAAGCTGTTGCCCGTAAAAGCAGGCAAGACATTCATGCAAAGTCTGCCTCTTCTTGGTGGTACTCTGTGGCTCAGCTGATTTGTCCATCAGTTGAGCTTCTGGCATTGCTTTATATTATTATCAATCATCTGCGCATTGTCCATCACCCAGTTAATATTTTCAGCTCCTACCAAAAGGAGTTGGTCAGATCCTTCTCAAACTTGGGGAGCATACACCATAGGTAGGCCTCTGCCAAATTTGTTCAGCTGGTCTGTGATGAGGTTTCGTCCATGCTTCATTGAGGTTAACACTTCTATGTCTCCCTTTAGGAGTAGGTATAACATTTTCAAGCTGTCCATCTGTTTACCTACAAAACAGACCCAAGTGCCATTTTATGTCTACTGTGCTGTGGTCTGCCTTGTTAACAAGGTCACTGGTTTAGTGCTGGAAAAATGACTCAGTTTCTGATTGGCTGAGTATGGTAACCATGGTAACAAGCTGCAGTACCCCAGGGACCAGAGGCTGCTACTGGCCAAGGTGATAGTGACCAAATTCCTGATTGGTATCTTGGTCTAGGGGAAGGATCACAGTATAGTTTCATTTCCCTCACTGTTAATCAAATCCTGTCAAAGAAGGGCAAACCAAGTCTATTAGTGATAACACAGACTGTGGCCTACATTGGAGGCAATTTAACTGTTCTTTGGTACTCCCATTAATGACAATACTTGGTATGTGCCACTCTGAAGGCCCCTCTTTTCAGCAAAATTTTCCTGACAAAAGGTCCAGTATTTTTGCAAAAATTCCTTTAAGAAAGGGTAGTTTGGTAATTTTTCAATTTTATGGTACAAAATTTAGGAAATATTTCCTAGCTATAAGGTCAAAATTTTCTTCCTGGAGCACTTTTCATGCCAATTTTGGACCATATTTTCTACTATTTTGTTTAAGAAATTCCCTAACAGAGGTATCATTTTTTGTGAAAAAGTGCCCTAACAAAGGGTGGATTTTTGAAAGATCGAGCCCCACCAAAAATACGGGAAAGTAGCCCCCTCCCGGTAGGGGGGAGGCAGGAAGTCCTGGTCCATGGCCCTGTTAGACTCAAGTGTAAAGTCTCACGGAACACAACAAAACATGCAGATTCTACTGCTTTGACAGATCTTTGACCTGAAGGATTTTTCAACTTCATACCTGGAGACTATAACAAAGCATTTAGTCTCAAGGATTCTCAGAGTAGGTGGCGGAGTCATCAAAAAAGCTTTTTTCGAAAACACATATAATCCATATTTTCCTAGTGGTTGAGGAAGAGAAGTTCGGACCCAGGACTGTGTCCTTATAATCCATTGCTGATTTCCGTCTTGGTAGATTCTAGAATTGAAAATGACTGTTTGCACTATCAAAAGTTAATGTTGCCATGCCGACAAGGCTTTAATAACAGGAGTGCAAGTGTGTGGTCATATGATCCTGACAAGATTTACTGACTTTTTTTTTATGTCAGTAGACCAGTCAAGGAGAATGTGACTCACAGAGCTCTCTAGGAGACATTTTGAGAGCAAGGACACAGTGAAGATGAATTTAAAATAATCACCTTCAGGACAGTTCTAATGTCTCTAAACTCCAGGTGGTAGGAGAGGAGAGGTGCTTACATTGAACTTCAGCCTAGCCTAGAATAAAGAAGGCACGGAGGTTACCTTATGGCTGAACACTGGCTTTATGACTTAGGTACATATGGTAAAAAATGTCCATATGGCACTTGTTGCTGCTGAGGAAGTTTTTGTCCAGCTGTTACATTTTTCATTCAAATTTTCACTTCCCTGTGAGGCAGCGTACTAGATTTATCTTGACTGTATCTATGAAAATACCAGTTAAAAGTCAGCATGTAGTGCATTGATTGAATGATCTGTGATCTATGGCTCATGTAACTAAAGTAGTCCCTGTGTTGAGAGGCCACATCAAGGGCAGGCCCAAGAGTGGCCTCTCAAGACAGGTGGCCTTTCATTAGGTAGAATAACGTGGAAAAGATAGCAGCAGGGACCTGCCAAAGCAGTCTTTTCAATCCAGGTGGCCTCTCATTGGAGTGGCCTCTCAAGACAGGGAGCACTGTACACACGGGTCAGTTCTACACTTCTAATAAAGAAATTTCTGGAGATGACAGATATAGCTTACCCCATCAATAGTGGCAGCTCATTGGTCAATTTCATGAATTTTCATGATGACTATTTCATAGGTGACAGTGTGTATACATAATAAATGAAGTCCTTGAGTTGCATAGATCCCATGGGCCTGCTGTCTTCACGGGGACAAAAAACTCACTCCTAGAGTTCCTTGTCAGGGGGATACCCTCAGACCCCTGACATAACACACTTTGGCAGTGTGTCTTACCCAAAACTAAGGACAGAAGGCAGTTCAAAAGCCCAGGGTGAAGCCAAATGCTGTTTTCAGATTGATCTTTTCAGCTATCAGGTACTTGGCCAGTGTTTTTAATTTTTTAATGAAGAAATACAATATGTTTGACCTCAAGTGTACTAGCTTTGCAAACTTCTGCTACCAGGTAAACAGAATTCCTGCACAAAACACTTGGTACCCATTTGCCAATTTTGTTTTGGTTTGGTTGATTGTCACAAGAGGGCACCTTCTGACTGTCATGGCAAAAAATGTAAAAAAACACACTGGAAAGACGTGCCTCCTTTCGATCAAAGAATGAAAATGTGATGCTTAACCTTTTGTATGACTCTTATTTGAGAAAACTGCAGAGAGGAAAATTTTAAAAAGAAATGTACACACTTTTTCATCCTAATGTGCTTGGTGTCATGGGGAAAAACTGAGAGTATAGTTAAAATTCATGTGATGAGAGTATGGGTAATGTACTGAGAAAGAGTTAAACACTTCACTGCCAGGCACTGGCTGGCGTTGAACTGTTGAAAACTATCACCCATGCTATGGTAATGTGGAATATTATTTCAGAGATATGAGATCTTCAAACACGTTTGTTTAAGCAATACTCTTGTAAATGTCTGTGGTCTCAACAAACCACCGACTGAACTTTCTCAAAGTTGGTAGGGATGTATTAATGGCTGGGTCATCTGACAACAGGCTGGTCTCACAGCTTTCTTGTAGAATGTTTGGACAGAGAGTTGGTCTTTTAAGCAACATATCCAGGAAATTTCATTTAAGTGTGTTATTTTTGGTCAGATATAAAATTTCCCTCATGGCATTTTTGCCCTCAGAACATAAAGTGCCAGAGGGTATTGTCATACCCTTGTGTCGTCCGTCCACCTTGACGACGTTACCATGAATTCTCAAAAAATATTCACCATAGCTGTACCAAATTTTTGTTAGAGATGCACCTTATAATGAACTGGGTTCTTATTGTAAATAATCTTTCTCTTGTTAGTTTTAAACTTTTTATGAAACTTTTAAAGTATTTGTTTCAAGGCCATCTAAGTGGCGCACAAGGGGACTAGGTTACCATAATATCTCAACAAATATTCACCATAGCCTTACCAAATTTTTGTCACCAAAGAACCTTTGCATCAGGTACTTGTTGAAAACCAGCTTCCTCTGATTATTTTTGATTTTTTTTATAAAACTTTTAATGTATTTATTTAAAGGCCGTCTGAATGGTGTCAACCCTGACGACATTATGGCAATGTCTCAAAAAATATTGACAGCAGCTTTACCAAATTTTTGTCAGAGATGCATCTCATGATGGACCAGGTTCCCATTTAAAACCATCTTCCTCTTTGTATTTATAAATTTTTATGAAACTTTAAAGTATCTATCAAATATTATTTCAAGGCTGTCTGAGTGGCGCACAAGGGAACTACATTTCCATAATATCTCAACAAGGATCCATCATAGCTTCACCAAATTTTTATCAGAGATGCACATCATAATGGACCATGTTCCTATTGAAAATCAGTTTCCTCTTATTACTTTTAAACGTGTTTTGAAACCTGTGAAGCATTTATTTGAAGGACATCTGAATGGCGCACAAGTGGATAATGTTACCATAATATCTCAAGAATGATTCACCACAGCTTCATCCAATTTTTGGTGAAGTTAGACCATATTATAGACCTGTCTTAAATAAAACAATAATATGAAAATTGTATGCGAAGTGTTCTTCTGCGAATTCTCGAAAAAGAAAGAAAAAAATGCAGAATTGAGGAAAAAAAATTGTGATTGCCAAGGGTAATCTGTTCTCTGAATACTATTTTTTTTTAAAAACCCTCCCATCTTGTTGGGGAAGGATGTTGACCTTAAGGGCCTTGTGAGAAGGATTTTACTTGTGAAAATCCACACTGAAAACCCATTTCAAGTTTTATCTTTGTTTATGGTGTTGCACTGTATGCAAAAGCCAGGAAAGTTGTTGATTGTGCATTTTAGTTATGCTATCTTCAAGTTAGAGACGGGGGGGATGTATACAGTATTGTTTTCAATACCTTTCTGTTTTTATTTTCAGAGATGGCGAAAAAGATACTTCAAGCTCAAGGGCAGAAGATTGTACTATGCAAAAGATACCAAGGTGAGTGAAAAAATGAGAGTTTGTGTCTTGTAGAACACAAAAAATCTTCCCAATGTACTATGCAAAAGATATGCAGATAAGCGAAAAAATGTGAGTTTGTCTTCTAGAACACAAAAATCTTCACATCGTACTGTGCAAAAGACACACAGATTAGTGAAAAAATGTCAGTCGTGTCTTCTGGAACACAAAAATCTTCACATTGAGAACTTTTACTGTGAAGCAGAGAAGGTTTGTACCACAAGCCAAACCTATTGTTTCTTCTGCTTGAGACAGGTCATTTGTAAATGGATCAAATATTTTGATATAAATTAAAGTTATAAATTAAAGACATTTCTTGGTCAGAACAGGACTGAATCGACAGGTTTCTTTGGGAAGGGTTGTGCCAAACCCATGCCTTCCATTTGGAGCAATATGACAAGAAAACATTGGGCAGTGACACAGCAGGTGCTGCCCTCTGCAGGCAATCTTGTGCACCAGTGGACCATCATGTCACAGCATGACATTCACTTGTGTGGGCAGAGACGATTAAAGCAGTGTGCACATGGTCGAACTAAAGTGTTTTGGATGAAAAATGTCCATTTTTCTAGGCAAGATATAAATCCTTACAATTTGCTGTCAGCATTTAGACAAATGTGCTCAGTTAACCAGAGGGACAGGGGCCCGCAGTGTTTAGTTGGTTCCCAGCAACCTCTGCTCCCTGTAATACAGTGTACAGACATGCTGGCAGGGGTAATCTCGCTGTCCTGATATAATCATGGTGTCGGGAGTGGGACCTACCTATCTTGTCAGATAAAATGTGCTTTCGCTGTTTCATGGTAATTTCTTTGAAACTCCTGCCTTTCATAAATGCTATTAACCCTTTGTGCCATGAAGTAAAGCAGAGTTTATGACTGAGTCAACAGCTTTCCTTGGCATGGATAGGACACTAAGTACTAAGGCCAGGACAATGTAAACTGCTCAGCTGGAATATTTGTAGATGGTGACACCTGGTGTTACCAGTCACATTTGTGATGTACAGAGCTTTTTGCGATGTCGAATGACCTGTTGTGACTGGTCACCTGCCAAATGCACTCAGCGGTCAGTCAAAATCAAGCTTTTTGCAGTCAGCGATCAGTCAAAATCAAGCTTTTTGTGGTCAGTGGTCATTACAAAAAAAAACCTAAGTGAGAAAAAAATCCATGGTAACAGTGGTAAACAGCCACTCTAATAATTTCCAGACACTTCAAATGGAAACAAAGTAAGCTTTAACGATGCCGTCATGCAGACATCCAATCAATTTTCTATGCTGGAAGCGTAAATTTACCCAACTTTGAAATGGCTATAAAATCTAGTATAAACCCCAGGAACATCACTCACCATCGGCTTCTGAAAAGGTCTGTAGACTAAAATATTAGGAGGAAATTTGTATGTTTTCATGCTTCAGAATGTAAACTGTATTAATTTCACTTTGTAAGTGCTGACTCGCAACAGTGAGGACGCCTCCATGTTGACCTAGCTGTGTGATGCATCATGGGAGTTGCTTCCTTTTTTTTTTAACTCAGCTGACTTGTCAGTCAGCAAAACTTTTAGGATCGAGGCTCTGTCATCCATCCACAATTCACATTTTCGATGTCTTCTCGAAAAGAGGCAGCCAGATCCTCTTCAAACATGGCGGGGATCTACCTTGAGTAGGTCTCTACTAAGTTTGTTCAAATGGTCATGCTCCAGTGATTTTTCAGCTCAGCTGATAATTCATGTCATTAGTGATTTTTGGATTTTTAATGAATCTTTCTGTTCATTTTGGGGGGAAATCTTAAAAAATCTTCTTCTCTGAAACTGCTAGGCAAATTTCTTTGAAATTGTATATGGATACTTCTGAGGACCCCAGACCTTAAGCTGTTCAACAGGTGGCGCTGCTTTTTTACCTCAGCTGACTTGTCAGTCAGCTGAGGTTTTTTGAGGGTCCGCCGTCTGTCGTCCGTCCGTCCGTCCGTTGTCCACAATTCACATTTTCAACTTCTCCTCAAAAACCGTCAGCCAGATTCACTTCAAACTTGGTGGAAATGTGCCTTGGGTGGGTCTCTACCAAGTTTGTTCAAATGGTCATGGTCCAGTGATTTTTGGATTTTTAATGAATTTTTTTGTTCTTTTTGGGTAAATCTTAAAAAATCTTCTTCTATGAAACCGCTCACCCAATTGCTTTGATATCACACAGGAACACTCCCTGGGACTCCTAGTTCTTAATTTGTTCATTAGGTGGCGCTGCAATTTTTTCCTAATTTTTTATGAATTTTTGTGTGTTATAGCTATTTTCGACTTCTTCTCCAGAACCGTCACTCAGATATAGCTGAAACATGATGGATATGTTCCTTGTAGAAGGGTCAAACAAAGCTGTTCACTATGTGGGAATGCTGCGGATTCCTGATTTTTAACGATTTTTTCAATTCGGGTACTTGTCGGTCAATGCAGCTTTCCTATTGATTACTATGGAAGTCAATGGGCATTCTAATGCTAATTCACATTTTCTACTTCTTCTCCAAAACCCTCATCCAGATTAACTTCAAACTTGGTGGCAATGTACCTTGGGTGAGTTTCTACCAATTTGTTCAAATGTTCATGCTCCAGTGATTTTTGGATTTTTAATGAATTTTTTTGTTCTTTTTTTTTGAACAAATCTTAAAAAAATCTTCTTCTCCGAAACTGCGTACCCAATTGCTTTGATATCGTACATAGACACTCCCGGGGAAACCTAGTTCCCAATTATTTCACCAGGTGGCGCTGCAATTTTTTAATGAATTTTTTGTATGGTTTTAATTTTTTTCACTTTTTGTCAGAACGGTCCCTCAGATTAAGCTGAAATGTGATGGATATGTTGTTGTGGAAGGGTCAAACAGTTGTTTACTAGGTGGCACTGCTTTGGATTCCTGATTTTTAAGGATTTTCAATTTGGGTACTTATCGTTCAATGCAGCTTTCCTATTGATTACTATGTAAGTCAATGGGCATTCTTATGCTAATTCACAGGACAACTGACACGAAATTTTCTGTTTACTTGATAACTTGAGATCTGTTTTGAGTTAGCTACACATGTTAATTATTCTGTATGAAGGTCATGCTGAGACAGTACATGAATGACCTTGACCTCGTTTGTGGGGTCACAGTGCAACATACATGAATTTTACTCTTCATTATAACTTGAGAACTACTTGAACTTTGATGTTGTACATGTAAGTGTTCTTCTATAAAGGTCAGACTTACTCAGAACATGGTGTCCTTGATCCTTTCCCAAGTTCCTAGAGCTGCAAGTGTGATGAATGTCAAGATCAGCTGAGGCACGGGCTGTTCACACAGCCCTCTTGTTTTCTATCTTTTATGAATATTTGTGCATTTTTGTTATTTTCGACTTTTTCTCCAAAACCATCTCTCAGATTGTGCTGAAACTTGGTGCATATGGTCCTTGTGGAAGGGTCACACAAGGTTGTTCACCAGGTGGTGTTGCTGTGGATTCCTGATTTTTGACGAATTTTTCAATTCGGGTACTTCTTGGTCAATGCATACGTTCCTATTGTTTACTATGTAAATCATGGGGAATTGGAATGGTAGTTTACATTTTCGACCTCATCTAAAAACCGTTAGCCAGATTCACTTCATACTCAGTGGAGATATGTCTCTTGTTTCTCTCGACCAAGTTTATTCAAATGGTCACTGTCCAGTGATTTTTTTTTTTTTTAAATTTTTCTTGTTTTTTTTACATGCCTATTGATTACCATGCAAGTCAATGGGGATTGCAATGGTAATTGACAATTTTTGACTTCTTCTGCAAACTATCAGGTAGATTCACTTCAAACTTGGTGGGGGTGTTTCTTGGGTGGGTATCTACCAAGTTTGTTCAAATGGTCACAGTCCGATTTTTGGATTTTTTTAAAGACTTTTTGTTCTTTTTTTTTTTTTTGCCAAATCTTCGAAAGTCTATATACTTGTATATACTCAGCTAAATGCTTTGAAATTATGTAGGGACACTTCTGGGTATGAGGGTGATACATGTACAGTAGGTGAGTGACCTTGACCTTATTTCCAAGGTTGCAGGGCGAGGTGCATGAAATACACTGTTAATATGGTAACTTGAGAACTATTAAGGCTAGGACATTTGTATTGCACATGCTAGTTGTCCTTAATGAGTGCAATACTTAGACAGTAGATGAGTGACCTTGACCTCATTCCCGAGGTTATAGGACCACTTGCTCAAATTTTACTGTTCACCTGACAACTTGAGCGCTATTTGAACTTGGACCTTGATGTTGAACATGATGGTTGTCCTGAACAAAGGCCAGATTAGACAGTACATCGGTGACCTTAACCTCATTTTCAAGGTCACTGGGACTTACGTAAATTTTACTTTTCACATTGTAACTTGAGAACTGTGGAAGGTAGGGCTTTGATATTGAACTTGTTGGTGGTCCTCTATTTAGGAAAGATTGAGACTGTACATTAGTGATCTTGACCTCATTCTCAAGGTCATAGGACCGCCAACATGAATTTTACTGGTAGCATGATAACCTGAGAACTATTTGTATTGTAACTTTGATTTTGCACATGGGGATGGCCATCTATGAAAGTTATATTCAGAATAGGTCAGTGACCTTAACCTAATTTCCAAGGTCATAGGGCGACTTAGTCAGCTGAGCACAGGACTGTCACAATCCTCTTGTTTTTATGCTTGTTTTTTTGTTTTTTTTTGGGGGGGGGCAAATCTTAAAAAATCATCTTCGACGAAACCATTTACCCAATTACTTTGATGTCACAAAGGAACACTCAGCATGGTTTTGTAAAGCAATCGCTCGTGTCTGTCCATCTCTCTGTCTGTAAACTTTTGCTCATTAGCGTGATACTATCCACAGTTTTCAAGTTAGGCCAATATAACTTTCAGGACTTTTATGGTATATAAAAATCTAGGTCCCTTTTGATATTGGTGGCACCACGTACAATTTTATGTAATATAGGGGTCAAAATGTGAAAGTCTTATGAACACTCTAGCATCTTTAATTTTTGGCATATCTTCACGAAATATGATGAGATTGTGGGGGAGGGCAAGTTGCATGCTAATGATACTAGTGGCACCACCAATAATTTGACAAATTATGAGCCAAAATGTGTTTTATGATATAAGATGCCACATTTGGAAAAAATTAATTGGATCAGACTTGCCAAATTATAGGATATGTAGACCATGTCCAATGCTAGAATGTTATGCAATATATGTGACCTTGACCTATTTTTGTGAGGTCACCATGCCTGTGTTTTTATAACGGCATGGTGTAGCTTGGACATCAGTGGCAAAGACAATTGAGCCTCCAGATCAAAATTACACTTGATTACATTGCACACAAAACTGTACTTGGTGACCTTCTTTCGGGGTCAGCATGGCCCAATAATTATGGACTTGAGCTTGTCCAAGTTAAGTGTTTTTCTTCAAGGGCTCCAATATTATTTCAAGGGAGAAGGGGTTAAAGTTTCCATGATGCATGAATGCTGTCATGGCAGCTGTCTTGTGTTTCCTGAGCAAGAAATTCACATCCTGTTTTGCCATATTTGTTTAAATATTCATGTAGGTGCCTTCATTTTGCATGGTACAACACTGGCTTGGTGGCTTGTATGTATTATATACATACAGTAAAACTTCCCTGTTAAGACCTTTTCACAATAAGAACACTCCCCGTATACAACCACTTTCCAGAAGTCCAAATTATTTTACTTCAGAATTGTGACTTTGTTAAAACCACACCTCTATCTAAATCTATTTTTGCCAGTCCCATGGGTGATTTTAATGGAGAGATTTGACCGGACAGAGAAAACTCGTTATAATGGCACCATCTGTTCCCTAAGAAATGTGTCAGATGACGGAATATGTCAGATAAATGAATCAAATAACAGACAAAATAAATATTTCCCATGAAAATTTGTGTTATTATATTGAATACGTCGGATATCTGAGTGTCGTTATAATGAGGTTTCACTGTATATTCATTTTTTATACTCATGGTCCATTTGATGGTCGGTTGAATGAAAAAGTAGCATGGTGAGAAAGAACTCAGAAAATGGAAGAGTATAATCGAGTCTATAAATAATATATATGGTATGCAATAATTAACCCTGACTTGGTCATGATGAGACAGTCCATTACTGGTCTCGGCAGACTTTAATTAAGGCACCTGCGCCAGGAAAAGTTGTTGATCTGACGTTGGGTTTCCTCATCAACAATTTCAGTTAATTGTGCAGTGAGAAATTTATCATGTTACTCACGTCAGGCGCTTGGGGGAGTTTGGTTGCAGTGTGAGAAGTTTATGAATGACGGAACATTATTTTTGTGTAATTTATAATGAAAAAGTTTAAAATGTGTACATAATATTGTACCATATTCTGAGTCATAAAAGGGAATTAAGACTGAGTCAACAACTTCCCTTGGCATGGGATAGGTGCCAAACTCAAGCTCAATGTTATAGAATACTGTTCACCTGAGACATTAACTTGATAGCTCTCATGTACAATTCCCATCCTTAGTGTTTATCTATACTTATGTAATTAGTCAAAATTCAGTAACTCTTCCGGTGCCAAATTTTGTACAGTCAACAACCTTCCTCGGCACACTTTGGGCCCAGTGTGCTGAGGAAAGGTGTTGACTTGGACTATTATATTCTATGTAACTTCGGGCATGCTGGTGCTTGAATGAATGGTCTTTTCACAAGGAACACGAATCTGGCACCCTTATTATAATTCAGAGCAGATTGTTTTAAGTAGCTAGACCTTAGTCTCACTTGGCGCTGAACATGTCCAAGCAGAGGGCCCTTTGGCCACCAGCGACTTTTGACAGGTTTAAGGGCAAAAGGTCTCAGCAATCCCGGGGGGGGGGGGGAGGACACAATAAGTAATAAGAAGGAAATGGAGGATAACATCAGTATTTTGGAATGTACAGAGGAGGTTCAGTCAAATTTCAATGAGATGTTCAGTTTAGGGTCCTGTAGTGTTTATTAACGTACCCAAGGATCCTGGCCCTGTGCATAAGGCCTGA
This sequence comes from Hermodice carunculata, assembly GCA_964020975.1. Classification (NCBI taxonomy): domain Eukaryota; kingdom Metazoa; phylum Annelida; class Polychaeta; order Eunicida; family Amphinomidae; genus Hermodice; species Hermodice carunculata. The sequence goes on along the minus strand of OZ026621.1, from coordinate 86,691,154 downwards.
AACAAAGAAAAGCACTTCTGCATAGAGATTTTATGACAGAGGTCAGGTTAAACATGAATAATTCCCAACTATTCTGCCTCATTTATTAAAATGTGCAAATTTCCGAATTAGGAATGACGTTATAATAAATTTTATGTTTGAAAAATAACTTGAAGAGCAAAGTCTATATTGACTCTCCCTTTTGTTATTTTTGTACATGGTATTGAGGAAGGGTAAATTATATTGCAAGCATAATTCATCCGGGGATTATTAATGTCATAACGCATTGTTCCTGGGCAGAGGGCTGCTGTAACAGGAATTTTGGCCCCACTTAAATATTGATACCTGCATCGTGACGTCAGTACATGGTAAAATGGTCCTACTGTTGAAATATGGTTGCGTCAGTGACCTTTGTGTCTGATGGATTATTCAGTCAACGCCAATTGAAACATTTGCTTTGTCAGCAACTATTATACAGGTGTACAGGATATTTTAAGTATTTTTGTATGTCACGCCTAGCTTATCATCTGGGCAAAAGGGACGTTAATTTGGTGTAAATCCGAGTATCCCATGAATATAACGAGCTAAACCACGCTTGATTGAGCCAGTATTCAATATTGTAAAAGTGTCAGGATGGGACTTTTGTAGCGTCCTCATAAGTTTAAAGGAAAAAAAAGTTGCATGTGGGATGAATTTCTTATTGAGTACCATTATTTTCTATATTCTGGGTTTTTTGGGTTTTTTTTGGGTGATTTTTCAGAAGTTTGCACTCTTTTGAAAATTAAGATTTGACCTTTAGGAGCTTTCAGAATGAGCTCGTGAAGACGAGAAATCTTTTTGGACTTCAGTATCACCGCAGTATCTTCAAAATACCTGTACAGATTGTGTTCAAATGTAGCACCAAAGTACATCATAGGGCTGAGATGAACTGGTTGGAATTTGGCCTGTGTGACTTATTTGTTAATTACTGTTCACTTTCACCAAGTTGTGCACGTTCTGCGTCAGTGTTCACAACAATACATAATAAGTGTCTAGACAGACAGAGCTTGTTCAAATTTGGCACAAAAGTACCTGGCATGGTAAAATATTTGAGGTGTTAAACATGTGGGAAGGAGCCCGGTTAGTGGGTGTGTGTATATTCCTTTAGTTTTCAATGGAGACTTCCTGCTTCTATATTGGACCACAGACTGTATGTTTACCTGCTTCCACGTTTATAAATTTGCACACTTTTTAGACACCGTTTCTGTTCAGCCCATGTCAAAATACCATTTCAGTGCGGCTTAATTAATTGATCAGATACAGATTATCAGATAGTAATAGTAGGAAATAAACCAAAAAAACCCTAGGTCCGCAGTCCTCTTAGGGGAGTGACGTCATAGTAGTTCTGCAAAGTCATGCAGTTGAATTAAAAGTGAGCTGAGCATCAACTCCTGATAGCTCTACAGTCACACCTGTTTTAACTCTTTCCGTGCCAATCACGTCTAAAGTTGATCTTGTCAAGTGAAACTAGTCTAAATTGTCATTAGGATCACAGAGTCGTATTCCTCGTAAAAAGACCTTTCATTCAAGTACCAACATGCTTCTTGTTCCAGAGAAAATATTCCAGGTCTCTGAAGACGGGTAATCTCATTAGACTAGTCTCTGAAGACGGGTTATCGCATTAGACTGGTCTCTGAAGATGGATAATCTTATTAGACTGGTCTGTCAAGATGGTTAATCTCATAAGACGGGTTTGTCAAGATGGGTAATCTCATTAGACTGGTCTCTCAGGACAGGTGATCTCACCAGACTGGTCTCTCAAGACAGTTAATCTCATTAGAGTGGTCTCTCAAGACAGGTAAAATAATTAGAGTGGTCACTCAAGACAGGTAATCTCATTAGAGTGGTCTCTCAAGACAGGTAATCTCATTAGAGTGGTCTCTCAAGACAGGTAATCATATTAGACTGGTCTTTCAAGACAGAGCATTGTACCATTAAATTAGGACTACAACATTAAATACCATGTGTCTGGTGGAAAAACAAATCAATCCATACAGGGCAACTGAGCACCAATATTAATAAGTAAATCCATGTGGGGATGGACAAATTCACAAAAGGAACTCAGTGTATCCTCATTTTGTGGAAAATTTTGCTCACTAAAGTGCATGTCTGTCTCGCTGCATGGAAATTTGAAAAAAAAATGGACACAATAATGCTTAAAAGCCTGTATCATCATGTGATTGTTATGAACCAATCCTGAGGCTCAGAATATGCATCGTCAAAGTTGTGAATGGAAGATCCTGGATCAGAATAGGTGCATGATTCCGTGAACTAGAAATTGGCCCAGGGGGACAGAAATTAGATCCTTCCTTGGAGCTTAACTCATTCCATACTAGGTGACATGCCTTGGTCAGTGGTTCTGGCACTGCCTAGCAAGTCATGCTTCAGCTGCCCTTATGGCAGCTGCAGCATGACTTGCTAGGCAGTGGCAGAACCACTGACTTAAGACTATAGGCATGTTGGTACTTGAATGAAAGCTCTTTTCATGAAGAATTTAAATACGCAATTGTCAACTTAAATCTAGGTAAATACACGGAAAAATCAGGGACCGGTATGGAATGAGTTAATGGGCTGAAAACATGCAAAGGGTTAACAAAGTGAAAAAAAAGAAAACAAACTCAGGAGGAACAACTGGTAAACCTCCCCCCAACATGTTTTGGCTCACCATATTGGGGTGAAAAAGGTTTGATCAAATGATGTGTGAAATAGTGGGTGGTTTTGGTCTGGTAGAGGCAACTTAAAGATTGGTTTGGGAGAGGGCTGGTCTCATAATAGCTGCTGCTAAATGGAAGACTGTGGTACGGTCTACAAGACACCTAGAAGGCATGTCTTCATTGAGTTGATTGAATGCAGTGAAAAAAGAGACAACAATCCTCTGTGCATCTACAGCATGAGCTTAACCCTTTTCCTTTGTAAACCGGCCAAAACTGGTTGTTATTCAAATGTGATCTGCTGCAATGTTTTTATCTCCCGCCCACGAAGTGGGGGATGAGATATAGTAATGACGACTGTCCGTCCGTCCGTGCGTCCGTCCCACATTTCTTGCGCGCGATATCTCAAGAACAGATTAAGCTAGGATCATGAATTTTTTACAGTTGGTCACCCTTATAAGTGTTCACGTCGAGTTCGAAGGAGAGTGACCTTGACCCCATTTCAAGGTCACCAGGGTCATTTATCTCTAAACTTCTTGCGCGCGATATCTTAAGAACCGGATATGATAGGATGATGAAATTTTCACAGTTGATCACTCTTGTTAGGGTCTACATCAAGTTCGAAGGTGTGTGACCTTGACCTAATTCCAAGGTCACCAGCCGCAATTCAATTTTCTTTGAATTTGTTGTATGCAATATCTGAAGAAACAAGTGAGCTAGGATCACTTAACTTTTACAGTTGATCAACCTTGTAAGGTTCTATGTCATGCTTGAAGGACCTTGAGCTTGACCTAATTTCAAGGTCACCAGAGGCAGTTCATCCATCCCACATTTCTTGTTTTTTATTTACTTGAGTATATGTTTACCATGACACCCAGGGTAGAGGTACAGTTAACGTATCGTCCCCATTTAAGCACAATATCAGAAACATGCCAGTATGTACCTGCCAAATATACAGTTATCTTTGTTTTAAAATTATGTGGGCGGGAGATATGGACAGCATCAGCGTCAACTTGTTTCACTAGTTTCAGTGGTAATGGAAAACAATTTGAGTGAGAACTACAGATGACATCTATCAAGTTAATACGCCTTAGGTCAACAACTTTCCCTGGCAGGGGTTGGCTGCCAAACACCCAACCCATATCAAGGAAAGCTGTTGACGCTGTCTTAGTTGAAGGGGTAAAAGGGTTAAAAAAATTTCCCTACATGGGAAAAGTCATGACTTAAAGATCAGGTTGGCTTCATTGTTAGGTATATCGCTGTCTGTGACCTGCCGTATTTGTCCTACTTACTGCCCCTTGCATTTTCATCAGTCCAGGGATCACATAGGAACTAAGAAACCAGTGGTTCACCCTTTTCCCCTGAAAGCAGGCTAAAGACATTTTGAATTAGAATTTCAGATGATAACAATTGCCTCAGGTCAACAGCTGACCTTGACATGGGTTGGATACCCAACAAGTCTTAACCTTGGTCTTGATTCAAGGAGGAAATAGTTAAACAGTTTTCACAAGCAATTCCAATCAGTATTTTTGTGCATTTGGTCTAAATCACTTGCACTGTTGCACTGACCGAGAAAAAAGTGTCTTTGGTGAATCACTAAGTGGAACATGATATATCTCTTGGTGAGTGTTACAGAATCTTAAACCATATTGTTGCTTCCAGTAGTTTATTCGTCGTTGATTTCAGTTAAACGGCTGCTTATTTGCTTCTGTCTTTGAAGCAATTTGTTGCAGCTGGATTAACTCGTGCTATACCAGTCCCTGATTTTTCCGTATATTTACCTAGATTTAAGACGACACCTAGATTTAAGACGACAATTGCACATTTGAACTCTTTCATGAAAGAGCTTTCATTCAAGTACCAACATGCCTATAGTCAAAGTCAGTGGTTCTGGCACCGCCTGGCAAGTCATGCTGCAGCTGCCCTTGCGGCAGCTGCAGCATGACGTGCCAGGCGGTGCCAGAACCACTGACCAATGCCTGTGACCATAGTATGGAATGAGTTGAGACGTTTCAGGTGTTCCGCTTACTTTTCACTAAAATTACAGTCAGGCATCCTGTGAGTTTCAAACCTGATCCTTGACAAATGAGTCATTTTTGAAAAACCTGTCTTAACCATTACATCATGGGGTCTGCTGGAACTGAATGACTCAATTCCTTGTGTTTCCTTGAATTATGGTGCACGCAGATGGAAACTATTTCACAATGAGTACCTCAAAGGTTAGAAGTTACTGTTCAATATCATAATGTTAGGTGACATGACATGAAGTTCAAAATATGAGCAAGTGTTATGCTTCTGAAGTCATGTATGTACAGCACTGTGTAATACTGAGACACCACTCATACTTTTCAGCTCAGCTGATCTAAGGCCACAGAGCTTATGTGACTGCTCATGTCTGTCCATCTAGCTGTAAACTTTAGTGTGATACCATCCACAGTTTTCAAGTTAACCCAGTATAAATCTCGGTCACTTTCAATATTGGGGGGCACCACCTATAGTGTTATGTAATAAATGGGTTGAAATATGAAAATCTTGTGAATGCTGTAGCATTTTTAATTTGTAATGGTTCTTCATGAAATGTGGTGGGATTATGGGGGAAGTCAAAGTTGCTAATGATACTAGTGGCACCACCTATGATTTGACAAATTATGAGCCAAAATGAGTTTTAAGATGTAAAATTCCGTATCTGGAAAAGCGATTGGATTAGCCTTGCTAAATTATAGGATATATAGACCGTGTCCTATGCTAGAATGTTATATAATATCAGTGACCTTGATGTATTTTTGTGAGGTCCCATGCCTGTAAAGTTGAAAGAGGTAGTTTTGTAATGGCAGGGTGTAGCGTAGCTTGGACATCAATGGCAAAGAGAATTGAGCTTCCGCATCAAACTTGCGCTTGATCACATTGTACATAAAACTGTACTTGGTGACCTACTTTTTGGGTCATGATGACCCAGTAATTATGGCGTTAGGGGCCTGTCTGTATTTACTGTTTTTCTTCAATAACTCTAAAAGTTTTTAGTCAGTTTGAACAAACAGACCATGTATGGAAAGCTGGATGTGGGGTACATATTTTGTAAGAATCTTTGAATCCGTGTTGAAGGTGAAGGTCAAACGGCCAGTTTGAATATAAGGGTCATCTCGTGAATACTCTGCACCCCACAATTTTTGAGTTAAGCCCATTTAATGTTTAGAAGTTATAAAGCATATGAAAATCTTCATCGACAATAATGTTGATGGCGCCATCTATAGTATTGTGTAATTCGCAGGTCAAAACGTGAAAATCTAGTGACCATTCCATCTTCCTTAATTTTTGATGAATCTTCATAAAATGCCATGGGATTGTAGAAGAGTTCAAAATCTTGATTGGTTATGATACTAGTGGCGCCATCTATAATTTGATGGATATTAAGAGTTAAAATGTCTTGTAAGATATAAAATTTCATATCTCAAAAAAAAAAAATGACTGAATTAGACAAGCCAAATTTATAGAATATATAGATCATGTTCAATACCAATATATTTTTCAAGGTCAGTAAGCACTTAAAAAAGGTGCATTTAATTCCATATCTTGACTAAAAATAAGGCTAACGATGCCAAGTGTACCACAAATGTGTATCATTTGGAAGTTTGATATCTCATAATATGGCTAACCTTGATTAATTTTTCAGGTTCATGGGTTGAATAGATTTCCGAAAACTATTTCTTGGTGATGGTGGTCAGCAGAGCACTAGGCCCACGGGCCTCTTGCTTGTTCTTGTGTGCAAATTCTTAAGAAACCACTCTGCACCACGTGGATTCTTGTTCTTTCTGACACAGGAACCCATTCCTGTCTTTGGTGTCTCCTTGTCTTAACCACTGTGCCCAGCAAAATCTCTTTTCACGAGGAGACTGACCAAGCCAGCACAGTGCACATGATTGTGTTATAGTTTTATGACTCCTGTTCTGGTAGAAGACTTAAAATATTGAAAAGGTGTGTTACAGCAGTTACTGTCTGGTTTGTATGTATAGTGCCTCATGGCCAATGGCCCAGTTTGTATTTTTCATCATTTTAAGGCTTGACATCTTTGTTTCTTTGTTGTTGATGTTTGTCATGTTTGTTTCTTTGTTTTTCATATATTAATGTTCAGCCTGTTTGTTTCTTTGTTTCAGTCTGTGATTTTTGATGAAATAGAGCTGATAGACCTCAGTATAGCAGAATGCAGCACCAAAAATATCAACCACAGTTTTCAGGTAAGTGACTTTGACATGACATTTCATCACTTCTGATTCACATAACAAATTGCCCTGTTTTAACACCGATTTACCATCTATACATGATATGTTCTCAGTCATAGGCACCTGCGACATGTGTTGTCATTGGCATGTATTTGACATGCAAAAACTGATTCCATGGTTACAGGTTGAGAGTTAGCAAAGGACAAGTGGTTGTGTCCAGGCTACAGAGTTAAAAACCAGCAAAGGACACACTGGAACCGTGACTACTGATCAAAAACTTGGCATGAGAGAAACAGTTGCCATGGCTACAGATTGAGAGCTTATAAGGGGACCGCCGAAAAGCAAGTCCCCTATAGTGATCACAGGTTCCGTACGTCCATCTTGATTGTTTCCACATGATAACTTGAGAAGTTTTTGAGCTAGGGCTTTCATATTGCACAGGATTTTAGTCCTCTATAAGGGCTACCTTTAGTTATAAGATGGGTGACCTTTACCCAATTCCCAAGGTCACAGAGCCACATTAATGAATTTGGTGTGTGCATGATAACTTGAGAAGTTTTTGAGCTAGGGCTTTCATAGTGCACAGAGTTATTGTCCTCTGTAAGAGCTAGGTCAGGTTGAAAGATGTGTGACCTTGACACAATTCCCAAGGTCACAGAGCCACATTAGTTAAGTTGCTGTCCCCATGATAACTTGAGAAACTTTTGAGTTAGGAATTTCATATTGCAAAGATTATATTCCACTGTAAGGGTAGGCTAGGTTTGTAGATAGGTGACCTTGACACAATTCCCAAGGTCGCAGAGCCACATTAGTGAATTTGGTGTTGGCATGATAACTTAAGAAGTTTCAAGCTATAGGGATTTCATATTGCACGTCATCATAGTTTCAGGCCAAAGTGAAGTGCAAGCATGAGTGACCTTGACCCGATTTCCAATGTCACAAAGCTACTTTTGTGATGTTCAGTGTCTGCACAATAATTTATAAGCTTTTTCATTTGTCAGTTTTAGATTGTACATGATTATAGTCCACTATAGGGCCAAGGTTAAGTTTGAACCTGGGTGACCTTGACCCACTTCTCAAGGTCACACAGCTACTTATTCACTTCTGGATGCTGGATTTTATGTTCAGTGATTTATTACTGTGTATAGCAGACTTTGAACCCATATCCAAGATCGCTTTACCCAATGTTGTCATTTCATGCAAAGACATACAAACAAATGGACAAGCTTATGTAGCCTGTAGTCGAGTCACTTCTTTGCAAGATCTCCATTTTCTTGACTTTAATCCAAAATGCATCAGAGTGAAGAAAGAATTTGATGAAAAAATCCTTAGCTAAGGCTACAATGCCTCGACAAATGGTCACAGATTGCTTTTTGTGTAAACCAACAAATCGTATAAGAATAGCCTTATTCAATGTCCGGATAGCTTGGGCCACCCACGAGCAGGATATGGCGACTGATGTCTTTCTACAGTCTTCACATATCATAGCACATACATAGACCTGGAAAGAACATGACAATGATAAATTCCTTGCTACCGACAAGTCATGGAACCCACCCGTCACTCAGGATTACTCCTACACCATATTTGGACTGCCAATAGTATTTCAGTGTCTTCAGTTTATGCAGTACCAACGTGCTATAGTGACCATGCCCAAGTTTTCATTGACTTTTCCTGAGGTGAGACAGTATTCCTGCCAGAGTGATTCCCCTTCTATTGAGGCCACCCTGAGTGCACTGGAAATGTGATCTTAATAGAGGGAAAACGTCTAGCATGCAGCAATAGTTGCTGCCCTAAACTGTCCCATGTTTGTATACAGCGGTCCCCTCACTCATGCAAGCACCACTAGTACATCTATAGGAACAAAACGGATTGCCAAAAACTGCTACTGAGATAGTCCTGAGCGCTTTCGCAAGTTTTGTTGCTTGGTCAGAGGACAAAGTCGAACTGAATCAGGAGGGTAGTAGGCCTTTTTATACCCTAGCGTTCGGGGTGTACTTCTATCTTGATTGGTTTGTCGGGGATTTGCATTGTGAGGTCATGTGTGAGCCAATGTTCTTGAAGTTGTCTTTTGTTGGGTTACTGGTGTTGGGTGTAACGGTGGTTCTCATTGGACAATGACAGGACATTTACCATCATTGGGTCAATGCCGGCCATTCGTCCAGCGACATAATTTTCGCACAAATCCTGGAAGTGATAAACAGGGACCCATCGCTAGAATCCTCCACTATTTTTCGACGTAAAAGGGAGCGACACTGGATCTACAAGTTCCATTCCCTGGAACCGGACGGTCTCAACACACTAGGTTGAGGACCATCTCTTGTTCCTTTCTACTATCACATCTAGTTGAAAAATATTCAGTCACATGGATGCAGATCGAAACCTAGTGAAAGGACAGTTACCATGGCTACAGATTGATGTATTGTTAAAAGGCAGAACCATGGCAACAGACTGAGACCTAGCTGAAGGCCATTGACTATGGCTACAGATTAAGACCCAGCTGAAGAACGGTTACCATGGCGACATTTCAATGTAGTTCAAGGACACATACCTATTACCACAAATTGAGACAAGTGGAAGGAAAGTTATTATTATTTGTTTATTTTATTTATTAGGCTTCAATCAGCATGCAAAATACACAAGATAAACACATATCAGATAAGTAGAGTAAAACTGGTGCTGAGGTGTCGGTGGTAAACAGCTAGATGTTGATACCTCGGCTGTGCCTTGGTCCTTATAGTGGGATCAAGCTAACTCTCTCACTGCTAACTGCAGCTAAAGTCAAATTACTCAACACAAACTGTTCTCTATTATAATAAGGGTGCAAGATTCAAATCGTGAAAAGACCATTCAAGTACTGTTGCAGAGACTATAATGGTCCTGGTCAACATCTTTCCTGAGTGCACTTTGGGTGCATTGTGCCCGAAGCGCACTGAGGAAAGCTGTTGACTCATTCCAAAACTTGGCAATGAAAAGGTTAAAAGAATTAATATGCATGAGACATGACGGCAGAGTTGCTCATTTCCGAATTCTAAGTGATCAAAGAACGGAACTTACCAGTGACAATATTATTATGCAATCTCAATAGCTATTTTATTGATTAATATGGGTATCATGGCCTATAATTTAGTTTGTTTGCTTGGTTTTTTTCTTTTGTAATGTTGATTTGATTTGATTTTATTTGGTGCAAGCCAATACATATAAAACAGAATACATCGAGATAAAATCATAATATAACAGATAAATAGTAATTGTACAAACTAAAATGTAAATAAGCACAAAAGTACTCCACCGGGAACATAAAAACATGTAGTACAAATCAAATAGTTGATACATTAGAGACCACATAACTTAGACATAATGATAAGAACTAAATACACAAAGATTTTTAGCCATTTTCAAGGGACAACATTATCGCTGACTCAACTTGAATTTCCTTGATACAGATTGGACAAGCAGCCAACCCATTCCATAACCTTGAAGCTGTTGACCTGAATGTAATGCCATGTGGATGATCTTGTTCTCAATTCTCATTCAAACGTTTTGGCATTAACAATGAAATTAAGAATTCAAAAGTGGACAACATTTGTGAGTCAGTTTTATGTATACAGGCAAAACAACAAAAAGTTCCTGCATAGTTTCATCAAAGTTGAGGAACAGTTGCCGTGGTTACCATTGTTTGCCTTGGGCTGACGCAGGATGAGATATAACAAGTCACATGTACAGCTCTACGTCAATATTATGACGTCCGTACTGGACAGAAGAAGGAAACTAAAACTAATTTGTTTCCTTCTTGGAATAAAGGGAGATCATGATTATTCAAATATTATTTTCTGAAGAGCCCTATACCTTATGGTTTTTTGGGATCCATAAATATAATTCTCTTTAATTTAGCAAAAATGATGTGTTCATTTGCTCATCAACTTCCAATATTTTTTGTACAGCACAACTGTCAGTGTTAAGTAGCAATGTGTCATACTCCGGGTGTATGTATGACAGAAAATTGACTCACTCTTCTTGTTAACAGAAAACAACAAACTGCATAGATCATAGCATATTTATGTATGTATGTATGTATGTATGTATGTATGTATGTATGTATGTATGTATGTATGTATGTGTGTGTGCGTGCGTGCGTATGTATGTGTGTGTGTATGTATTTATGTATGTATGTATGTATGTATGTATGTATGTTTGTTTGCATGCATGTGGGCACATACATACATACATACATACATACATACATACATACATACATACATACATACATACATACATACATACATATAGTGGTGCCTGCCATATGCAACTGCTGAAGTGAACAGCCACATCACATTGTGTGGCTACTGGGCTTGGATACAGGAGTCAGTTTTTAGCGAATTTACCTGCAGTGACAGGTCACCTGCTGTATGTGGCCGCTTTTTCTTGGCTGAAGGGGTGACCACATACAGTATATCTATATCACTGTACATACATACATACATTCATACATACATACATATATACATACATTCATACATACATACATACATACATACATACATACATGTTCCTATTTTGAAAGACCACTTTTTCAGAATACTTCACTTCATGCTTTTCATCATATTTGCACCTGCTATAATAAAAAAAAAAAAAAAAAAAAAAAAAAACCTGTCAGGAGAGACCACAAATTTGTTTATCCAAGGGGTGGTGTTAGAAGAGAAGTATATACAGCCACTTCAAATTATACCAGAAGAACTTGTTTACTGTTTGACAAAATTTAATTTCTCGTTTGAATGCTACCTTCCTCCCTTGTTAGAATGATAATTTGAAAGCTGTACACACTTTTTGTGAAATGATAGCCCTGTGTGCCGAGTTTGGAGGACATTAATACAATTTTGAAATATAATAAGTCTACAAGCCACACACTCTTCCAGGTTAATAAGCAGAGAGGTCATTGTCCGCGGCGTGGATTATTGCTGACCGTGCCGCAGGTGAATGGGACATGGATACTACAGGATATTATAACACTCCATATCCTTGCCTGAGAGATTTGCTTCATACTTAATTATCATTGGGGAAAACTGTGTCAATGCATGCTACTTTTTGTATGTGGGAATGTCTGAAATTGATGTAGGCGCAGAAATGTGGTAGTAGACAATAAGTTTGAGGATTTAATGCATGTGGGAAAAATGTATATAAGGAAATGGAACAAATTTGAGAGCTTAAGGAGAAATGTCATAGTACAAAATATCCTTTTACCACCTCAGGGGTAAGCTGAAGGGGTGCACTCAATGTGTCTGTATGTGGGGTATTCTCATCCACACTTCTGCACCTTGTAAATCACAATAGCTGCTCACTGATTTGAGATACAGGACCATCAAACTTGGATGCCGCTGAAGCATGTTATCTGGTCCAAAGATAGGTTTGCTGCCCGGTGACCTTGACCTATTTATCAAGGTCAACGTAGAAAATCTTTGTGAGTGTTCTGTATTGAGAAAGAAGGAGGCTAAAACGATCAAACTTATAGACCTGAAGTATCTTATCAAGAACTTGGATGACTTTGGTCCCTTGACCACTTTTTCAAAGTCACAGGGGTCAACATAGGAATCTGCGCCATCATCCAATGATGACCACAGTTAATGACTGCTCCCTTGTGATAAGTATTTATGGACTGGCCCCAGTATTAGGCGGCAGCCATCTTGTCTACAGGGTTACATAAGTGATCTTTCCTGTCCTGTTACCTGACAGATTAAAGTCTCTAAAATGTGTCTGCTGAGTCTGTAGATTAAATCTTCATTTCCCCGTGACATGGTGGCAGCAGGGTTTCCATGTTCACCACAAAGCTGAATGTTCATTTGAAATCTTTTCAGTCATGTCCATTCCCCAATATGTTTATATGTTTTTGTTAATATTCTTCATGTCTATAAACTTTGATAGGTGGCAATTACCCCCCCCCCCCATGTGTCTTTTTTTTTTCTTCTGTCCTTAAATTTGAATTTTACAATTTGATGGATAAACTAACATGTAATGGAACCGTAATAGGGTTCATACGTGGAGAAGAAGTCACGAATATATGATGCTCTTCTCTTCCTAGCTGGCCATTGACTGAATGATTTTGTCTGCATCACATACACACCACACCATTAACTAATAGTACTTTGTCACCTGCATCCAGGAAACCATTGTAATTACTGAAAATCAAATGTATAATGTTGCATTTACAATGGTAGTTTTTTGGAGGAATGGTGTCCGAGTAATAGTGTCCAAGAGTGACAAATTTGGTTGGAGAGAGAGAGAGAGAGAGAGAGAGAGAGAGAGAGAGAGAGAGAGAGGAAGAGAGAGAGAGAGAGAGAGAGAGAGAGAGAGAGAGAGAGAGAGAGAGAGAGAGAGAGAGAGAGAGAGAGAGAGAGAGAGAGAGAGAGAGAGAGAGAGAGAGAGAGAGAGAGAGAGAGAGAGAGAGAGAGAGAGAGAGAGAGAGAGAGAGAGAGAGAGAGAGAGAGAGAGAGAGAGAGAGAATTCTTGGAAAAACAAAATGTCTGGGTTGCACCCAGACATCAAAAGAAAAATCGGGATAAGATGACAAACCTCTGGTTATGGGTCTGGTAACAGGACAAAAACAAATTCAGGGACCCA